>JAODKN010000038.1:1749714-1760504 GCA_026774425.1 Petrocephalus zakoni
TTCCCTAACTCGAAAACTCTCTAAGTCGAATTTTTTTTTTGGTCCCTTTGAGTTCGACTTAGCGAGGTCCGACTGTATATAGTAATAATACTGATAATAATATGATATAATACTACAATAATTACAGTAATATCAACATTGCTTGCATTATATTATACCAGTATTAGCACTTGTAGTGACAGTACAGACAGCATTAGCAGCAGTAACAGTGACAGCTCTATATTAGCACCAGGTGAGCCAGCAATTACAATAGTAACAGATCTGCATTAGCAGAAACTGAAGCAGCAGTAACAGTAGTAACAGATCTATATTAGCAGCAGTAACAGCGGTAGCAGATCTATATTAGCAGCAGTAACAGATCTATATTAGCAGCAGTTGAAGCAGCAGTGAGTAATAATAGATCTACATTAGCTGCATTAGCAGCAGTAGCAGAACAGCTTTAGCTGTAGCTGAAGCAGCTGTAACAGTAGTAACTGATCTATATTAGCAGCAGTTATAGCAGTAGCAGATCGATATTAGCAGCAGTTATAGCAGTAGTAGATCTACAGCTCTGGATAAAATGAAGAGACTATTCTATATTTTTTTTAAATCCCTCATTTTTTAAGGCATCCTGGTTCTGCTGGCAGAAGGCTACACTGAGGGCAGGCTGCTTCCAGGCTCAGTTTCTAAGACAGTAGGACACAAGAACAAGGTAGAGCAGGAGACACTGGGAACGATCAGAAAAAAGCCAGGCAGAGGAAGGAAGCAGCTTCCTAATGCCAGCGATGACTGTCAACTTATCTGACAGTTTCTCGCGAATCGGAGGACGACATAAAGTGACCTTCAAAAAGAATAGGAAACATTAAGTGGCGTGAAGTGCAGTTTCATAACAGGCTTCAAGAAACAGGACTGAAGACCCATAAAGCCAGGAAGAAGCTCTTCATCAATGAGAAGCTGGGAGCCAGGCTGCCGTTTGCAAAAAAAATGTGTATTATTCTTAGACGCACACCCATCAATTGCGAAATGAGTGAATCAGAAAAATTCACTGCGGCCTTTTAATCTTTTCCAGAGCTGTGTACTAGCCGTTGTTGTAGAAGCAGTTAGAGCAGCACAGGAGAGATCTATATTATCAGCAGCTGAAACTAAAATCTATATTAGCAGCATTAACAGGATTGGAAGTAGTCTGTAACAGCAGTAGATCTGCTGGTCGAACAGAGCCGACCTAAGGAGGAGAAGTCTGCTGCTGACAGTGACAGATGCATGATGGGTACACTGCGGCCAGGTCGCCCGTGGCAAGGCCCGAGTCCCTTTAATGGCGGGGTCGGGCCGATCTGCTGGGAAGAGCACGCCCTGAGACGGAAGGGGGCGTGTGTTTTTAAGGGTTCAGCGGAGGAGGTGCATCATGACCCCAGACACATTTGAGATTTGAAATCACAATCATCCCATTACAAGAAGGCCTTGGCTAGCTGGCCCCTGCCCTCTGCTCAAATGTTACCCTGCCTGTGTGCACAGCACAATAAACTTATGTTTATTTAGCATTATTGCAGACCAGCTTCACCCATATGAGGAAAAGAGCCCTCTGTCCAGTAACGCCCGTTGGCATGTCTAGCCAATAAAATCTGTAAATGTCACAAGTGGTGGCGGGGTGGGTGACAGGTTATAAGGCAACATAGGTGGCCTCAACATGGAACACGTCCATCCCTCGCTGGCCTGGCTCGCCGTCTGGCGTTTAACATGCAGCCGCGAGGCCGTCGGCGTGTGCTGGTTACCGCCTATCGCGGCTTGGCGTGTCCGTGTGCATAAACGCACACTAAATCTCAGACTCTTCTTTGAAGGGGATCAGTGTTTGCTGATATATTTAGAGCGACCATCTGCTTCCGTGCCGAGCCTCCAGATTTATCTCACCACGCTGTCTGATGCTCAACTGTAAGATAAGTGGTCCGGTTCTGCCTGTACTAAGACGACCCAGTCACGTTTCGCATCTTACCCATCCCTGGCATAATGAGTATTCTGTTCAATATGCCTGTCATATGTAAACTGAGGAGCGTGCTTATGACAGCTCAGTAGCCACATCTAACATGAGTATCGCTTAAGTATTGGTTCTGATAATATTTATCTACAGATTACGCACAAATGATACCCATTTTGGCGGTAATAGCTTTTTGATTGCAGCGGCAGTATTGTGCTCCAAGTGACGCAGTGTACGTGCTAACCCCAAAGCCCAGTGAAGCCAGGCTCCCACTCAGAAAAATAAACTTATTTCGCATTTCCACACGTGCCACTGAAATGGCATTAAAGGGATATTTGAGTAAAAACCCTAAAGAAAATGAGGAGCAAATGTCATTCAGGGATTCCGGTGTGAGCATTTTGCAAAATTCATTGTGCAGCCAGATTGATTAAAATGTTTAGAGAAAGCTGGAGCAGACAACAGTTGGATTGCTGGATGGATGAGATGACCCAAACATTCATTTCTCATTTACATATCGTTTTAACGTTTATTGAGTTTAATGGCAAGTGCAAACCACACAGCAGCAGCAGGCTGGGAGGATTTGTCTGCAGAGGGAGTTCAGCCAGGTGTCAAGAGGCCAATCCTAGATGTACTGGACTGAGAATCTGAGAGTACTGTATTAGTAATCACAGAATACTGCACTGAATACTGTACTTAGAGAGTTCTGTACTGAGAATGAGAATTGCACTGAGAATGACAATGTACTCTACTGTGAATGACACAGTACTGTACTGAGAAAGATGTAGTACTATTTTGAGCATGACAGAGTACTATACAGAGAGACTGACAATGTATTGTATATAAAATAATATACTGTACTGGAAATGACATAGAACTGTACTGAGAGATCGACAGGTTATTGTACTGAGAATGACAGAGTACTGTATAGAGATAACACTATATAGGGAGTACTGCACAGAGTCTGAGAGGAAATATATGTCTTCACAATGCCAACTTGAATTGAATTTATCGAAATGGAGAAAGATTATTTCTCCGTGCTGGCATCCTGGTGAATATCTATGCTCGGATAATGTGAGGCGCCATATGTTGGACCCTTATGAACCCCTTCCGATGTATGTCAAGTTTGCAGCCCTTTCTCCAATAGCCCATTTGATCTTCACATTCGCACTGTGTGGGATTTTCTGTTTGTTCTGTGTGAAAAGCGGTGCTTGTGAATGCGATACCCAGCTACGCCCAAACTTTCACATGGAGGAGGACTATTGGAAAACCAACTAAGGCTGGGTCTTGCGCAGAAGGAAAGTTGTATCGATTTGTGTGGCCAGATTTCTGTAAGAGCGCAGACAGGCCTGAGGTGGGTGGGTCGAGTGGGCTGTGAAAGGAGCTGAACTGCTGCATCGTGGCCACCAGGGGGAGCTGGATGAGGGGTGTGTGGGGGCTCCCTGTGACTGTCTCAGCCTTCTGTAGTGCCAAGGGGAAGAGGACACCCCAGTGACAGCCTGCCATTACACATGGCACGGTGCACAGATATGCAAATTCACACACACACAGCACACACACACACCTACTACTTTAAACCACACTACAAAGAGATGTGTGATTTCCCTGTCGTACTTTCGAGGTCTGCCAGCTGGCAGATTTTCAGAGAACGTAGCCCTCAAGGCGACCATCGCTTTCAGCCTGTTGCCGCTAGTTATACGGCCTAACCCTAATTAACACGCCACTGGCACGGGGCGTGTGTCTGTATCGCAGCCAAATCCAGGCTACCAACCTGAGCAGCGTGACTCACAGCATGGGAAGCAGTATAGTAGCGTCACAAGCGTAAGGCCTGGAACACGGCAGAATGCCGCTATTGTTAAAACACTGCAAAATTTGTAGTGAGGAGCCCAGAATAGCATTTTTGTCCAGAACACAAAATTGTAGAAATAAACACACATTTACCGCTATACTGAGGTCCTTTATAATTTTATTACAATCACAAATCCGACATGATGACAGACTTGCCGCAATTGTGTACCTAGATTGCTCGGAGAGAGAGAACATTTTATGTCTGTTTCTGCAATGTAATCATGTAACAGAAAGTTACTTGGATGACACTCTTCAGATCCACTCCAAGTGGGAAAAATAAACCCGTTTCACTATTTTTCACTGCTTTCCCATCTTACAGGAAGCTTACAGGAGTCTCTAGGAGCATTCGAGATAAAGTAACAGACAACGAGTTGTGTGGGGCCCTAACTTTCTTAGGCCGGCAGTGAATCCTCCTCCTCCTGCTTATTCTGCATGAAAATATGATCTGGGATAAAAATAAAACGCAGTGAGTCAGGCATGTGAGTCTCTCGCTCAGCCAGCCCCCCCCTCCCCTCCCCCCCCATGTGTGTTTTTGCATAATTACCCAGCGTTACGTGATTGTCAGCCTCCCGATTTTTTGGCATCACCTGAAGTGCCTTGGAGATGCTTGGGAAAAGCCTCTCGCATGAGTCACGCTGCCCCCCGAGTCCCTGCCTGTGTCACCATCGCCAGATACTTGTGCTTCGGCTGCGTGGGCAGCTGGGGAGAGCGTGCGACTGAGGGGGACCGCGGGGAAGATGGAGAGAGCGAGAGAGCCAGTGAACAAAAATCCGACGTGCCAGCCCTGCACTAATGAGGACCTCCTGTCAGATGGAGGGATTGTCACCCCTGCCCAAGTGCATCACCCGTTTCGCTCATAAATGGCCAGCAACGCCTTCTTGGGAGCTTCGTTCCTGCTAAACTCCTTTTTGCCTCAATTGTTTGAAACACTCTGCCTTTTTTTTGTTTCACCAGCATCTGTCAGCTTCTCACACTTTAATCTTCCTCACTTCGGCACACACATAATAAATCAATAAGTGGGAGTTAGTAGCCGCACGCGCTGCCTTTGAGTCCCACGCTGTCTCTGTGATATCACTCCCCCTTTTTACTGCTGCACCGTTGTGCGCCACAAATTTCATTCCCCCTGGCAACACGAAGACTTCAGCCAATGGTTCCAGATGTCTTGTTAAGTAATTTCTCAGCATGAGTTGTCCTCTATTCTCCAGGCAGCAGGGCACAGACCTTCCACAGTATGTAGCAGTAGGTTTAGTTTTGGTGCACGGATGAGGTGGAAGTTATATCCACCCTCCGTATCCCAAACATCTGTACTGTAGGCCTCCTCTCGGTCACACTTTAGCAGATGTACCTAATTGGGCACCAGGGGAGCTTGAGTGGGTTCCCCAACCCACAATGCACTTCACTTACTATTTGCAGCCTACTTGCATTTTAAGCAGAATGGATGGTGAGGCCGCATTGCATCGGGCTGCTATCAGTAAATCAATAAGCTGAGCATTCCTGTAGGCTTAGGGTGACCAGATAATCCATGTCATCCCGGGCACTTTGGGCTAGGGCAGGATTTGCAACCTACCATTTCAATTAAAAGGACCTGGATTTCACTTAAGCACTGCGTTCTTGCTGCTAATCATACATGTGTCACTGATGTTAATGTGAAACAGCTGGATGAGTCTTTCAGTCAAGGAAACAAACTAGTCAGAGCACAAGAAGAACTGAACTATTTAGCCAAACACAGGAGCCTTTAAGGTTTAAAGTAGTTTGTAAAAGCAGAAGTAGCTTGAAATGCCCTCCCTGGCATCTGCTTTCTGGTCACCTTATCTACATGTAGGCTGCACCCAGTTTCTTAGCTTCCATCTTTGATTAATGTGCTTTTTCTTTCCTTTCATCTGCAGGACACAGGGGTTTGACTTTTACTCCCTGCAAATGTCTTATTGTAGCGAGACACCAAATGAGTGGCCGCCACCACAGGCTCCCGACGGGAGACAATTAATCAAAGGTCACGCTAGCTGGCGCTAACAGCGGGTAGCTGCGCTCTGAGTCCGGTTTATTTACCTGCTGTCCTTTGGGGCACTCCATGTTACTGAGACAGCTCCTCTCTTTCATCTCGCGGTCCATCTTCAGTTGTTCCATGCTGCCTCTGTCCTCTTTACCCCCATGTGTTCTTCTTCCGTCCCTTATCCCTTATTATTTTTCCTGCCTTTCCACTACTTCCTTCCTCCCCCTCACCAGTGTTTCTTTTTTAGACAAAATAAAGGCAGGTGTGAAGGGGTTTAGATTCCTGTTCAAGTTTAGCTTCTGGTTCAGGTCAAGGTTCAGGTTTAGATGGCTCAAGGTTAGTTTTCAGATTCTAGTGAAGATTTAGATTCTGGTTACAGTCTGAGATCAGGTTCAGTTTAGGTTCAGGTTTATTTTCCGGTTCGGTTCTAGGTTGAGGGGTAAATTTAGGTTAAGATCTATACTTAGCACAGTAAGGAAATTTGTGTTTAGTTGATTATTTCTTTGTTGTAACAATGCTTTTTGGCAATAAATCTTATTGGAAAGCGTGTTTATTTTCCTTTTAAATGGTGCCACATTTGTAAGGAAAATTTGTGGGCTGAGCAGCCTGAGAGTTGAGCATGTTGTGCCCATGAAAAACTTGCCAAAACAGTTTATAATATTTGTTTCAGGTTCAGATTCTGGTTTAGACTGTGGTTCTGGTCCAGGATCAGATTTAGATTTAGGTTCAGGTTTAGCTTCCAGTTTTGGTCCAGGCTCAGGTTTAGATTCTGACTAAAATTTAGCTTGTGGTTCTGGTCCAGGATCAGGTCTCAATTTAGGTTCAGGTTTACTTTCCATTTTGAATCTAGGCTCAAGTTTACACTCAGCTGCAGGTTCAGTTAAGCGTTCCAGCTGAGTGCACAGCCTGTTAATGTAGACTCCGCTGCCTGCGGGCTGCTGTACCCTTCCCTTGGCTTCCATAGACCGCCTGCCGCTGAAGGGATGAATGAGGTCATTTCCTCTTCCCCGTGTCCTGCAAAGAGCTTTTAACAGACCCACAAATAAATACATAAATAAGCACATAAATCAACATGCATCAGGCTTGCTGTGTCATTCAAGGTGAGGATCTCAGCCGTTTATATTATATATGAGAGAGCGGTGAGGGGAGGGCAACAGGGATGCGGTGAGGGGTGGAGACTGGCGGATTTAGGGAGTTATGTGTGCTGCTCTATTTTTACTGTGTCAGACTGACAACTGTCACAATTATACTGCGGTAACGGGCTGCCCGTGGTCGGAGCACCAGCCAGGACTGAGCATATCTGTGCACATCAGCCCATCAGAGGAGAGGAAGTCTCCACAAAATCACTGTGGCAGGAAGTAGGCAACGTAATAGCGATGTTGTGGCAATGTTGCTTGAACCTCCTTGACTGCTGTTACTGCTTTGGGACCAGAGTTTCCCGGCCCAGCCTGGGACATCAGGAATCCCACCCGTGACGCACGGAAAGAAAAGCGCACACGCGTGATGCGTAACGGTGAGCAGGGCGTGACCCAGGCCAGGTATTTCTGGTTACAGCCTCATTCTGTCGATGTTATGCAACAGCCGGCCAGCCAATGGGAAGAGGGGCAAGGCTGGTGGGAGAACTTTGGATCCCTGCCAGGCATGTGTAATTAAACACCTACACTCCTTTAGGGAGAATTAAAGTCTCGCCGGTCTGCGTGCAGAAATCTCTGAAGAGTCCTTAATGTGTTCTGTTATTTGACAATTACCCTTTCAAATAAAATCACATTATTAGATATGTTTTTTCCCTTAATCTGAGTAAATTAAAATGCATCTGAAATATTTATTTATGCACGTGTTGCTCCATGCAGAATAAAACGCCCTGACTTGCCCTGCCTCCGGACTTCATTGCTTATTTTTGTTCAGTCACCTGAAAGGTAGAAGATGTGCCTGCATCATCAATGACACTTTTCGGTTACATGAAATTTCAGGTCATTGTCATGTAATAATGAGGTGGAACGTCCTAATTACTGGACATGACTGTGGGAGATTGTTGTGTAGGGTTCTGACACAGACTGGTCTGTTAGCAGCTAATTACAGTGCCGGTGACCTTCTTAGCTACATAGGGAAACGGCACAGGAGCATCAGGACCCAGATGTCGGCAGCCAGGAAGTCGAGGTGACCATTGCGTTGCCTGAGCTAATTTATCAAATTTCCCTTATTGTCAATCAGTGGTGGAGTTAGTTACCATGGGAACTCCTGAGTGTGGGGCCAAAGGTTTGCCGTCCTCCAGGGCCTGAAGAGTCCCCTCCACTCCGGTTTCCGGTCGTCTTTGCCGTTCCCCAGATGGCACATTTTTACCATATTTAAAATCTGAATAGGCCTCCTCCACTGGGATTATCTCTGAATAAACAATTTACTGACAGAATGAAGCTTTCCCGGACTGAGTCTTTGTAGCGTCATGATGTGTGCATTGACTGCAAGTTACTCACTTTATAAACAGCGTGTGATTTCCGGAGGCACCTTCCCGGATAGATCTTGCCCCTTCCTCCCCCAATGACCCTTTAGTTTATTAAAAGAAATTTGACCTATTGTCTCATAACACTCTTAACACACAATAACTATTCAAATGTGGCTCTCAGAGCAAGAAAGAACTTAGAACTGTACAAAATTATACATTAGCCCATAAACCTAATAGCATGTTTATATTCAGCTGAGATGCACTAAAGAAATTGCATTTTCTCTTTCCTCTTGACAGTTTATGCTAATCTGTTTGTCCTTGCCTTTCATTTCAGACTTCCTTCAGGTTAAGAACACCTACTCGAAGTAGACTGAACCCACTCTGTATGAAAGTCTCTGCCAGACCTCGTTATACAATCACTCTGAGGTCACAAATTGCTCAAAACCCTAATTAACTCCACCATAACTCTAGTATTCAATCTGCCTTATGTTTAGAATATGTTTTTTTAAGCTTTTACTGACACTCCATACCATCTGGGTGCATTGTTCTCCATTAAGTCCATTAACACGTTCCAGGGGATTGTCCAATTGATGGGATTTTCATTCCCGTCCAAGTACCTGACATGGCAAAACCTGCCAAGGGATGCCACAGCCAGACAGATTCCGGTCTGAATGGAATTCTTACAGAAGGATGGGATTTTCCAGATGGAAACAGAGGTCGTCTTCTGGCTGTAAGGATCGATAATCGCTGCTGCTTTGGCGCGAGGACGGGATGCTCGCCGTAGGGATGCGGGAGGCGGTGTGTGCGGCGAGCTCCATTGCAGATCTAGCTCGTTTCTTCATTCCCGGATTCAAGCCAGACACCCTTACATTCCAGCTCCAAGATTTGCGCCAGCGTCGTATGTTGCTTATTATTTATTTATTAGCTTAGCATGTAATGTTATCCCACGCTTACTCTCGTCTGGACGCATTTCAGAAGGAGGGTACCAGCTAGCCACTCTCGGGCTCTCAGGACCCACATCCATCTCCAAGCCCACGTCTCCCTTAAAAGAAGAGCAGCTGGCTTCCTTTGAGTGCCTATACCTCCCTAGTGCGTTGCAAGACTTAAAACCTCGAGGTCTGGCCCTCTTTTTATCCGCCTCCCTGGTCCCATTTGTAAGGTCTGAGATCCAGGAGAGCTTCCAGGTCCCTGTCGTTCGATTGCTTTTGACACTTGGCAGCCGTCACCCATTTAGGGGGTCTGCCAGGATGGGCGTCAGGGATCCATCAATGCCACCCTCAGAGACATCATAATAACATCTTTTTTGGGAAGGAGCCTTATGAAAGCTTTTGGGAAGTACCAGTTTCAGTTTGGTTATGAAGGCGTCTTTTGCAAGGCCCAGGGTTTTTCTGTGTCTAATCTAAGACGGGGCGTCTCATTACCGTCTCGTACCGGCTTCTTTTACTCTCTCATTGGCTTCCTGTGTACCCAAAGCATTAGACGTCCAGTACAACTCGACGGTACAAGAGGCAACCCCAGAACCCTCGGCTCTCATGATGTTAGCCTTCACTGCTGTGCAGTGGGCTGTCTTACCGTCCATAACCAAAAGGCTCTCCGCGTCCCTCAGGAAGCAGAAGGGGTTTGGTCTGCCTGCAGTCGGCTAAAGTTTCACTGGCTCGTAATTAGATCCTTTAAAGCAGCTGATCAGCGGATGGGGGGGAGGGGTCAGTGTGGGAAGAACAACAGAACGTGAAGGACAGCCATTCACTTGCTTGCTGTGAGAGCGAAGCACACACACACACACACACACACACACACACACATACTTCTGGGATGATTCACAGAGGTATTAAATATACGCCTCAAGGGCATCACATTCAAAGAGCAACCTCTATTCACAGCTGCCTGAGCTGTATGTCTACAACAGTGTTAACTATCCTGACACCTCTGTGGGCAGTACTGTGGCCTCAGGGTTGTGGGTTCAAGTCCCACCTGGCTCTGCAGCTTGCATGTGCTTTCTGTCCATGTGAGTTTCTACAGGGTCTTCTGGCCTCCCCCCTGTCCAAAGTGGTTTACATCATCTCTCACTTGTGTGGGACCAGAAGGCCTTGCCTATACTCACCACAACCCTGCACCAGATATGTGTGGGAATGGGGACAGCGGCATTTACACTACGGCATTGTTCTTGGAAAGGCTTGGGGATTCATTCAGAAATAACCTTTTGTTCAATTAGGCGCCCGATACTGTCTTATCTGCTACATAAATGGGTCTCCGAGGAGCAGGCTGAGTGTCTGACATTGTGTGAGAGCAGAGAGGCCGGGTGTCGGGAGGGAGGAGGAGGCCATCACAACAGCATGTGGTGATGTGGGGAGAGTGTTACGGTCACCTACAACTGAGAAGGCCCTCCTGAAGGCGAGGTGAGACCGGCTTTGGGAACCCAAACCGAACAGCCTCTGATGCACAGTTATGTCAGTAGTCAATGGGGGTGGTTAACGAAGGGGGTTAACGAGCAGCTGGTAATGATCGTCATCATGGCAATTTCTCATTAATGCAATTATCTAATCAACCAATCACATGGCAGTTGCTTC
>JAODKN010000038.1:1769589-1783753 GCA_026774425.1 Petrocephalus zakoni
CCCCCCCCCCCCCCCCCCCCCCCCCCGCCCCCCCCCCCCCCCCCCCCCCCGCCCCCCCCCCCCCCCGCCCCCCGCCCCCCCCCCCCTGGCGCCAGAGGGTGTGCCTAAGTTCAGCTGGATTTCAGTGTGGGGGTGTTCTGTACCCATGCCTTATTATGTGTCTCTATTCTGGAGAGGGTCCTGTCACACACACAAATTAATATCTATATCTTTGTGGAGACTTTCCATTCAGTGGGTATTTCTATGAGCATAACCCAAATCTCAATAATGACGCACAACTATGCACAAGTATGTAAGTATGTCTTAACCCCTATCCACCTCTGACGTTAACCATACAGTAGGTAACCAAAGTAAATACAAGACTTGTTTTTTTTTCGATTGCATTCACAGATTTTAAATTGAGTTTCCCCTTGTGGGGACCAAAAAATGTTTCCACAAGGTCAAAATAACCTATAATATTTTTATAACTATGTGCCTACAATGTCATATATACACACACAGAGAGTTAAGCTTCTGTCTTGTTTTCTAGGAGGAACCTTGAGTATTCTCCTCTAATGCACACACACAGAAGCTGTAACGTCTGAAGTCCTTCATCAGGACGTCACGGCCCCTTCTGCCTTTTTGTAGGTCACATGACCTTAGTGTGGTCACTGCACACTTCTTCTTGTAGGTCACATGACCTTGGTGTGGTCACTGCACACTTCTTGTAGGTCACATGACATGGGTGTGGTCACTGCACAGTTCTTCTTGTAGGTCACATGACCTTGGTGTGGTCACTGCACACTTCTTCTTGTAGGTCACATGACCTTGGTGTGGTCACTGCACACTTATTGTAGGTCACATGACCTGGGTGTGGTCATTGCACACTTCTTGTAGGTCACATGATCTTGGTGTGGTCACTGCACGCTTCTTCTTGTAGGTCACATGACCTCGATGTGGATACTGCACACTTCTTCTTATAGGTCACATGACCTTGTGTGGATACTGTACACTTCTTCTTGCAGGTCACATGATCTTGGTGTGGTCACTGCACGCTTCTTCTTGTAGGTCACATGACCTTGGTGTGGTTACTGCACACTTCTTGTAGGTCACATGATCTTGGTGTGGTCACTGCACGCTTCTTCTTGTAGGTCACATGACCTTGGTGTGGTTACTGCACACTTCTTGTAGGTCACATGATCTTGGTGTGGTCACTGCACGCTTCTTGTAGGTCACATGACCTTGGTGTGGTCACTGCACACTTCTTCTTATAGGTCACATGACCTTGTGTGGATACTGTACACTTCTTCTTGCAGGTCACATGACCTTGGTGTGGTCACTGCACGCTTCTTCTTGCAGGTCACATGACCTTGGTGTGGTCACTGCACGCTTCTTCTTGTAGGTCACATGACCTTGGTGTAGATACTGCACACTTCTTCTCACAACAGTAAATATAATGTGACCTTCGAAGTCATATTTAATCAGATTTCTTTCTCTGAAAATGAAATTAAAATAGATTTATTTTGGGGGGGAGTGTTTTTTAGCGATTACATTAATGTTGCCAGGCAAAGGGAAACATCCCCCCTCTAATCAATATAAGGCCATTAAAATTCCACCGCCATAATAGGAGAGGAGGATCAGAACCTCTCTGTACGGAGCTCTCAGGACCGAGGATTGCATCAGCGAGCCGACACTATCCTCCAAGGAGCCCGGAAGAGTCTGGAAGAACCCGGTCCATTTCATTTCTGTGGACGTCTCAAGTTTGATTCAGCCTTTTAAATGTTAAACAGGCCCATTACAGTTAAACCCCCCCCCACTTAACTATAGCTGCCGGACGCTCCATCCTTGAGAAAAGTATGTTATAGTGGATTGTTTTATCAGGAGTGCTCACTGCTATGTGACGTGAATTGTAGGATTTTGATGTCTCGACGCACATAAGCTGATTATGACCTGGGTTCCCCCTCACAGCTGGTGGGGGGGTTGAAAGGTTCACTGTAGTTTTCCCCACCTGAGGGGAAACAGGAGTTGTACATACTGTAAGAGGAGCGAGAGCGAGATCTCCACAGACAAAGGAGGCCTGACAGATGCTGCTCGATGGTTGGACATGTACGATACTCGTACCTGACTGCCAGGCTTCGATCTGGGCGCTAATGCAAAAAAGCTCCTTAAGAGGTGTGAAGCTGGCCTTCTGCATTCGGCTTTCGATGAATGTCTCTTAAAAGTGTCCTTGTCGGCGTGGATGACCATCTCTATGGATTTCTTACCTCCGAGTCCTTTTGTTCAGCCCCACAGATGTGCCTGCTTACCATCCTGCTCTTCTCCTCCCTCCGTTGCCATGACGTCACAGGATGAGGTCACTCTGCGGGGCCCGGCAGCCCGGCGGCCGATGAATAAACATGAAGTGCAAGCTGTGGTTCCTCTTATAGACAGGGGGGGCGCTGTGCGCGGCTGGCGTTTCTCTGCCCGGAGAGAGCAGTGACATTGAACGCACACACACAAACACACGCACACACATAGGCCCGTGAAGAGAGTGCGAGAGCCAGCAGTGGCATTTTGTCTTGACGCAGGAGGCCTGATTTGCTGCTGTTTTAAAAGTGACGATCGCCTTGATCTCATGTGCCACTCGCAGGTAAATCCTGCTGCCAGGTGGGGGCAGTCTCTGGGGGCTGCTTAGTCTCATGAGCCCCCCCCCCCCGGCAATCCACCTACTTACCAGCAAGCTGCAGAGCAGATACTGACAGCTGCATTTTTCATGTCGAGTGGTGCTGGGAAATGGAGGGGGGGGGGTGACTCTGTGTTCCTCCGTTTCCCCCTCCCCTAGCTGCTCACTGACTAATCTTCAACAGGGTGCTCCGACACTTCCCATTTTCCCCATTTCAAACAGTCACATGACCGGACGGCCTCGGCCAATCATGACACGGCGAGGCCGGGACCGTATCTGTGAGGGCTCTCGGAAAATCTCTCTAAATCAATTCAAATTCACCTTCGTTTCAGAGCTGGCTCTGGAGATGCCTCCCAGTTCACCTGGATTTAATCTCACATCAAAGACTCTTTCACGGATGAATCAAAGTGTGCCACATTCAAGACCGCTAATCTCCATCCCGTCTCCCCGATTAGGGCGGCTCTAGAAATGGCACGGCCGACCTTTTCAGTATCGACACGGATGGCTTATTTCCGCTGGGAGACAGCAGAGGCAAAGGTGAGGTAAAGCTAGACGAAGAGGTATGATAAGCAGGGATTTTATAATAATACTGAGAGAAAGAAAGCCACCCAGCAGGCCCATCACTGTGTGATCCATGTGTGTGTGCGTGTTTCTGTTTGTGTGTTTTTATTTAGCCCAAACACTGCAAAAATGTACTGCGCTCATAAACATAAGTCTTGAAGAAGTTGCCTTCAGAACGAAAAAGTCAGAAAGTTAGAAAATCTACTTTCAGTTATTTTAATAAACTTTTTTCCTCTCCGGTGTCAACAAAATCCATCCGGCTTATAAATTTAAACAGGCAACTTTTTCATGACTCTCTTGTCTATTTTGAATGGTTTGGGCCTGATGGGAGGAGCTGGAAAGGCTGCCGGAGTCACATTGTGTCACCAGAAAGCTTGGACATTTTGGACCTGTCCAAGCCCTGTCCACAGGGAGCACCAGGCATCGTTCCAGGTTTGGCACTTCCCGTTATATTGGAATGAAGACACTCACACACCCCTCACATCCGCAATAGTACAACCTGAAGAGCTCGGATATGGGAAGCAGGCAGTGACACAATTCAAACTGTCGAAAACAGGTCTCTCAAAGGATGAGGTAGATCCCAGGGACGTGGGCAGCTGAAGGGGGTGGGGGGTCATAGACAGGACCTGTGTAGTGTGTAGTATGTGTGCAGTGGGCGGATGACGTTGGCAGGAATGGTGAATAATCTCTGGTGTATGTGGGGCTTCCCCAGCAGAGCTGGCAGTTCGAGAACACATTGCGATGCCAGAAGCTAAACACTGTAGCGTGATGCACAGAACAAAGACAGCGTCCTCCGCCCCAGTGGGGAGGCATGGCAGAACATAACCCCCTCGCACCTCTTCTGCAGTGTGTGGCTCAGTGGGTGAGGCCTCTGTGCCTGTGATTGGAAGGTCGCTGGGTCGAATCCCCTGCTCAGCAGTGCAGCCACATCTTTGTTGGGCCCTAGGCCAAGCTCCTTAATTAACCCCCCCTGGAAAAATGCTGCAGGAGGGCTGACCCTGCACTCAGATTGAAAAAGGAGAGCAGGGTTGGATATGCCAGAAGGAGCACATTCCCATGCACCTGTTCAAGCAGCAGAGGAAGCTTCATCTCCGATGGCTTTTTAGCTCGGCTCCCGTCCAGCCAGGGAGATGCTGACCCGGTTCAATCGGGGCGATGATTTGTTTAGCTGCGATCCCCCGGAACAGGCCACTAAGTGTCCTGGAAGAGCTACGGTGCCTGAATTAGCACCGGAGGCCGACGGTGCACCGATAGCATTAAGCCCCATGGCAGGAGCGGTCCCGATCCCCCAGCCTCGCGCATCTTCCGTGGCAGATAAATCGCGAGTCGATTAGGCCCGGGCCGGGAAGGGAGCGGATCGCGTCCGTCCGGAGATTAAGTCCCGGCTAATTCGATGGGTGGCGAAGCGCAGGGTGCGCTGGCAGAGCGTGTCGGTAGACGGAGCCGCGTGGCCCAATGCGGAAGGACACGGAGCGTGACACGGGAGCATTAAATCGGACCCCGGGAGGGTGAGCGTCCGCGTGCAGGAGAGGGCCGTAGACTGAGAGGCCGGCCTCGTAAGAGGCTAATGCATTCAGTGAGCGCTGGCAGAGCTTCCATACATGCCATTAAATCGGCGGCCATAGCCATTAATGCGCTCCCTTTCTTAATTACTCTGAAGAACTTTCTAGGGTCGGCAGTTTTAGGATTGTGTTTAATGCGAAGCAAGAACAAGAATGAGGCTTTAAGCATTATAATGAAAAATTATAGGTGTACATACCTGATGCTAATTGTACCTTTTCAGATAAATAAAAAAAGAATAAACTACAGGACAATGAGGTAAGGACAACTGAAACTTAACACCAAAGCAGCCGTGTACTGATTGGCCACCAGCTGGGCAGGGGCGGGGCTTTCAGCACTGAATTGACTGAGCATGAAGAGGGCAGGGCTTCTGACCATGTTCTGATTGGGCAAGAGGAGGGAAAGACTTCTGGCCACCTGCTGACTCGGCGGGAGCAGCACAGCAGCCTTTCCACGTTTGCCCAGCTGGCCAACATTCGTCCCTACAACTGCAATCAGTGTTAAGGGCCGGCTGGATTTCATTACTGAGTTTCTCCGGCCATGGGGCTGGTGATCAATCACCACAGGAGCATGAAGTCAGTTAAAGGCAGGCCTGCACTGCTGCCCGGCCCCTCCAGCCCGCTGTTTCCTCGACGCGAGGTCCTCCACATCCTTTAAAAAACAGGCGACAAGCAAAAACGATGACAAATTATATTTATACAGCTAAGAGGGAGCAGGACATGGCGGCACACCTCAGCGCCTCCTAAAAAGTGCCAGGAGCACTTTAGCAGCACGGCTCTTTCACAAAGGTCAGGGAGGAACCGCGTCCCCGCGATTAGCTTACAAACCAGTGGAGGTGGCATTTCAAAGATTGGCTTCCGTCCTGTTAATAAATAAGTGAAAGGCCCCGAAAACCAGTGCCCAAAAATGATTCTCATGGAATGTATCACCGCATTGGAGGGGGGGGGTTCATGCCGTCTATAGATGTAAAACCAAACGGGGAGGTGAAAGAAAGAAAAAACAATCACAGAAATGACTTTCACTTCATAACGGAGGTAGTAGATTCTACCTTTTAAAACTTTATTGTTCCACATAACAGTTACAATCACAGTTACATCTTACAGTGTGCTGATGTATCCCACAGTGCCACACTAACCCTACAAAGAAATACATACATATTAAATCCTGAGACACGCATGTGGGTGTCACATATGACTCAGGTGGCCGGATGTGGGGTCGCTACTCGTGAAAAAGGCAGCCTGGTGTGGATGGGGCACAGGGGGACGTTCACAGGCCATATAAACGGGACTCAATCTGTGCGCAAGGAGGAGGGAGTGTGGTGATGTTTCACTGCTGGGAGTGCCTGCTTGTCCTGCCCAGGCCATGACAGACAGCGAGGTGACCAGCCTATCCCCAGCAGCCTGGCGGTTAATAACGGTGTACCCAATCATCACTCTATAATCAAGTTAAGTAATTACCAGCAATTATTGTATTACAAGGTACAAAAGGAGGAGACTGATTCAATTTCTGCTACATTCCCTTCTCTTATCACGGCAAAATTGCTGCAGCTACAATCCGGAACCTGTGACTGGCTGCCGGTGTGGCCCGTTAGTATTCCCTCAGTGTCTCCCTTCAGAACAAAGAGGAATGAAGGATTAGCCAGTGCGGATGTGTACATACTGCAAGAAGCATGAAAAATTATATTCATTAACTCCCTCAAACAACTTTTGTGCCCTGATACTTAGAGTTTCAGCTTCACAATAATCATATAAAAAAGTTTTGTACTCAAGAACGTGTATAGGTTTATAAAAATATGCGACTGTGCATATTTAAGTGAAAGGAAAGTTTTGACAGTCAACAGATGATTAGAGGTTGAACACTGATCATTGAAAACGGGCCAGAGAGGTTAGCTTATTGAGGAAATGTTGAAGATGTGTTGTAGGGTTTAGTATTGAGTTGTAGGAGTGCCATAAAAATAAAACTGTAAAGAATAAGAAAATAAACATTGAGTAAGAAAGAATGATACATGAATACAAATAAAAATAAAATGCGGAGTAAGAAAATCAATGCCTTTCCTTACTGATTTTTCCTATTGAGTTTGCTTTTTCTCAAAGGGCCAAGCTGTCAATCAACTGGCTTTGGGCGGGCCTTCCTGCCCAGGCTGAGTAGCCAATTGGGGATATGCACGTGATGTCACAGTAGGCGGAGTATTAAAAAAATTGGCAGTGGGTGCATTCGACTTCATGCAGCCGCTTACAGTGCTGGCTTAAAGCGATGCATTCTGGTCATTCTGGTCATTTCTAATTGGCTAAAAACCAACCATCATGCATTGCATCAAGACCAGAATACATCGTTTTAAGCCAGCGCTGTAGGTGGCTGCATGAAGTCGAACGCACCCAGTGTTAGCGTTCAGTTTGAATGGCATGAATGATTTAAAATGGGAAAGAGCTGTTTGGTGATTGATTGTACAAAACAATTTGACAAGAAATCTTTTCACAGACTGCTGAAATCTTAAGAAAAGAAACAAACGGATGACTGCAATCTGCAGCAACAACTGGAATCCAAGCTCCCCGAACGTGAATTTGTGGTTGTGATATTGTGTCAGTTATGTTGGGTTTTTGGGTAACATCATACCTTAAGTTATATACTGTATTCATTGCTACAATGAAATAAGTAGCATTTTTCATTTATGTTCTGTGTGGCTAATGTTTCTGTCAGCATATATAAATAAAATCCATGAAGATTCTAAAAGAAAGTGGTCGATGGTTAGATAGGGTTAGCTAGCCAAGATAAACCCAGTGTTCCTTATAAGGGACTAATCCACAAAAAAAGTTTAGACAGCCAGATAACTTTAAAAGTTTGATTGCTGGCCATAATGTTCATGGTCCACTGGTTCTTTGGGAAGTTGGATGGATCCCTGTCGAGTCCAACTGTCTTTAATGATCAAATGATCGCAAATGATCATTCATTTTGCAGTTTCCCTGACTAAAATCAGTCACGTGCTGCATGTTTTGCCACTTAGTCTGTCTGAGGGGGCGTGTTCTGTGGGAAGGCCCGCCCAAAGCCAGGTGATTTACGGCTTAGCCCTTCAAGAAAAAGCAAGAGCAATAGGGAAAAAGCCAAAGCAATGCGGAAATGGCAAAAGCAATAAAGAAAAGCATTTATTTTCTTATTCTTTTATTTTTATTCGTATTTATTTTCTTACTCAACATATATATTTTTTTAGGGCACCCCAATGACTCCATAGTTTAGTACAACTGCAGTAATACTTTTTCGATCCAATCTCTTCCATTTGCATGGAAATATATCATCTAAGGCAGTGTCTCTCAACACAGCCCCCCAGACAGTCCACATTTCCGAGCCCCAGGGCTGAGAAATGCTGATTTACGGCAATCTCTGGAAAACTGGTTATTTACAATAAATGTGAATCTCATCAACAGTTAAATAAAATACTGCTCTTCTATTGTGATGTTTGGGGACCATAACTTCCAAACATCACCAGGGTTGGGGTGGGGGGGGGGGTGCTAGCTAGTGTGAATCGGCGAAGCGGACCCGCCGCACACATGCAAAGACACATGGATATGCACGCAGGCGGGATCAAGGCTCTTCACATCTCTGCTTCTGGGCTGCGTAATCATGGAATTGGGTCCTCCAGCTCCGCATGTATGAGGCCCAGCGCTGAAACTCCATCTTCCACTGCTGTTCCATCTCGTCCACAGAGACTGCAGAGAGCAACAACAGCCAGACAATCACCGGGAGCACAGGCAAGCTGCCGAACGCGCCCTCCGCCACGCCTGTGGCCCCTCCCTCGCCTGACACCCACCCTGACATCTACGCCGAGTCAAAAGACATCACCCCCTTTGGTCCCTTCCACATCCATCTCGGACCCAGGTTCCCTCGCTCCCTCCAGCTGGCATGTCCGTCACCTCCTCCCATCCTGGTCACCAGCGGTCATCCTAGGGGGTCTGAGCTTTTAAATTTATTTTTATCGGGCACCTTGTGTGAAATATTAGATTGCTTGGCAACAGGTTTTCATTGTTCCTGTTGTGCCTAGGTTTGACTTCCCATGTTAGCAATGGCCGTGCTTTTCTCTGGAAAGGTCATACATGGCTGTCTTTACTTATGAAACTAGCTTGTTATTTGATTTTGGAATGAATGCCAAACAAATACAGGGGTATACACTAAAAGCTGAAAAACACACCCTACACAGTTCACACTACACGCATTACTACCAATACTACTGTTTACATATTTATTCTCCTTCGTCGTCAGACAGAAAAAAAATCAGTCCACTTCCATTTTACTTAAATAAATGGCAATTAATTTCAAATGGTAATTCAATTTTTTTGAAAATGCAGCCTTTCAAAGGCGTCAAAATAAATTCTGTCACTTTCACTTTTTAACAGTTTCTTTTGACTTCTAATAGCCAAACGATTGAAGGATGAACAATGTGACTAGGAAGGTCCCTGGGGTGAAACTTACGCGCATGTAAAACCAACCCTAAAATAACAATTCCTCATTTCAACTATAAGGGCTAGGATCATGCTTGCATAATTAGCTCAGAGAACAAGGCTGAGTATTATTCATTTTCTAATAACATATTTTTCTAATGTGCTGAGTGACCGACTCGCCCACTCACAAGCCCCCCCCCCCCACACACACACACACCCCACAGGCCAATGTCAGCCACTCACTGAAAAACAATACTACTGATTTAGGTTCACCAGCTTTGGATCCCTGAAAGCAGGGAGAAGAATCAGGGAGCTAAGAATTAAGACGTTTCTGACCAAAAGGATTCAAATCCCCAGAGGGAAATTCCATCACACCTCAAACTGCTACAGCAATGAGATGCCAAGCAATAAATTTGTTGCTCAAAAGGTGGCAAAATTATGCTGCACATAAGGGTACATCTGAGCCATCTGATGACATGACCAGTGTCCTACCTGTTATGGCCTGGAGTTTGTGCAGAAAGCTATCCCAAAACTTGCACTGCTTGGCTCTCAAGAAGCGTTGGATCTTCAGGGCATCCGCATCCAAGGAGACATACTCCTGCCGCCCTCCCTCAAATGGCGGCCAGTCCGATCCCAGAGTGGTAGGGCTCCTGGTGAAACCGACGTTAGCATGATGCTAAATCCACATTAGCCGTCATCCATGTCACCATTGAGATGTCGAACATGCGACTGATAGGAAGACTGCCTCACGCTGCGCCGTGAAAAGACCCAAATTTGCTGGGTAGCTACCCCATGTGACAAACTAACATAGAAGCCTAACAAAAAATGTCAAATTTATAATGGACAACAAGCGGCAAATACTTAGCATGCAGCTGAAAGGTTTTACTAACATGGGGGCCACGTGACATGTTTTGTGCTCCGCTAACGGCGCAGAAGAGCAGACTGACCCGGTTTTGGCGAAATTAGCCCAGTATTTCATCATCTTCCGGCTCACGGCCTCCTCCTCCTGCGTGTAACCCAGGCTGCGGTTCAGCGGCAGGCCGAAGACAAACTCGATCTCGTAGCCGTGCATCACGCCCATCCACTCTGGCCACGGGTTCCTCGAGGAGCGCTGGCCAAAGTAGTAGACAAAGGCCTTGTTGCTGAAGCTGGCGAACGTGCGTGCAAAGTCCAGCAGGGGGCAGGTGAAGAAATGGTCACCGACCAAGTGGCTGAGGGCATCCCGGTTTTTGCAGCCGCTGAACTCATCCTCCCAGTCGGTGTACTGGAGGGCGACAGCGTCCTGTGAGATCTGGCTGAATCCCAGCAGTGCCAGTGCCACCCCCGCTAAGAAATCATCCCGGGAGATCAGGCTCTCGTTCATGATGCTAAAGCCTGGAGCGCTGTAGGGCAGGAAGTATGACCCTTCGTCCTTGTTCACCCCCAGGAGCAGGTCGCTCGTGCTGAACTGCCCCGACTGGAGCAGAATGCCCGGAGAGTCGGTGAGAAAGACTCCGTCAACCGTAGGAGGAAAAGTCGTCCCGACCAGTGGGAGCTTCACCACATCGTACTGTCGCTTTACGAGGTCCGTGGGCCGCACACCACGGAGGCAGGACTCCACATTGATGCCGGGCCCTGGCTGGCATCCCAGAAGCCCGGCTAGTGCCATGGAGCGGTTTTGGGCTTCCTCAAGCGGGATGGCTGCCCACGGCGCATTGGCGGTGCCGCTCTGCAAGACGGCACGTGCAAACAGGCCATGACTGCCTGGGGACAGGACATGGAAGCCAATGGCGGCAGCACCAGCACTCTCCCCGAATAGAGTGACGGAAAGCGGGTCCCCCCCAAAGTTTTCGATGTTCTCAGTCACCCACTGCAGAGCTAGCCGTTGGTCAAACAAACCGGCGTTTCCCAGAATATTCTTATTGTCTGGCAACGCCAGGAAGCCCAGGGGACCCAGCCGGTAGTTCATGGAAACCACCAACACACCCTCCGTGTGGCTCAGAAAACGCCCATCATACAAAGGCAGGGAGGCGGAGCCTGTAGAGAAGCCACCTCCATAGATCCACACCATGACGGAGGCACGGACTGGCTTAGGGTGTGGCACCCATACGTTCAGGTAGAGGCAGTCCTCACTCATCTCCGTGTTAGGGTTCCACATCTCCGACCCTAAGAACCCTGGGAAACTTGTGTCTAGAAGTTGGTGACAAGAGGAGGAGTACTGCTTCGCCTCCCACACCCCGGACCACGGCTTCCGGGGAACCGGTTGCTTGAAACGGAGATCGGCGACTGGAGGCTCCGCATACGGGATGCCCAGGAATGCAGAGACATGGCCCCCCGGCACGGGGACCTGCTGTCCCAGAACTGAGCCCTGTTTCGTGAGGATGGTGAGCTGGTCCTCAGCATGAGAAACTGTGAGCAGTTGGAGCCCGAGGAATAGGTGAGACAAGGTTGACAAAGTGACCATCATGAGTTCCTTTATCCTACAGAGAGAACACAAGGTGGAGAGCATGACCATCACCCTGGTGATCATAAGATCCTCCATCACAGAGATAAATCACGGGAATCAGGACATAAAGGTTACTGATCCTGAACACCTTCACTCTATGGTCTAAGCTAAATATCCAGCATAAGAACAACACAAAACAAATGCTTATGAGCCCTGATTCAAAGGAGGGAAAAAAAGTTACTCAGACTTCAAAAGCTCCCTATGACTCACTTAACTCCAGACCCAGATTAGTAAAGTCCTAGCAGCTTGCTTTGATCAAGCATACCTCTGTTTTAATTAGACTGAGTCTGTCAAAAAGGGCAAAGCAGACCGACCAAACAGCATGAACGAGTAAGGAGAACACGGTGAATGTCAAGGTTCCTCTGGAGAAACCCGTAGCTCACACCCATGGTTCACGGGCAGGCTCCCAGAAGGCAGGTCACCGTGAATGGTCCTGCGGTGTTTGACAAGGCTCTTGTTCAGTGTCTCAGTCACTGAAGCTGAGAGCATCGTGTGGTTTTGTGGGTTAAGACCCTATGCTCATAATCAGAAGGCCGCACATTCACATCCTAAGTTTGGCATAGGATTCCACTGGGCCGTTAAATAAGGCCCTGAACCCTCAAATTGCTCCAGGAACTGGCAGATACTGCTTTCTTGAATCGTGTGTAGCTATGGATAAAAGCATCTGCTGTCTAAATCTAGCATTAAACCCAATGAATCTGCTCTAAAGCAGTATTTTAAATAGTATAAATTGATTATTCATTTATCAGATGTTTTATCTAAAGCAACATTGCTTCATTTCAGTATTTTAGTTTTTTTAGAATGCAGGTTTAGCCAGTCTCTGGAGTAATTGTGGATTAACGGCCATGTTGGGGGGCCCACAAGTGAAACCACACTGCCAGCTCTGGGAACCAACAACCTTCCACTCATTGGCACGGTGCCGGATATATGCGAACGGACACGCTTGGAGGTGTGGGGAGCTGCTCGCATATCAGCTAGTCGGTCAGTGGGGGAGGGAGAATCTAACCATTTAAAAGGCAGGATTAGCTGGAAGGCCGGGGCCCTTGAGAAAACAACAGCCAGCATCTCCTCCATCCGTAATCGATGACTGGAGGATCAGAAAAAAGTGGGGTGACAGATTCTGCAGGCAGTGCGTGAGATTTTGATCGAGCCGACGGTGACTTGCGCTTGAGATGGGTGAATGGGCAGGCGTGCGCGAGGTGGGGTCCTCAGCGGCCCCCTTTATCAGATCTCAGCGGCTAATAACCTTCTCTGCATAGCCCCCGGTCTCTGCGTACGTTACTGCTTTATTTGTTTATCCGCAGCGTGTAGAGTTTACGAGATTATTTTGCAGGAATATGAAAATATCAGTTTTCCCCTAAGTCGGAATTGGGATTTTCATCTTTCCCCTTTTTCTGTCAAAAAAAATAAAAAGTAAAACTCCTGCGAAGCAGAATGCAGCCAGGCATCTGGGAAGATACCCTATGCTGGGGAAATTTGATTTGCTTTTGAAAGAGGGGATAAAAAGATTGTCCCCAAACTTTCTCTTTTCTTATCATTTCATTCTCACTGAAAGGTAGTTGATAGTTGAATAAAAAAGCACATTCTACTGCGGTGAAATAAACAAGCCCAAGCTACACTGACACACGCGCGCGCACACACACACACACGCACACACACCCTACCAAGTTACTTTCCGCTCATGTCCGCGGGTCTAACAAACATTCCCACACATATGAATGACAAGTGGTTCATCAGTAATATTAAATATTCAGCAAAACACAGAAAAGGAAAAGACATGAAACTCCAAAACTCTGAATTATGAACTGTACTGTATGGTTATGTGGGTTAGCGCTCTATGCTGTAATCAGAAGGTTGTTGGTTCAAACCCCATGGCTAGAATCGGCTCACCTTTGGGCCCTAAAGCGCAGCCCTTAACCCCAAAACCTACTCCAGCAGAGGTAAATGGGTAAATGGCTGTCTCTGCGCTTTGCGCGGTTACACACGCTTCTCAAAGACGTATGTGACGGGATGTGCGTCAAGTAAAGAACTCCTCTGTGTGCATTTAAATTGAAAATAAAGTGTTGTTCACTAAATACCCACCCCAGGTGGTAACTAACATCAAATTAAAAGTCTACAAACAGTGACTCATTCATAAACATACAACAGAAATTATAGATATGCTAATAGGCTCTCGCAATGATAACGTAGCCTGCTTGCTGAAAACAGGGACCAAAAACCTCAAGGCGTAAGATAATAATCGAAAAGACAGACTGGGCTGTGGGCGTAGGTGCCACCCGTGATGAAGATGATGATGATGGTGCCACACTATGATGCTCCTTCCTGTCTAAACTTTTGCCTCTATGTACAGACATGCAAAGGAAACTGTCACGCCGGGAGCGGGATTTACGACCCATGGTTGCTGGCTGTCAGGGTTTAGCCCCTTGGAGGGGCGTTTATTCAGGGAATACAGGTTCAAACGGACGATACAGGACGGGTACAGGCGTG
>JAODKN010000038.1:1807483-1818707 GCA_026774425.1 Petrocephalus zakoni
CCCCCCCCCCCAGAAAATAGGCGCTATCATTTCCCGATGGTTAATAACTTCATGAATTGATAAAATGAGGGTAGATGAAAGCAGCCTGTCGAGGGAGGACTCCCCCAGAATGCATCTGTCTGCACGCCTCATCTGCACAGGCATGCTGCTAAGACCCCAACGGCCTACACACACATACAGTGCTTCCTTTTATATGACAGTCCATCTACGCACAGTGGCTGTCAAATAAACTGCACTGTGATGCTCATATAATGTGGCAAATGTATTAACGGAAATATATGTTTTTAAAGGGTTATTTTTGCCTTTGCATTGTAACGTTTTTTTTATAAAAGGATGACACCCCCCAGGGCTGGAGCACACACCGGTATGGGAGTTGCTATGAGCTCCAGCAGGTCAGCTTCAAATCCCAGGGCAGGCACCGTCATCTCAATGTCGGGCCTATTGTCTGAACCTGCTTTCTCAGAAAATGCTCATTTTGATGAAAGCATCTGCTAAATCAGTGAAATGATATGAAAAATGCATATTTCTGGAGTGTTACCACTCTTTATAAGCCTGACCACTTTGGGTTGGGCAGTGGGATTTAAGATTTGTCTGTCTTGAGGAAGAATACTGCCAGCTTTTCTGTGCAGACATCTGTTGTTTGGTAGTCCAGTCTATCTCGACTGCCTTCCATTCCTAATACTATTAGTCATAACATTAATAGCAATAATAATCATCATCAGCTTGTCCAATTAAAACACAGCTTATTAAATGTGTGTGGCCATGTGCCAATCGACACAGGCCTTATTTAAACATGCCCCTCCCGGGTCTAACCTCCATACATAATCACATGATGAATGGAAATTTGAGATTTGAATGTACATCTTATTATGCCGGGGGGTGTGGGATGGGAAGCGTGGGGTGGGGGGGATTGAGCTGGGACAAGAGTTTGGATGAAAAGTTTGGCTTGTATAGGTGAGACGGGAAAAGTAGAAATTAAATGCAAATCCCCAAGTCTGATGTCTAATGCTGGTTCATTACTCCTGCTCTGCATTGCAAATGAGGGAGATGTTCTCTCGCCGGTTCCGTCACTCGGAGAACGAAGACTGACGGCTGTTATTATCACTCGGGGTAAAAAATGTAGCGGCTGCTAATCGCACAGGCGTTAGGGTATTAGAAGTGTGAGGATGCGACCGAGGGTCCCTCCTCCGAGCCCTGATTCTGTCAGGCACCTGCTCTTCCTCATGAATTATGCATCCCACTGTTTGCCAGGGAAAGGCGAGTTCCGTGACCTTTTGTTCCGGTGTGTTTGGCCAAAACCGCGATGCAGCCGTCTGAGGGAAACGTCACGGGCCACTGAGGCGCCCTTTCCCGGGCTCGCCGCTCGCATTTGATGTGAACTGGCTGCTGAGGTTCTCGAGATTACCGTGTTCTGCACCGTTTCTGGCATACTCAGAGCAATGCAGAACATATGCATCTTCTCCTTACACACAGCTGTTTATGGGCTGTAATTTAAGGGCTTGTACTAGATCCCCATCCAAAGACTCAGGGCAGGCTCTAGGCATGCGACTGAGAAGGAAAAGCTAGGCACTGTTGTGACATGAAAATGCTAGGCTAGATCAAGGCTACCTCCAGAGGAGCAATACTAGGCTAGATCAAGGCTATCTCCTAAGAGAATTGCTAGACTGGATCAAGGCTTCCTCCAAAGAAGAAGTGGTAGGCTAGATCAAGGCTACTTCTGAAGGAGAAATGCTAGACTAGCTCTAGCAAAATGTTAGCTTGCAAGGCTAGCCCCAACAGGGAAATAGACTGATCAACTCTGTGATCCCATGTGGATTCTGAGATTAGTGTCAAGGTTTAGGTAAAAAAAAATGAAGGTATGAAGATGTATTTAATTCCTGAAAAGCTCTTAATGACGCGCCTGTGGGTGATGAGATGTGATGTTGCATTCTGGTCTTTTTCTGGGCCCACACATTGCCCCTGTCCAGGATCAGTCTAGCTCTGTTCCCTCCATAGTCCAGTCCCGAAACACAATCAGATCCAACCAATAAACATCATCAGTATGTCAGAGACTCCACCCCCTCACAACCCCACCCCATACTTCAGTAACCGCTAACCTTTCCCAGATTATAGGGCATTCTAAAAAAAAACTTTGCAGCAACTCTTAAATTACTCACAGGCTGAAGTTCAGCGCGCATCTCATTTAAGGGCCATATTGCTTCCCATAACGTGTTATCTCTCTATCAACCGCGGCATTGTCCCTAAAATCAAGTAAATGTAAATCAGCATCGGAACAGCCATGGCAGAAAAACACGCATGGCGTCTCTGTTGAAGGGAAGCTCAGTGGTGATCACTGATACTTCCAAATGATGTTCACTCTACAGGGTTTTAATCAGCCCTATTAAATTTGGAGGAGGGCTCACCCCCAGGAAGCAGAAGCTCCTTTGTAGCCTGTGTGCATTATGTAAGGGGCCCCCTCCCTCGTCAGCACACACTGTGGCAGCCGGACACACTTCAGGCATCTTCCCATGAACAAGGGAGCAGCACGGGCCGGCTAAGTCGTTAGCGTAGCCCCTCTGCCCTCCCGCCACTCTGCTCTCGCTGTTATTCTCCTTCCTGAAAGGCCCTTTATTTCATCTCAGTTTAATTTCTGGGGCTTCATGGTCCTGTGATCCCAACACGGTCACCTGGGGACTGCAGAAGATTAAAAACAGGGCTGTGGGCGGCCGGCGGCCTATTCAATATTTAAAATTTTAACATTTAATCCGTTAGCATTTAATTTGGGCTGTTGGTTTTTTGGCCCGGGTCCGAATGGATGTAATAACTAACTGCGAAATCAGAGCACTTAACTTCAGAAATGTTACACGACGCTAACATAAAATACAATTATCAGATTCTGTAAATGTCAGGCGCATGCGGAGCGAAGCAATCTCATTACAAATCAAAGCTGTCGCTTTATCGGCGGAGGAAGCAGGCGCTAACAGTGCGGGGCGGGCGCGGAGTCAGGCCAGCGCCAGGCCCGCTCTGCAGACAGCCACCACTCTGCCTGACACTAATGAATTGACGCAACATGTATTCGGCGGAGACGTTTTCGGCAAATTGCGCGTCTAATTGCTTCATTTGCAATTATTGCCGGATTGAAAGTAATGAGTTGCAATATGCAGGAAATCAGCCGGGGCCATCGGAGCCTTGCGAGGGGCCACCTCGTCTTCCCCCTCCGTGCCTCTCGTTTTGTGTTTTGCCATTTTCATCCTGGCAATCATTAGCAGCTCTCTTAAATTTCAGCGCTAAGTGCCCACGGACTGGAGCCTGCATATACTTAATGTTTTTCTGCTTTGGGATTTTCAGGGGTGATTCTAGGATTTATTAAGGTGGGGGTTATTAGCAAGGCCATAATTCATAAAAAGGGGCCTACCTTATCATTAGCCAATGATACGTTTTGAATCTGTGAGTGACAGGGGTAGGGCACTCTGGGGGGCCAATCAGCTTTCAACTGGGGCCAATGCCCCACCCCTCTGTAGCCTGCTCTCTCCTTGGACTCTCGGGTCTATCTGCCACTTTCTGTACCCCAAGAATTGCATCTGGTGCGTTACTGTCATTTAATCACTGCTGCTGAGTGCAGTGTCGGGACTCATAAGGGGAGTCTGTACCCTCCTTGGCCTGTAGATGCACCCACGATGACCAGTTGTATGGCCCGCTGCACATCTGTCTGATCTCAGGGCAGCTAAGGAGCTGGCATCACCAGCGCACGGCCCACACGTTTTGGCATCGCTCTGGGGTGCCGAGACCAAACACAGGCAAGGACGCCTAACCACCCACGTCCTTACTGACAAACCCAAAACTACAAAGAAATAAAAAAGATTTATCGGCACCTCTTCATAATTAATAAACGAAATAGCATGTTTACCTCTTGTAAACAAAGATTAATGCTCCGATATGGAACCAGGAATTTCACCTTTGCATCCCACTGATACTGTTAATTTTCAGCGAGACCTTGGTTCAACAGGAAATGGAAAATATATTTTTAGAAATGCTTCATGTATTAATCAGCCCAGTGGAGCCTCGTACAGCGTTGTGGCGCGCACGAGCTCTCTGATTGAATTTCTTGTCTATTAAAAACATGTATATCCTACGGTATAACACCGGTTTCACAATATTACATGCTAACCGACATCCGGGGTTTGTGAGTGTCAGGTGGATCAGATCTTGAATCAATACACACATACATAGAGGTACAATTTAAATGGACTGCCCCGATTCAATTTAGCTAATTAATAAAGTAGCAATTTTATGAGCTTTGCCAAATATATCGATCGTCTGTGTTTAAAGAATCTGTTTTTTAAAGCTGTTGACTCTGCATGAAAGTCATCAATAAATAAAGGGGTTGGAGGCATCGCCAAGCCCTGTCAAAGCCGTGCTGCTGGTTCGATAGCCTCTCCCGAAAACAGCACGGGCTTATTGATAAGGTGCACGGAGCGGAGTATTCTGTACCAGGCCCCCTCTGGCCCGCGCACCCACTCGGCTTTTAATCAACGCCCATTTCTGCCGCCTTCATGTTTGCTTTGCTGCTTCTTCGTGACACCTGGCGCCTCATGGACCAGCCCACGATATTTTTTTATCAGGAAAGGCGTCCCGGGAAAGTCACGCATCTGCTCGACGCCGCAATCCGTTTCCCCGCCACGGCTTTAGCCGCATTTTTTTCGTGGCAGTGAGAGTAACAGGTACGGACAACACGCTGAGTAAGACGGACAGCCGAAGTCTCGGCGAATCAATAACATGTTTAGCAGAAAACCAGTGTTCTCACCCGGCTTTCTCCAACCCCCCCCCCCCGACACCTCCGTTCCTCTCAGGCCCGACAGCTCTGCTACGCGGGTATTTCGTGGCGACGGGCTGGACCCAAAGCTGTAGCCAGTGGAGATTAAAATCCTTATGACCCTTCAGTAACGGCTGTAGCTGCCCTGATTGATGGAGGCCCCTCATTCCTTCGTATCATATCTGCGATCCGTCCTCCCCAGTGGTAATGGGTCCGGTTAGTAGCGCTGGGCGCTCGCCGTGGCCGATATCGCGCGTGGCCAAATCGCCGGCCCGCTCCGGCACCGGAGAAGCAGCCTGGGCGAAATTGCTCCTTAGCTCTGAAATTGAGACTGTGGGGTGCGGGGGGGGGGGGGGGCGGGGGGAATCCTGCAAATAGCATCGATCATCCTGGGCCTCCGTGAGAAAGTGGAGCCGGGATTGTGTGAGCTTGAGTCACCAGGGCGACACCCCCCCCCCCAGTACGAAGTTGGGGGGGTGTCACATCAATGACACAATACAGCTCCCATTCCAGCCCCCGTACAGCTACTCACGATTCAGGCACTTTGCGATGTTTAAATATCCAGTGTGGCCTTTAGGGGGCAGAGGTCAGCAATTTTCCCAGGGGCTGTTCTTATTCATTCTGGGGCCCTACTCAAAAAGTTAGTTTGGGGCCTCCCTCAGATGTTTCAAACACTAAATAAATAGCTAGTAAGTAGAGGGAGAAAATTGTAGCTCACTAGCTGATTAGCAAAGCATGCTACGTGAATATTTCCTAAATAAATAATATTTAATTTTTGGTGTGCTGACCTCAGTGCCCCATGCAAATACGCAGCTTTTGATTGGCAGTAAGCAGAACCTCATAGAGTCACTCAGTCCAAGGGACAGGGCAGGGTTTGAGGCAAATCATCGTGTTTATAATTTAGCTGTCATACAGTTTCGTCCATCAATATGCGGAGGCAAACACGCAGGTGGGCGTGAGACAAAAAGAGGCCTATGTTTATGTGGAGGTGGGCGTGGTTATATGTAGGGATGGGTGTCGTTACAATTTCAATGCTACTACTCCTCTTACTGGTACTGCTTATCGATCCGTACTTTAACGGTATTCTTATTGGTACTTTTCCATATCTGCGGTGCCTGTACTTGACATATACTTCAATGTCTGCTAACGGGTATTAAGTTAAGTATCATGTGATTGTGTATGTATGATTTTATATGTCTTAAAATGTATTAAAATGTAATTTAAAGTTTGCGTGCATACTCTCGCCGATCGGGCCGGGTCCACCAGATGTCTGTATACAAATCAAATACAGCCAAAAGCAAAACAGCACTTAGCACCAGCGGACGCGGATTGGGAAGCGACACCAGCATCTGTGCAAGTGTCCGGGCGTGCGTGCCTGAGTTTCCCCAAAACAAAAAACAGGATTTATTCATTTCTCCAGTACCAAAAGCAACACCGTTAGCGTCAGAGCATATCAATAGCCCCGGGGCTCATTTAGTACCGGGTTTCGGTACCCATCCCTAGTTATATGGAGAGTGCTGTGGTTATGCAGAGATGGGCGTGGTTTTTGTGGAGATGGGTGTGGTTATATTAAGAGTGCTGTGGTTATGCAGAGATGGGCATGGTCTTGTGGAGATGGGTGTGGTTATGTTAAGAAGGCTGTGGTTATGCAGAGATGGGTGTGTTAATGTGGGGAGGAGTGTGCTGATGCAGAGATGGGCGTGGTTTTTGTGGAGATGGGTGTGGTTATGTGGGGAGGAGTGTGCTGACGGGTGCGTTTATGTGGGGAGGAGCATGCTGATGCAGAGATGGGCATGGATTTGTGGAGATGGGTGTGGTTATATTAAGAGTGCTGTGGTTATGCAGAGATGGTGTGTTAATGTGGGGAGGAGCGTGCTGGTGCAGAGATGGGCATGGATTTGTGGAGATGGGTGTGGTTGTAGGAAATTGGTGCAGTTAGGGGACAAGGGTTACGGTTATGTGGAGATGGGTGTTGTTTTGCAGAGATGAGTATGGTTATGTGGAAAGGTGTATGGTTATATAGAAGGGGCATGGCTCTGTGAAGAGGGCTGTTACTCTGTGGAGAGGGGTATCGTTAAATGGGGATGGGTGCAGGTATATGAAAGTGGGTGCGGTCATATGAGGGGGTGTGTTTATGTGCAAGTGGGTGTGGTCATACGAGGGGTGTGGTTATGTGCAAGTGGGTGTGGTCATATTAGGGGTGTGGTTATGTGCGAGTGGGTGTGGTCATATGAGGGGTGTGGTTATGTGCAAATGGGTGTGGTTATATGGAGGAGGCATGGCTATGGGGAGAGGGGTAAGGTTATGCAGAGTAGGGTATGTTTTTGCATAAAGGGGCATGGTTATGTGGGTATTAGCACACAGTAGCAAGGCCAACCAGTCTTTGAGGACACATTGCATATTAATAAGAGCCCCAGAGGACTCACCCAGTCCTGACAGAATGTGTCCGCACGGAAACACAAATGCACAGGTGCCAGCCAGTGGCCCTAGCTGGGAGAGGAGATCACTCAGCCTGCTGCAGGTACTGTCTGCGGGTGTCCACGTCGCAGCATGTATGCAAATGGCTCAGCATCAGCAGGATGGGCATGGACCGCGACTCCTCCAGGAGTTTGTCATCTCCAGGCTCGCTCTTTCTTGTGAAGGTAGAGAGGTGGGTGAGAGATGGATCAGAGCCAGTGCCCCGTCCTCAGAATGAGTGGGGATGATTCAGCGTGCGTGAGTGTCATCTGTCGCCAGGGGCTGTCTGGAGACGCGGACAGGATACTGCCAAACGAGTCTGTCGGTCCATAATCCTCCGTGTTTCATTTCCTTCCCTGGCCACGGGATGGGGGGGGGCATCTGCTTCCTATTATTAAAATAAAACCATGTGAGGGATGATGTAATCATATCAGGTTTTGGGGCATATACAGGGACAGGGCCACAGGAGTACCGATCCCAGCTGAAAGCTTATTGGCCACCCAAGTGCCCCACCCCCTGTCACTCACCGATTTAAAACATATCATTGGCTAATAAAATAATAGGGTTGGCCCCTCTAGAATCAGCACTGATCAGGTTGCCATGGATGGTAGTCCCGTCCCACCTTCCTCGCCCTCCCACTTCCAAGGAGTGCTGTTCTTACACAGAGTTTAGGTTAAAGCCCTGGAATCCTGATGGACTTACCTGGGCCAGGCAGATGGTACCCCACAGTCTCCACAGCAGCAACCCCCCCGCATAGACGCCTACCACAATCACTTAGTCACCTGATTAGGGCAGTGAAAGCGGCAGACTAGTCGGGGGGGGGGGGGGGAGGCTTTGTGCCAAAATGTCTTTAATACCACCTAATTTCATGTCGGCTTTGGGGTAATTACACAGCTGAGAGGAAGCTGACAAAAGCCTTGAGAGGAACAACAATGTTTTTAAAAAAGGAAACAAATAAAGAGGCAGTAAGGCAGAGAAAGCAGTTTGCGTGTGGTTACTAGGGCCAGGAGCGAAAGTGACAGGCGCACAGGGCTAGGGTCTGCAGGGAGGAGGGCCAGGCGCTGTGTCACAGGACGAGTAAGACCCTAGAGGGAAACTGTCATTGTGCGGATGTGTACCAGAGGGCCAGACAAAGGGATCCTACCTCAGTCCCTGCCCTCCAGGGTCACACCACCACTGTGATTCCCTAAGCACATTTGTTTCCGAGGGACACGCCAAAGCCTCCGGAAAAGTCATATTCGGGGCGGGAAATGGGGGCTGTTTCTATATCCTCCCTCCCATCACTGGTCCTGCTAGATGTCTCGGCTCACGGGTGAGGTTACAGGTACAGATAAACGCCAAGGTAGGGAACCAGAGACGGTAAAAAGAATCAGGATTATAGGCCGTCCTCAGCCTGTGCGGGAGCATTCATGTATAATATATTTGCATTGACCATTTCTTCTGTTCAGGGTCATGGTGAGTCCATCTCAGGAGGTACAGAGAAGGGTTCGTATCAGTCCGACAGAGGGCACACACATGCAGGCACACCACACACCCCAACACTGACTCAGACTCCGCCTCGCCCAATCCGCACATGCTTGTAAGCAGCACACAGAGTGGGTGGAGGAGACCCACGTGGTCAGGATGAGCTTGACAGGCATGGACCTGGCTCTCAAGTCCGCCCTCCCCCGTCACCAGTCATGTGATGCTGCCCACAGAGCCTCCCACAAGCATGAGGTCACTCTTTCCCAAAACTGAGCTTCATCCTGGCCAGCCCAGCACCACTCTCCATAGTGCCTACAGGGGTGGGTTTGCCATCTCTGGGGCCCTACTCAAACACCCCCACGTGCTACATCAGGCGTTTCATTGTTTGTGGTGAAGAATGCTGGTCAGCTTAGACAGATTTTCAGTTACCGACCTCCGACCCTTTGATCTTCTTTGTCTTGGGGCTGGGAAGGCATAGCTTTGTGGTTACGTATGATGCTAACAAGTCACGGCAAAACCATAGCTGCCTAGCTGGTTAGCAGAACATGCTGCTTCAGTGTCTCCAAAATATGGAGGACTTATTTGTGACCAATAAGGGGGGAGGGGAAGATGCATGGTTTGAGTGGTAGTAAACGCTGCTATCCTCAGTCTGGCCTGTCCCATGGATCTAACCTCATCCTCGTGCCCTCGCGAAGCAGCCCCCCCTCACCCCCCCTCAACCCCGTTCTTCTTGGCAGAGTGAGTAAGAGGGGGCACTGAGCATCCCAGACACCCACCATCATCATTTCAATTCGCTCAGAAATATTATTATTTTTAAGGTCGGAGCCAGTCGTCGCGGCGATAAAGGACAATCGCTTTCCTTGACAGGGAGATGCACGGCGTGCCCGGCGTCATTCCGCCGTGAGCTGATGGATAAGGGGGCCCCTCCACCCGTCATGGGGAACGCGCGGCCCCACTGTCTGGCGGGCACTCTGTCATCCCTGATCCCCACCCCAAATTATGCCGGGAGTCATTCTGAGGATGAATCGGGGTGGGCCGGAGTAAGAGGCGAGAGTTTAGCAGAACAGGAACAGGGGTGGGTGTGAGGTCGGGTCCAAGGAACAGCGTGGCAGATCCAGGCCGGAAGGGTGACTGAGCAGGGGCCATGCATCCCGGCCAGTTATGGCTGTGATCAATCCTCACCAGGCCCACAAGTGGATCCCAAAGCGCTGCGGTGACTTGGGTGAGGGTGCAGGGAGTCGGACAGCGGACACAGCTCACCCTCACCCCATCGTGGCGACTCGGGTAGGAGTACGGCCTGCCCTGATGAAGACTGTCAGCTATAGCTCAGCCTGCACCTCCAGCATGAACAGGCCACGGATGTAAACCATCTTGCCAAAGGGCCGAATGGCTGAGGTGGTTAGTGAGGGGGGCTGCTACCGATGGGCACAGATTCAGGCCTTGGCTTGACCACATCACTTCTTTTGGGGGTGGTGTTTGGCTCAGTGTGGTGGTGTGATCAGAAGGTCACTGGTTCAAATCCCAGGCCTGGCACAGTGTGTAGGTTGTTGGGTCCTGACCCTGCTATCTGTGTACAAGAGTGCCTCCAGCAGGACTACTGTGCTCAGATATACGCCTGCTGTCATCCGCTGAGCATGATGGGAAATGAGCCGTGTTAATATGACGGCTTCAGGTGGTGGCATTTAATATGTGAGCCTTTTATTCCGTGTTTGTCGTAAATTCTGGCCCCTGAAGCAGATGACTCTGTCTGTCAGATAGAGTGGCTGAGTTTTCCACCTGGGGGGGATTAAGGCTGGGGGGGGGAGTTCTGAGCAGCATGGACAGCATGGGGTGGACAAGGGGAAGAGGACCAGGTCACGCTGTGGTCCGTGGGGTTTGGGGAGGTGACAGGTTGGGTCACACGTTAGGCAGGGACTCGCTCTTTCCTGGAACAGACGCCGGTTCTGCCCGCCACCCTCCCCTCCCCCGGCTGTGGTTTGGGGGGGGGGGGATGCAAAGGAGTCGCTGCGCTCCATCAGTCTGCATCCGCCCAGCCCTCGGAGAAGGTCACAGCCATCTGTCAATATCTGTCTGGGCGTCAGGGACGGGGACGGGGACGGGGGGGGTGACAGATCACTCTCCAACCAGCGAGAGGCTTTCCCCATCCTCAGCCTCGCTCTCAAAATTAAAGCAGAACACACCATTTCTCATTCTTTCTGACACGGACTCTTAGATTAGGTCATGCCAGCCTCGTTTAAGCCCCTGTCTGTGCGATCATTAACACCTGACCCACTAACTGAAGAGTTAAAGGGGGAGATGCTCCAAGCAGCTCGCCGGCGCCCCTCCCTCCCAAACTCCATGGCCAAGATGATCATTTAAGGGGGTCAGATGATAAACATACGTAACCCTTGATCCATCACGCTGACATCTCCAGCATGATGGATATATTGGGAATATTGGCGGGGGGGGGGGGGGGGGGGGGGGGGGGGGGGGGGGGGGGGGGGGGGGGGGGGGGGGGGGGGGGGGGGGGGG
>JAODKN010000038.1:1837955-1858799 GCA_026774425.1 Petrocephalus zakoni
TTGTGTTTCGTGTTGCATAAACAGCTGCGGCGGGGGCTTTATATGCGTTGTTTATTTATTCGTTTTCTTTTTCGTGCTCATACCGGTTTTTCTTATTTTAATCTCGCCCCCCCCCCCCATATTATTCCAAAATAAAACGACTCTTCCAGGAGAATGAGATTGCTCTAATGTTTTATTTTTCCCCTTCTTGCACTTCTGTGTATGGGAGCCTCTTGCATATGAGCCTCGGATAGTTGACCAAGGCCTTCCGATTGCTTTTCACAGTAATCAGCGGAGCCTCTCCCCGCGGTACGATGACAACGAGGCAGGTGCTTATTATGCAAATGAGCAGCTGGCCACTGGGTCCGCCCATTATCAATTCCCACACTCAGCGCAAGAAAAAGTATAAGAAAAATCAGTGTATGGAAACAAAACAAAAATGGGATTTTATATTGCAAAAAACAAAGCAGGTAAGCAGGTGGTTACAAATGCTCCGGGCGTAGATACCAGGCCGTCCAGTGACCCAGCCCTTGATAGGCAATGGGAAGATGGAACCCCATTCCCAGAAATCCAGAACTATTTGGATGAGTAGCGGGGGGGGGGAATCGAACCAGGTCTTTAGTGACGTTGACGCTAATTTTGCATAACATACATCTGTAGATGTTTGATGCTTCAAAGAACCCATCATTACATCCCAAATAAACGTTGCAAGGCGTGAAGAACAAAATGAAAACTGTTTGCAGAGCTTTCTCGTTCCGTAAAAGTGTGCTTCCTTCCCCTGGCGGCGTGTGCCACTCCTTACAAGCTTGGCATTTATTTCCTCACTTGATAGAAAACAGCCAAATAACAGCAGTGGAGCTTCAAATAAATGAAGACGACCACATGTCAAAGGTGCCAGAATGCACTGTCCGGCAAAAGGCGGCGCTGCGGCTTTTAATCTCCACGGAAACCGAGCTTTGACAGATGCCTGCAATTATGGCTTCCAGTAGCAGACTGACAGCCTTGTTGACTTCACACACTACTTCAACCTTTGGCCTCCAGTGAAACCACGGACCCTATCCTGCATGTTGGGTTTGAGCAGGAGATCCATGCATCCATAGAGAAACCCTCAACTGAAACATCAGGAATCGAAGGAGAGTGGCCTCAACTTCTCTACCAAACAGGCTGTCCAATGGCCTTTTTATAGCTGGATGTGACGCACTAATCCATCCATCCATTTTCTGACACCGCTTATCCTATTCAGGGTCGTGTTCATATCGTGTTCCTGGGTGCAGTATGATGTTCCACTGTGCCCCCTGGTGGCCACACAGCCAAGACAGAGAATAGAGAATTGGGTGTGTAGATCGCCTGGTAAGGCCAGGCAACCGTGAGAATGGCAAGATCACAGATTATTCTTGGACTGGTGATTTACAGAGATGTCTTTACACAATAATATGGGGACCCCTCCCTCGGGAACAAGAATTCTGTTATTACTGACAGTTCATCCTTTGATGTCCATAAAGCTGATTTTGTGGGGATGGTTTGTACCGCTGGTGTGTCTGTCATATGTGAATGATTACACCATTGATGCATTTTATCCTATCACGGGATTTAATCACAAAGCCTGCCCTATACAGGGTTCAGTATCTATTTAATCGATGAACTTCCTGGAAGGCCATAGATCTTCAGCTGGAAGAGGCTCTTGGCCTCTAACCACGCGGAGCCTAAACTACAATGTGGCCAGTGTTTCCGCAGAGTGCATCCAGCGTGAAACCACGTTTGGCGAAGACTGAAACACATGAATAACAGCAGTTCATAATCTTTGAGTGCCTCCCGCCTCCTCCTACATGTCTGAGGGTTAGGGTCCGCAATGACTCACAGATTGGCCACTCAAAATGACTGTGGGATAATATCTCCCTTAAGATAAGCTGAATTTCAATCACACGTTGCTCTTCCAGAAAAGGACATTGGCATTCTGGTAAAAATGACCAGCTCTTCCTTTTGATTATCCACCTCCTGCAGGATCTCCAGTGCTGCTCCGTGCCCTCTGATAGCCTCTCCAGGCCTCTTTCGCTTCTCCGTAATAGTGGAAGCTGGAGATACAAGTAACAGCTCCTGTCCACACTGCTGATGGTAGGCCTCCACCCTCTTCTCAGGAATGTTGACTTTCTGCAGGAACCTGCATGTTACGCAACAGCATCTACAGTTGGATACATTGACAGGTGAAGAGCGTAATCCATCACCCTACACACGGCAGCTTCGGGAACCGAGTCCCTTCATCTCCCACACTTCCTTGTGAAGCCTCGCTGTCTCTTATCCATGTGCAGGATGAGATAATGTTACAGCGGGGTAAATATTGTAGTACAATCGTTAGCGACATAATGGGATTCATTAATTAGCGTTAATGTAACCGTTTTTCTGAATGAAGAAGGTATGTATTGTATCCAGCTTAAGGGCATCAGGGGGAATCCATACAAGATGCACAGACTCCTGGGTTATATTTTGCACGAATGGTGGTCAAGCTGCTTCTTTCTGGAGAGTTTCTGACTACTATATACTACTGTATTACTATATACTATATGCTATATGCCGCTGTCCCCTTTACACCCAGCCTGAAGTTCATCCTGCTTGCCACCTTCCCCCATTACTCCTGTGATGAAAAATGCAGAAGGCTTTCTTCTCTGAATCCCTTACTGGTGGCTCTTGCTCACTACTATCCCACAGAATGTTCCGGAATACCTCCCATTAAACTTTAAGGCATAGTTCAGAGAGACCAGCTCTCTGTCTCTGAAAGCAATCCTGGCATTTTGTAAATGAGAGCGCCGAGGGGACGGTATGGTGTGGAGGATGTGGAGAGTTAGTGCAAGGGTTCGCCTAGCGTTAATAACAAGGTGGGCCGCAAGCCTGGAGTCTCTGAGTGCCAGGGTGAGCTTCCACGGCCTGCGACATTGGAGCAATCCAATTACACCCCCTTGCCACCTCCATCTGCTACACCCACATCAAAGTGGCGCTACTCGCTATGGCCCCACATCCCTGTCCATTCCGGTGGACAATGATGTACTGGACAACATGAGGCCTGAAGAGTAACATGTTAGCATGTGTTTTAACATCATCTATTGTGATTATGGCACGCTAGCATTTTCCACACGTGAGCGTCAGCCTGAGTGTTAGCACCATGCACTGTGAATATGGCCCACTATCATTTTCCATACGCAAGCGTTAGCATTGTGCACTGTGACTATGGCATTCTAGCATTTTGCGCACACGAGCATTAGCGCACAGGACTCCACTTGCAAGCGGCAGCATGCACGTTAGCATTAGGCTAGTGGGGGGTTGCATCCACATGTATGGAGAGACCCCCCCTGTCATCTTCCTTACGAAGACAAACACAGCAGATGTTTTGAGCAGGAGCCCTTTAGCGTGGCCTTCAGACAAATGAGCCCCGCATAAGTGATGAGGTTCAGCCATCAATAATTCAGCCACGTGTCTGATTAGCTGATTGGATTGATGATGAGGCTCTCGGTGACGCTCCGCTCTTACACTCGGAATCAAACCCTGCTATGAATCTATGTTTCTCCACGCCAGGGGTTCTTAATTATTTTTCTGCACAGCCCATTTTTCAAAATTCAAGTGACACCACGGAGGGGGATATGGTGGGGGGGATGGCTTTGGGAAAAATAAATCTGAAGAATATTTCAAAATAAAAGTCTCACTGAGACAGCTGGAACTACATAGAAATGTCATTGAACCAAGTATTTTTGGGCCACCTGTCGCACCTGTAGGCCACTGGACGCTAGCATCTGGTAGTCAAAGTCCAACTAGGGCACTCCCTTGGTCTTTTTCTTCACTCAAGTACAGGTTGTCAAGAAACTCCGGGAAGTATAGATGTTCTCATCAGCTGAGGAATCACACTCTGGCGGGTGAAGGACAGCCCTCAGCCAGGCCTGCGGGTAGCAGCCGGGGCAGCGGGGAATCTGGAAGGGCAGCAGTGGGGTAGCCAGGTATTCACGGTTTAAACACCAATCACATTTCATATAAAGTCATTAATATACACATGATGACATGCCTAAATTGAGATTAATATGATTTCCAGCTCATTAACATATTCGCATACTCTGTGCATTGTGGGAAAAATTAGTTTATCTGCTGTGAGTAATCATATTCCCTCTTCCCTCAGAGCCACTCGCCCAAACTTCACCTTACCGTGGGCCAGTCACTCAGAACACTTCTGCTCCTCCGGGAATGATGGTATTTTCTTGTGTGGATGATGCACATTTTTAATGCCTACCACTAACACCAAGCCGTTTGTGCCATTTACACTTTGTGGTGGCATCATCAGAGACCCTCTGTGCTCTCTGCATGTCATGTGGGGGCAGTGGGACATTGGGGATGAGGGGGAGGAGAGAGGGGGCAGAAGGGGGGTGTAAGGGAGTGGGGGCCAGTTTTCTCGGCAGAAGGGATGCCCTGGCGTATGCTGCCTGAGCTTTCTGATCTGTCTGGAACAGCTCGAGCCCCCAGAATCCCCCACCCACCTGTGATTCTCCATGTTGCCGTAGTAAACATGGATACGTGGCTCTATAAAAACATTAAAAAATTGTCAAGAAAACAAACAAAAATACTCACGTCCGGTTGTCGCCTACAGCGATCGGCTGTCCACCCAGCTCTGGCTGCGGGTGTGCCTGCTGCGCGTGTACCGGCTGCGGGTGTACCGGCTGATAAGGGTGTACCGGCTGATAAGGGTGTGCCAGCTGCGGGTGTACCGGCTGACAAGGGTGTGCCAGCTGCGGGTGTACCGGCTGATAAGGGTGTGCCAGCTGCGGGTGTACCGGCTGATAAGGGTGTGCCAGCTGCGGGTGTGCCGGCTGATAAGGGTGTGCCAGCTGCGGGTGTACCGGCTGATAAGGGTGTGCCAGCTGCGGGTGTACCGGTTGACAAGGGTGTGCCGGCTGATAAGGGTACAGGACATATATGCAGATGTGTACACAGATATGAATTCAAGTATCATGCTATCACAGCTGTAGCTTAATGGTAAGAATGTGACTTTGCAGCTGCATGAAGCAGCAAACAAACAGGCGAAAGCAGCAGCATATGCTGTATCAAGGCGGGAAAAGACTTGGTCTTGAATATGGCGTGCTAGCTCACTGACGGCTACACAGCGGCCGCTGCCTCTGGCCGCCAGGATGGGCTTGGTGAAAACTCAGGCACTCCATCCATCAGACAAGCACAGTGGTTTCGGGGAAGTGCTGGGGGGAGAGACAGGGCCTGCCGCAGCAGGAATTTTCTGTCACGTGCATTCTACGAGTGTCCCTGCCTCTGACAACAGAAGTGCACCCAAGAGACGCCCAACCATCATCTGGACCAAGAACCTGTGGCCAGTTATCTCTAAGATAAAAGGAATCAAAAAGCCGACGATAATGCCAGCGATGCGACGCCGGCTCTGGTGCCACAGTTCTCTCCCATTGTTCATGCGATCGATATTTCCGAAGCCTTTTTCTGAGTTTGCGCACGCGCGTGTGTGCGTGCGTGTGTGCTTGTGGGAGGGATTGAAAGTGCTTAGCTAACTATGTGGCTCCTGGAGTGTAAGCTAAATAAGGTGTATGGCGGAGGGGGGGGGTGGGCAGTGCACGCATCAGAGTTAAGTGTTAATTGCTTATTGATCCAATTTAGCTGATGATGCGTTAGGAAGAAAAAAAACAGCAGGAGACACAAGTGATTTTTTTTCTTGTTTTAATTCCCTCGGCACAGTAACATGGCCTGCAGAAAGAGGCTGTGAAGCACAGATGTTGCATAACGTCAGCTGGAACGGGGGCCGCGATAGCAGCAGCACTAACTGCTGTTTGGACATATATAGCGGAGTAAATCCTGCACCTCCAAGAACTCTCTCTCTGAGAGAAAACACCCAGCACTCCTCATTATTGCAGGTATTTTACCGGACTCCAGCTGAGTTTGTTTTTTTTTCTCTTTTTTCTGAGCTGTCTCTTAGCCCCGCCCTATCGTCCGCGGAGACCCGAAAAAAGTGGCTACAGTGCTGGAGAGGCCAAGGGGGGAGCCGTCATGCTCACCGTGCATCGCTTACTCGGCACATCCGCCTCCCACGGGTTCCCTGACTCGCTCTGACGGCCCCGGGGGACACGGCCGCTTTCGGGTACGCAGTCAGCACAAAAAGCGGCCCTCCTCTCCCCTCCCCTCGGCTCCCCCCCAGCCCTGCTCGCTTGACTTTATGCAGCTGAGCTGAGCCAAACCGGGACCGAATTCCTCTTTTCCACTACAGGAATTAATCAGGAGTGTCACGGAAAGACAAGGATCGGCCCGTCTGTGACATTTTGGGGGGGGCTCGTTTGCTGGATCCCGACCCGATTGCCGGGCGACCCGCTGTGCCCGCCAGCGTGCAGACCAATAAGCACGGCAGGTACGAGGCCACCAGCGCAGAGCGGCCCGGTAAAATAGCCATTATCACTCTTCAGCAAGGGCAGATCAATGCCTTTAATAACATTACCGGGCTACTCTCTGCCTAATCCTATATTCAGCACAGGACATGGCCTCATCCCATTCATCACCTGTGGTAAGTTACACTAACTACTGTTTCACACAATTTTCAGTTTCTGCCCTTTAGGTTCCTGCATCAGTAATGATATTAAATCTTCGAGATCAATAGACGTGTTTATTTACTTTGCAGGTCTATTAAAGGTATTTAATAAGCCCATGTGGACACAGCACCACCACTCTCATTGAACGTTATCGCCCTGTGTGGGTGCGTCATCATTATTATTATTATTATATTTCTTGGGCCCTATTCAGAAAGGCAATTTGGGGCCGCCCACATCTGTTTGCCCAATGTAGTGACCATTTGTGGACAACAGGGGGCCCGCAAACCCTGGGGCCCTAACACAAACACATGGTTTGAGATAACATTGTTGATGAATAAGAGTAGGAGCCAGAAGGGAAATTTTCAGTTTGACTGAAGCACTCTGATGGGCGATGCTTTGCAGTCCTGGGATGGAATTTCTGAAATTCAGCCACCTGACTGTTGCAATGAAAATTCATTTAGGTTAACACATAGAATTCAGTCAGACTTTCCTGCACCAGGTCTGGCTGAGGGCCTCCGGTCCTGTCAAGGCCAGCGCAGTAGCTTAAGCAACAGACGGCAAGAAGGGGATAGAGCGCCTGCATGCCTCAGTAGGTCTGTCAGTAGATCTGGCCCGACCACAAACCCCAGCATGTAACAAATCAGCACTTCACAAGTTCTCGACTTCCCTTCCCCCGCCCATAACTTTGGATGAATTTCCAATAGAGTTCCATGAAAAATAAAAAAGAACAGTGTCGCCCCCTCCCCGCTTAAGATTCTCTCGCAGTATCCCGTATTCAGCAGTTCTCCCTGGCCTTGGATGCATAAGAGTTTCCGCTCTACGTGATGGGCCACTGACCTCCGGCATCGAGTTGGGTCAGAGAAAACGGGTTCCGAAGCTCTGCCTGACAATATGACCGGAGCCCAAATTTCCAGCCTGCCCTCCCGATACTGCAGCTGGATCGCGGACTGGCACACACTTCTGCTTAATGAGTGCAGAATCACGGACACTCCAGCTCTCGGGATTATGGGATTGTGCTCGAGCGACTTTAGAAAATCGCTTTCGCGACAAAAGACACTTTGTAGGGCCAAGATGGCGCGTGTGCACAGGCATGCTGGCGGTCAAGTGTGGCCACGATGCCGGAATCCTGAGTTTAAAGCTAATCAGTTTTGATTAATTACCCTCTCTGAGGCCCTCGTTCTGGAAGGCTTTAGGTATTAATCTTTCCTGAGACAATTACTTGGCTTTGAAGAGGATGTTGGTAATTTGTCTTTAACCCTAAATAATTGGTCCACACGCAGGCATTCGTGGATTGTTTACGGGCAGTGGACAGAGGCAGAAGGAGCTTCCGGCATGTACGGGTCTCCGGACGCGATTGCTGCTCCCCGGGGACTCGCTATTGGCCAGATCTCTACGTGAAATGACTTTAAAGAGAGCTGGGGACAACTGTTCCACATTTGTCAGGTCAGACACGCTGAGGACACTACGCGTGGCCCTGGTGATTCAGTAGTGACCTCCGCTTGGTCTCACCAATAGCATTTATGTCTAAAAGCCATTTTTAACACGCCACGAAGTAGTGAGGACATCGCTTTGAGGAATTGCCTGCTAGCTGCATCATCCGGTCACGGGTCAAGCTGATATCTGCGGGGGATGAATGCTGGACCGTAAAGGGCAGCATTATTCTCCATGTCCCCTTTCTCCCTCTGGATTGGTCCACAGCAATGTCACTCACAGCATGTCTCCGGGTTCCCGCCTTCCCCGCACCGTGGTTTGGTGGGAATAGGGAGGAGAGAGCACATGAAACAGTTCCGTTCCGAACGATCACGTTCACTTCCTGGGAATCACTCTCACTAAAACACAGGTTTTAGTGTTTAATGGCCGAGAAACTTCTGGAGGAAGATATCTGCATTGGCTTTGTGGTAGGTAGTTAGTTATTTCTCCAATAAGTGCACACTTATTGTAGCAGAGTGATAGAAGGGGGTCACACTTGGGACATATGTCGCATGACAGCAGCTCTTTGTTTGTCTGTGACAACGGGAGGGGCAGGTGTTACGTTACGGCTAGAGGACCTTGGACCCATAACCTTACATCTGTATCACGCCGCCTTAAAGTGACAGTGCTGCATGGCTTCCTCTCATTACACCAAACAGCCGGGGCACCAGTGTTCGCTTGAAGAGGGAACAAATACAATTTCCAGGGACGCCAAAATTTTTCAGTTCTATCTATGTATTTCTTATCTGCTGGATCAGTGATTCCATCCATCGCTCTGGCTATAACCTCTCCCTTTCCCTGTCCCTCTATAGATACGCTTCGTTTGGGCAAACATCATGTTACGTCTGCTTATTTGTTCAGGATGTCCCTACAAGTCTACGACACCGACAGCAACAAGGAAACAACAACGGTAGTTCAAGAGGCGGGAACACGGAGCCCAAAGTTTCCCATTCCTTCCCAGTGCTGACCCAGTTAGCGGGCAGCCACGTGATGGGAACCGGGGAGAGCGGTTCCGTGAAATGGATGTCAGGCCTGCGGGCCCGAGAGAGCCCGGCACAATCTGCGCCCCGTCCGTGGAGCAAATTGTCTCCAAACGGGCCCATTTTTCGACTCAATTTAAAACATGTCAGAAGGAGCGTGGAACAATCCACATTCATCAGGGGCTACCTGGAAATGATCGCCATGCAATTTGGCTGCGCGGCCACTGGGGCCGGCGGTAAATGCGCTGGTGACATTTATTAGGCTTCCTTTCCTCCAGCCGGAGCCGTTTCCACAACCAGAGTAAATAAACACAGGAATAAACAAAGATTCTGCTTGTTCCGCGTCTCGAATTTGACGCCGGCTCTGCCGCTCGGCGTGATTCTGTGCCCCCGGACCCAGCTCCACTTTCTGAGCCTTGCAAATGAGGGCCCTTGATTGGCTGATGCAGTGGAACAACCAGACAACTCTGGCTGATTACAGTAAAATGTCCAGCTCCTTATATTCCACATTGGATGAGGTAAGCCGGGGCTCTTAATTTTTACCAGTCCCACCACCCCACCCTGACCTAAAGGGTCTAACGGCAAAGCAGTTCTGAAGTGGGTCAGGGAGGGGTTAGCTACCAACGCTCTAGTGTAGACATACGTGGTTGCTGATGGGTGGTCTAGGCTGCCTCTTGTGTCGACATGGGGTTTACATGCTAGTACGCGGCAAGAGTATCTCTCCTGTCCTTTCCCACCATCTTTGATTGATGAGCGGTCTCCATCACACAACGGCGCTAAGAATCTGTACGTTATTTATTTTTTTAGCAGATGCTTTTATCCAATGCGACCTACATATTTTTTTTAGAAAGTGTAGTCAGCCAATCCCTGGAGCAATCGGGGGTTAGAGGCCTTTACTCTGCCAACATTGGGATTTGAACCAGCGAGTCATACACCGCCCCCATGCCCGGTACCCGCCACTGACGCACGCCAGTGATGGAGGTTTCCGCCTTTCCTGTTACTGAGCCAGATGAAACTGAAGGTTCCCCCCATGCTCGGCTCTCATCCCACCCACCCGCCCCCTCCCCAGTCAAGAGTCCTGTTCCACCCGCGATCCCGTGCCCAGAACTGCAGGAGTACGTGCCAGTCCGCCGCTTCTTGGGATTCCTCTCTCTCCACCTGTTTTTTTTTTTGGTGTGTGTTGGACAGTCACTGAGCTCAGATTCCCGTCCGGTTCCGGTTCCCCACACTCCGTGCAGTCCGTTCCGTTCCCTCAAAGGATCCCAGCCTTCTCTACTGCTGGGCACCATCGACAATCCTTCAAGCTGACTGTCAAAACCACCGGCGAATTAAACACTATCAAGGCCGTCAAGCCACAAACGGACGCCGATCAATCAGTATGTGTCAGGAATGCGAGATGCCCGGCCTGATTTATGAATCCGCATGTGGCCCCAGATCCCTGCTTCAGAAACAAAGGGTGCGGCAAATGAAAAATCTGCTGTACCCTCAAGACGGCATTGAGCATTAACACGCAGCTCCAGGAAGCTACTAGCAGCCACTGTGGAGAACTTAGCGGCATATAGATTTGGATTCCTTGTCCATGCTGTTTTCAAAACATTCTCCGACAGTCCAGGGAACACATCCAGATCTGGGTTACAGCAGTACGAGTTGTATTAACCAGACCAATTTGACAACACATTATATATTTTTTTCAGAGCAACATGCATGCACTTTTGTTACTGTACTGTTTTAGTGCCGGCCTGTTTCCTGTAGGGGACGCTATTTATCGCCAGGGGAGAGCCAGGTGCCCGCAGAGCACCAGTTAATCCGGTTCACTTGGCCCTCGTTCCCGTGGTCGGTGTAATTTAATGTGTCCTGTTTTGATTGAGCCCCGGTAACCCGGACCAAAGTCCCGACGCCAGCAAAGCAGCTGGCTGCGATCTCTCCCCATCGCCGCCTCACACCCACGCTTGGATCTTCTCCCATCCCCAACCAAGAAGACATTTTTCCTGTGTGCTTTCTGTGCTCTGCTGATCCCTCTGCTACTTTGTGGAGGACCTAATCCTTACCAGCCCCAAACTGCTCTCACACATTTATTTTCTGAAGGAAAACAAGTGTCTAATTACACAGATTTATTTACTCACAGGATGCTACCTGGGATACAAATTTCTGCCCACTGAAATTCAGGCTTCTGTAAGTGCTGCCCTACCTGAATCCGTGTATAATTATACTGAAAAATTATAGAAAATTTATATGAAAGCAAACATCCCCTGAGAACATTCATATTGATTTATTTTTTGGGACTAACTGCATGGTTTCACTGTGATTTTCTAGGTTACTTAAAAATGCGATCTCTGCTCTTAGAAGGTGTCTAATAATAACAGGCTAACAGCATGGAGACAACACCATGGGATTAACCTCATTTTTCCTTTATATTCCTGCGATATCAGCCTGAGGGAAGCGATTATTGCTGCTGAATGTGATTTGATGCATTCTGCCTCGAGTTTAACTCTTAGCTCAACATGCTAAACCTTCCCCCACTTACATCCCCAGTGCTAAATCGCCCTAAAAGCTCGGTCGATTGAATAATTCCCCATATTAATGTCTCAAGACCCGCCTTTTCATTCGATCGCTGGTTATGTCACAAGTGTCCTGTGTGTAAGGGGCGCGCAGGCCAAGGTGGGGGAACCGGATGCAGGGATTGATGGCAGATGACGGTCCCCAAGCGGAAACCAAAAGGATGAAGAGCGCCGAGGGTCCCTCCGGCGAACCGGCCAGCCGGCAGAAGGGCCAGCGGACGGCTCAAACGCCCGCGGCTCCTTCTCGTAAAGCTGTCCCGTCTGAATGCCAGATCCTGCTGGGAACCTCAAGGAAGAGCCCGAGAATCGCACCGCAAAATGGCAGCAGGGTGACAGATAGCCGCACTCTGCTGGTGGGAACTCGCCTCTCTATTCCTGGGCCATTGCATGGCAGAGTGTCAGTGTGTGTGTGTGTGCACTCTAGGGTGTGTGTGTATGTGTGTGATTTGTAATTATTACAGTGTGGAGACCCAATGTCCCCACAATGTGATAAAAAACCTGTTACTTTTTAGCTTGAGGAGACATTTTTTCTTTCTCCACAAGGATAACCTCAATTTTATAAAAATCTGTGACTGCAATTAAAAAACTAAAACTAGTCTTGTATTTTGTTTGGTTACTTACGGTTAATGTTAGAGCAGGGTAGGGGTTAAGGGTGGCATAGTTGGGATTTGGGTTATGCCCATTGAAGTGAAAGGAGCATCCCCATAAAGATAGGAATACATGGACTGTGTGTGTGTGTGTGTGTGTGTGTGTGAGTGTGTGAGTGTGCATGTGACGGCTACACTTGTGATCCTCCAGGGGCTCCCGGCCTGGAGAGCGAGACGGACAGTGGGAGAGGCTCCCCATAATCACGCCCCCAATGCGATTTCTCCCGAATGCAGCTGGAAGTGTCATCATCTGACATCAATATACTTCAGCGAGTGGAAGGTCGCGCCAGGCTGAAATTCCATTTTGAACACCCCCATTCACTTTAATACTTGGCGACTGAAAGTAATTTCAGCATCCTATCACGCCAAGCTAGGGCCCAGGCTGGCCGAGAGGTCTGTAACCAATCAATATCAAAGAGCAGCAGAGGAGAATCCCAGCTGGGGGCAGCCATCGAGCCCGCCTGGCCCGTCTACTGGCACCCTGACCGGCCTGTACACCTGGCTGGGCACCGTGAGATTCGAATCCACCCAGGCGACCAATCAAGCACGGTGGCCCACTGCCCGGCTCCATTCTCTCCCCTGGGAAATAACACAGGATGCGCGCGTCCTAAGGGCTGCCACAAGGGGGCGACAAATGGTGGGGGCACTGGTGAGAGTCACGTGACTTGTTACATTAGCGTTTTTGTCTATTTAGCGGACGCTTTTACCAAAAGCGATGTACATTTTCAGAAAGCAGGGTGAGACAGTCTTGGTCCTTGTTCCCTCCTTTTAAAAACGGGTGCGTTCTGGCAGTAATTTGGACCACAGAGTTGGGCATCTTATCGGAGACATTTCAGTTTCATTGTCTGATTATTCTCCCCTCAGTTTCTGGGATTGTTTTCCACCCAATTCCACTCCTGTCTTATCCCCTGGGTCTCGAAATTTTTTTAGATCAATACGCTACCATGGGGTCACCCACCCCGACCATGGCCACGCGGAGTCACACAGTGACAAAAGCATGAACAGAACCGAAAACCGAAACCTGGCATCATTATAAAAATATTATTAGATAATATGTTATGTGATGGTTACCAAGCAACAATATAATACATAGCGTCAAGAACAAATGTACTGTTTTCAGGAGCGACGCCATCACAAATAGATATATCTTTACGTGGCGATAGTAAGATTCCTCCAGGGAGGGTACTGTTGGAGGATGAACACAGAAATCAGAGAATCAGAACGCGAGGGTGGAACGGGGAAGCTGACAGAGGCAGGTGCTCTCTCCCTGAGCTCGTCTTCCAGCGGGATTACCAGATGATTGCCTGGGATTTAATTGCCCTTTCTTCAACTCCAACTTCCACTTCTCGACGAGAATGGATGCGTTTGTTTTTCCAGTAGCTGTATTGCAGTGAGAGTCCAAACCACATGGCTTTGTCATTAAACATTAACCATCACACGAGTGAAGCACCTTTATGGGAGTCTCTCCATACTCCCCCAAGGCATAAGGCACAGCAAACACCTTCAGCACGCTTGTCAGGAAAACACCGGCCCCCTTTAACTGGCTGGGTTTTGCAGAACATGCCTCACACGCAGCCAGGCTAAACCTCATTTTCAGGGGAAAATAAGAACTCTCTTTGGGAGATTTGATTAGCACGGCTTAAAGACTCTGTGGGTGTTTTTCCCCATTCTGATGCCTTGCATTCACACAGAGTGTGAAAGTACCTTGATATACCTTCGGCACAGTATTTTCTGTTTCTTTGGGGCCTGATACCTGTGCGTGTGTGTGGGGGGCGGGGGAGTGACAGCAGGTCCTAGGGGTGTCGCAATGATCAGTGCGTAGGCTGCCAGAGATTCGCCTAAGCCCCCCCTCCCTTCTGACCTTATTGTATATTCATACTCAAACAGTTTATTACAGCAGTGTGATAGTGTGATTGAACCATTGGTCTTCATTACTGTTATCAAAACTTATTCCTCATAGTCAACCCTGACCCCCCCCCCCACCCCTCCCGGCACTATCCTCTACAACCGATACTAACATAACAAATGGACGTAATAAAATAAATTATATAAGAGCCCTTCGGAAATATGCACTGTGCTGTCTGGCAGGAAATATTCTCTTCCTGCTTGTTTTTATGACTCGGCATGCAGATAAGGGACGGGGATGAATACAGGCCACCCGGGCCAGCCGCTGAGATGCGGAGACAAATTTAATAACTAGCCAGTGGAATGGATACACTTTGCTGCCCGGAGAATCGTTCACTTCACTTTCGGGAAAAATACTAACAAATGCTCAGAGTCGAAGGGGCCTGGAGAAGGACTTTAAATGCATAGTGTAATTTGCAGCTGTGTTATCTGGGAGCTCGAAGGAGATATTTTTAAAATATGGGAAGCAGTAACGAGAGAAGAGGTAAGACTGTAAAAGTGTGGTTACTATATAACTGAGCTGGACCAGCGGTAAATGAATAAAATATGATGGTAAATGTAGTAATGAATAATCGCCATTACAGCAGGTAATTCGTCTGTTTATGTGTTGTCATTAATATGCTCAGAAAAAGAGGGACCAAGTGCCTGCATTGCATTTGTTATCTGGATGGCAGGACAGACCCGGGCAGCAGGGGGACGGGTGTGAGAGAGCGAGCAGGAGACGTACCTGTGATGATGACAATCGGCGTGTCGCCGTGGTAATGCTGATTTGCCTGCCCATGTTACCCGAGGGCCCAGCCGGCTTGTAGGCTGTCTGTCAAACAGGGCGCCACCTATTGCCCAGGGGGATTGTGGGTAATGTGACAACAAAAGCCAGAGGGACACAGGAGTTGGTTAGTAATCGATCCCTGTGAGAAACACGGCTGAAGCCAAAAGAGCTCCATTGAAAGACTGGCATACTGACTCACTTGATAAAATATCCCCTTCACATAAAAAAAACACACATATATCGTTGAATAAACCGAAAAGCCCAGCGCAGCCTTGGAGAGACTAGAAAACAAAAAAGGAATATTTATCAGGATGTGGTTTGCTGTTTATAAATGTATGTGCGGCATTGCTGAAGTCTTAGCCTTCCTTCTTTGGGATAACAAATGATTAAATAATGATGGCAAATAGGCTTTTAATTTTGTTGTCCCAGCAGTTGCAAGGCTGGACAGGAAGGTTACATTTTTCTCACTCATACGTTATCCTTCCTTATGATTAATACTGAGATGCAAAATTATAAACTACAGGCAATGATTCATCTGACCTCAAAATGTCATTGAAGAATCACCTCGCAGCTTCAGAACGGCGAGTTAACTAATTCATCAATCCCAGAAGGTCAAGACGATTTATTTGCCCTTCATAAACCAACAGAGGAAATTCTACATAAATATATAAAAGCATCAAACATAACTTTGCCACTAATGGTACTATCGGTTGGAAGGCATTTTTCAAAGGTAATTTGTGAGGCGCATGTTTTCTGAGAATTACGGCTCGCAGAATTAGGTCTCTGGGGTCACTGGTACTAAAATATCTGATAGGTGTATCCTGGCTCAACTGTCGTACGGTCTACTGCAGATGCATCATCTAGGTAAGTACTTCTGTGAATTCGGCCCATGTTGTGGTTCTGCAGGTCATGAGCTAGATTACGAGACACAGACCACACTTACCCTTTTACATTTACACCTGGGGGGGGTGCTGTTCCATTTTCGGACAGCGTGGGAGGAATCCTGACATATTCTATTACTCTACCAGAAATATGGTGCACACATTTCAGGTCTGCCTCTTAATTACCCCTAATTAACAGAGACCTTTGCTTTAGAAGATTTTTAATCATTTACAAACATTCTGCTGTAAAGCTTAAACAAAACACCATTGTAATGTGATGTTATGATGCATTTCTGTATTGATAATATCTCTGAGTCAGAACTGCAGATACTCGGCGTGTGAGGAGCCAGGTTTCCATCGGGAGACACTGCAGAGGTGGAGCGAGACCCAGAGATAAAGATACAAAGGAGGAAATCGGCCGAGGGTCCGGTGAAGAAAGCGGCTTCCCCGACGGGAGGAGAAGACGGCGGGAGAACCAGGCTGGCGGCAGCTGGGCGGACATGAAAGCGGGGGCTACTCAAACCGCGGTAGCCGCGGAACTGAGGGGGGCAGGGGAGCTGGGGCAACGCGGGAGAGATGAAACGAGGCTTCAGACTTTAAAGACAAAGACAGGTGAATCATAGTGAACTCACGGCGGAGAACCTATAAGAACTTCTTCAAAACTGAGGTGTGAGAGCTCAACAGATGGCTTCCTGCCAAATGAGGACGCACCATCGGTCAAACTGTGGATGTAAGAGGCCCTCTAAGAGGACACTGCCCCCTACAGACTGGAGGGAATCCTGACATTATCAGTATCTTTATAAATTATGATATTGAATAATTGCCTTACTCTGCTTGCTTTACAGTCCACTTAAGAAGTCATTGGGCAGGTAAATTACCATCACACTTTAATTGATATATGAATGCCTGAACTTACTATCAAGGTTAATAAAATGGCACTCATCCTGAAAATGTATTATCTGACCGACAATCCAGAGTGTAAGAGGATTGGTCATTACACTTTGTCCAGCACGCTGTCAGCCTAGTTTTGCCATGTTTCATTTGGTCCAGCACTGTCCCTTTGTAACTGAGTACAGCTGAATGAGTCAGCTCTCCAATGCACCTGTTACATATGGCCAATAAAGACCTTGCATCTTGAATCTGACCTGAAGGAATCCTCAAACCAGGAGCCACACTGGAGCGGTTAGATGCTCCCTGCTCTCAGTCAGAATGATGCATACCATACACAGCATCATATTTTGCTTGCCTTATTTTTTGTTTACTACCCCAAAAATGCACAGTAGTGTTTATACTGCACAATATTTGTGTATATAAATGTGTACAGAAATACGTAAATGTAACAGATTGTGAGGTGATCATTGGCGGTACCATGTGAACGCTAGGATCACAACACTAGGACCGCAAAGCACATCGTGACGCGGTGACGGCGGGAGTTAGTCAGGTGGTTTCGTATCCATGCCGCCCGAGTCGACTATCTGTCGTCATGGCAGCCTGACCCTCGGTATGTGACAAGCTGAAACGTGACGCGAATGCCCCTTTATCAAGCAACACAGGGTTGGTAATAATTCACGACCACAAACTCGAGAACTGGATCTATGAAATATACATTTTGGTGCACGCTACTCAGAGATCATCAAAAGGCACTGAGGGCAGCTATGTCACCTGTATTGTGGTACTAAATGACAAATAATGAGCTTCTTTCAGAGACACCGCAGCCTGAAACACCGCAGTATCACTGTGGTCATTTAGTCACGCTGGCCTCACCCCCCTCCTGTTTTAAAATAAAACCCATCTTTCAGCACTCTACAGCCCTCCCCCCCCATGTGCTCTGCTCCTGTACCAGCTCCCCCCCGGCATTCCCCAGAATCGCAGCCGCATCCGTTCCTCTGACAGTCGGTTTTGAGGACCGTGACCTGCTTTACCTCGATTCCTCTGACAGGAGGGTCTCTCCGACCGCGCCAACAAACAGAGAAAGGATGGCAAAGGCTGCCACGTGTTAAGCCGCTGGATTAATTAGTCGTACAGCAGCAATAGCGGACGGTAGTGCTATGCGCATGGAGCATTTTAAAAAACAGATTTACAAACACTATGCATGAGCTTACTGGCCCAAACAAACAGCAACAACATGCCGCAAGAACAGGAAAAGGATGGTAGGCAGTGCAGCTTCTGCACAGAGGTGACAAGGACGGAAAAGTCAGAAATACAGTACAAATGACTGTCACTGTGAAACGGTACAGAAACCGCACAACGCCGGGGACATCTGTAGCGTGACAGTGACGGGCCCTCCCTGATCCAGATCTGTGGATTGAAAAAACACTAAAGGGGGAGAGGGGGGGTTGCGTATTCCACACACCCGGGTGTGGCTCTACGCCCTGGCCCCGTATACCCTGCCGTTTCCTCCGATTAGTCAGGGGATGATCTCCCCATTACCCGGGGTAATGATGCCCTGACGACCTCGTGTTTTATGAGTCTTTGCAGAGTCATTCGCACTCGGATCAAGAGGGGAAACGGCACGCCCCTAATAGGAATGACACCCACACTGCTTACATTACAGGAATACTCACGTAATTACCACACATAATTGTCTGCTTAATGTGCTGCTGGTAGGAGCCTTCTGTGGTTTTCATTCGTCAGAAAGAAGATTCAATTAGGCCTTGGAAGTCTTTAAAAAGCGCACAAAAGGAAACATTAACTTACACACTCGACCAGCTTGTTAGTAAGTGTACAGCTGGTTGACTGAGAAACCCATGTGCTGCCCTAGGCAAACCAGCTAGTTTTCACATCTTGAACCTGGAGGGGGGGACACACGTGTCAGAGAGTTTGGGAGGAGGATGAGGTCATTCCGTGTGGCTCCCGCTGAGGCCCAGCCGGACCCCATCAGTCCATCACAGAATGGACCCCTCACACTCAATCACTCTCGCAGGCCAGCCCCACATCCCCACCCACACGCAATTTACCACTTAATTAACTCTGAGCCAGAAAACGCTCTGAGTAATTAGTTATCTGAACTTTATGGTTCTACCATATATCACTGACAGGCCGTGCACTGACGAATCGGGAGAACAGCACTGGCGGCTTGCTGGAATTTATAATGCTTCACAGCGCCATGGCGGTTCATGCATATTTAATATTTTGATTGGAGAGGGAGAGTCCTGGGTCGCGACCTTTGACCCCAGATAGATGCCTTCATAAACACACTCAGAGCTCTGCATGCCAGCAGTGGCCTTTTCAGAGATGAACACCCCCAGGAAATCTGTCAGCTTGGGCCACTTTTCCAATTTCATCCTGGGCGCTGAAATTCGGCTCTCTCAGATCGGACAGGCTGTCAGCGTCGGCGCAGGGAAAAGGGGAAAATATGGCCGAAAAGCACACAGAATTAAGAAGGAAGTAGATTAGATGTAAAATCATTGCCGTCAGCCGGCTGGCGTAAATGATAGCTGTTAATCACATTCTGCGGGAGACCCTGGGCGGGTAACGGCGGATCGGGTACCTGCTGTGTCTCAGAGGAAAAAATTTTGCCAAAGCAAAAGCTTCCTTAGAACATGGGGATGCATCTGTGATGCATCTGTGTCAGGATCTGATGCAGGATCTCAGCTGGATGTCAGATCTGGCAGAAACACCACCCTTTCTACCCTTCCCTGAATCTTCCTTGAAATGTGGGAGTGGGCTGCGATGCGTAGTTACTCTGTTTATGCCATTAATGGACATCCTCGCCCTTTGGTGCCCTAGGAAGAGAGTGACTACTTGGAGCAGCGGAGGATTATGGGGGCTCTGGGAACTCGACCCGAAGTGAAGGGGCCCACTTCATGGTGGGTTATAGCAACGTCAAGGGTCTGAGACCTGAGCCCAGAGGTCCCGCCCTATCACCCGTGGATGGAGCGCAGCCTCCCAAAATGTCCAAGCCCCAGCACCCCTGGGTCTGCGCCTCAGAGCCCAGCAAAGTCAAGCTCAGTTCTCAAAGTAAACTTTACCATGTGTAAAGTTTATAGCTTCCTGAGAATATTACTGAGAAAATAGAAAAGTCTCATTTAAACGTCGAGATGACAAGACCAACAATTCTAGATGTGTGTCCATAACTCATAATCTGTTTTCCTGAGGCACTGAGCCATTATTCAGAAATAAACCCAGTGGGAAGAGGCATGATTCAGCCGAAGGAGACTGCAGCAAACTTGCAGATCTATCTATTTTGTGGCATTTTTTAGATTTCCTCTAAATCTCTGTCTCAGACGTCATAAAAATGATACTTCCTGCCTGTAAAGCATCCCTCTTAAATACGTGCAAAAGGCACGATTTATACAAAACTGTGGCCCCCCTTGTGCTGATAAAATGGGCATCAATTCATCCCAAAAAAATAGCACCTACAAGGAGAGAAGAATCAAAGAGAAAAACTTTGTTATTCTTACCTAAGACTGATTTTTAGGTAGTTTTGTTAAATATAGCAAGACCAACCCATAAATCATATAACCGCATCAATTTAATTATTGTTATAATTGTTTCAGTTCTTGGGAAAGTTCTGCAGTTGGTGTTTTGTGCAGTTAATAGACCTTGTCAAGGATAATGCATATTTCATTATACTGGTAAAATAACCACAAAATTACTGAAAACTAGATGTGTGTGTATGGATTCAGCGCACAGATGTGATGTAAGCCGAATGCAGGTTGAACTTAAACACATCTCACTGGTTCGTTAAGCCAAGACGTTTTGATTTAGGCTTTTAATCGTGCCAATGAGTCTCGCCAAGTGGGAGGGTGCGGCGGGAAATTGGGACAGGGACATGTCTGGATGATGTCACCCGCTGGCCCCCAGCTGAATCTCAGGTCCCATCCCCTGATGTTCCACCACCTCCATCCAATCCCCTCTGGGATCCCTTTAATTGGCCAATAGCTGCCCTCAGCAATTCCATTTGTTTGTGAGCCATCACTACAGGTTTCCATGCTAATTTCCCTGACATTATTTGCATGGTTACTATTTATTGGTGCTTAAAATGTATTTTTATTGTCTTTTCTATCTGTCTGTCTGTCTGTCTGCCTTACTGCCAGTCTCTGTCCTTCTGTCTGCCTGCCTTCCTGCCTGCCTTTCTGCCAGTCTG
>JAODKN010000038.1:1876592-1889496 GCA_026774425.1 Petrocephalus zakoni
CTTTACTTTAAAATGTGGTTCACCCCTCCCGTAATTTTTGGCCTGGCCTCCACTGCCAATGGGCCGCTAAATATTTCTAAGCTTGACTCCCCCCCCCCCCCCCCCACCCACAAAAAACTCTGAGGGTAAGAACCGAGGCAAAATGGTCACATGGGAAGTAGCACCTGTTTGTATTCAGGGCCATCAATGAACAGGAACCAATCAAGGCAGGGATAGATGGATGATGTCACTGTGCTTATGTACAGACTGACTTCTGTAATGGATGGATGGATGTGCAGACAGATGATGTTTCTCATCTTTGTTGGGGCAGGATCACTGCGTCATGTCACCCCATCACTGGCCAGAGCGTGTGGGGTAATAAATGCATTAAGTACACCCTGTTTTCCTTATCCACACGAGGCTGTGTTGGCTCGGTACGAGAGGGCAGCTTGCCGCAGCCCTGCTGCCAATGAGATCACAGACGGCTGGGGTCACCAACCGTGCAGGCGGGGGGCCCCGGAGGAAGACAGAGCCCGGCCAATGACAGGTGTCTCTCCACTCACCCAGGGTTTGGCATCTGTTTGGCCAACAAATCGCTTCATGCCGGGTGACGGAAATCAGGCTTATCCAAAGGCGAACAGTCTGACAGACTTTCACAAAATAAAAATCACATGCAAATCCCCAATCTGTAACTCACCTGCGCCTTCCTGTGAAGGAGTGTGTCTTAGGATTACTCACTCTGTATAAATATGTGGATTGGGAACGCCATTGGGAAGTCTAGTTTCGGAATGCCAGAGATAGTGCTGTAATCATCTCCAGTCTAACGCTAATCCTTCACATTCGGAAACAGTCTGTAATGACTTGAGCTGAGCAAATCAGTTCTGTTTTGCGTGAAAATCATTACTGTATGCGACTTAATTACTCGTCTTTAATGTTTTTAATTCAGCCTCCGACAAACAAACGCCGGTTTAATTTCACATTTAGGCTCAGCACGCAGCTCTGGAAAATATTTACAGACACACACAAACAACGACAAGCCGGGATGGGAATCTGCCTGGTCGCTGCCAGTGAGGAGCCTAGACATTAGAAGTGGCTCGGCTTCTCCGAGCAACTTAAAAAGTTAAGCACGGAGGGTTTGTTTCCACATATAGCCCTTCGCTTCCGATAAAGGGCTGGGGGAAGGCTGAGGCTGTGAGATCCAGGAGTAAGCGTGTGTCGATCACCTAGTAGGGGCACGGGGGCTTCTCCAAAAGGAAAACTCCAGTCAAACTGCCAAACTCCAGCTTCCATAACCGGTTTCTCAGTGCTTTCCTCTAACCTTGTTTATCAAAACAAGACATAAGAAGGAACCGAACAGTCCCCGGGCTTAAAGGTTTGGACAGATCGATGCTGGTATACGGATTGATCGCGCTCCCGCGGATATCACCGAGAAGCTGCCTGAAAAGGCTTTAGATGATCTGAGGTGCACACCTTCACATGAAGATCTGATACGAGAGGTACACGTTGACCTAAAGATCTGATACGAGGCATGCAGCATTCACGTGAAGATCTGATACGAGGAGCCACATGTATGCCTCGACCCCCACGAAGCAGTGCAGATCCAAAAAAGATCTCCCTTACGTTCCTCAAAGATCCCCGCTTTCATCACACATTCAAAGAGGGATTAACAGTAATTATTGTCATTGTTTTTGTTGGTATTTTCATTATCACAAGCATATTTATCATCATTAGTATAATTATTAAACAGAAACATGCCCTGGTTTCTTAGCTGGTTATATATTTTTTTCAAAGCCTGGAAATCTTTTTTCTGGGTCTCTCAGCTCCAGCAGAAACACAATGAGGGTCCTTATCTTGCATGAAAGCCACACAACCTTCAGGGCTTTTAGGGCAATGGGGAGGCAGGGAGCGGGTCTGTCCTTAACAAGCAGGCGCGTTATTTTATCATCATCAAACGGAGACCACAGGACACAAGCTGCTGGTGGCAGAGAGGTTGGAGAAGAAGTTTTCTTTTGGCGAACGGCAAGGTGACGTGGACAGAAGCTCAAACTCTGGGCCAAACCCCCACTGCGCCAGTGTTAAGGCATCTCCTGGGCTCACGCTCCAGGCTGGTTCAAGCTGAGGCTCCACTCCAGCGTGAAATCCTCAAGGAGGGACAGCGGGATTCATTTCTACAGATGGCTCTGAAAGAGGTGACTTCCATGTTGAGAAGGCAGCAAACCATGTGCTCTCTGTTGGTCACAAAGAGCCCACTACACTAAATATCAAACAAACGTCATCTATTTAGGAGATGCTAAAGAAGTATGTTCCACTAACCAGCTAGCTAGCTAAAATCATATGACTCTACTCACACATTTCTCTGAAGGGATGTCAGTGGAAGTCTAAACACAGCCTACCTGCTTAGTCCTTTGCTTAAGAAACAGGCTCGTTACTCAATCAGGACTAAGACGTTAAAACTCTCCCATCCATGACCCCACTAAGCCACAAACTATATGTCGTAGTTGTATTCGTTTATAATGATTATAAATAACGAATCGGCTATAAATTCCACGGAGGAGCAAACAAAAGGACAGGGAGTGCAGTCTCGCTGCGGCCAGTCTCGTTTGAGAAGACGTTAATTAGATTTTACCCACCAGTGGCACTACTCTGCCAGCGCCATCTGTGTTGGGAGGGAGCTCAGCACACCTGGAGCAGGCCGGAGCAGACCTCTCAGGCAGCCCTAGGAATGTGGGGCAAGCTGTGAGCCATATCCCCCAGGGAACACCCCCCAGCCACTCCGTAGATGCACTGGTGTTCAGGCAGACAGTGGACTGACACTTATCATGCCAAATTAATCTTCATTATTGCTTTCACTATAGTCACGATGTGCACCTTTACCTCCATTGGGTCCCTTGGGTCCTACTGGGCCGCTAGCTGGTGCCAAACCAACCAGACATTCACTCAGAAGGGCAGGGCCACCAGATATGCAGAATTATTCTGCCTGCAAGAAAGTCCTGATTTCTGATTATTGTAATGCACCCATTTGTGTCATCATAGTGCAATTTGGAGGAAATGAGATGCATGCATTTTAGGTATTAAAACAAGAAAATAGTTGGCATTCATAAAACGAATGCACAGCCGAATGAAAATTGCCAATTAACGTCCTTACCAAAGCACAAACACTAGCTGATGTGATTACGGAGCAGAGATTGACAGAAAACTTGCCGTGTTTTACATTTCTGACGGCCCAGATTTTGCTGTGATGGCTATCTGATGGTGAGCTGAAGACTCTGACACTTTCCGCTGCTCGATCCACTGGGACCCAACTGCAGGTTCCCGGATCTTTCTGTGTCCTCCGCAGCTACATTAAGTGTTTTTCTGTTGCTCACACAGCGTGGAACGTCCTTCCTTTTGGCTGCTGGTTTAATTACCGGACTCATCCTGACGAAAGCTCTAGAGGGCCACCCCGAAATAATTAGCATGCGAGCCGCTAACACGGCAATTCTTTCATCAGTGAACGGTTACACCACGCTGAACTCTGGTTGGTGATGGGTAGGGGAATGTGGCTGGGAAGAGTGCGGGTAGGGGGGTGTGCTGGAGAGAAGGATGTCGGGGGAGGAAATGCTTGCTTGGTCCAATCTTGCTGCTTTGGTCTTGCCCAGATCTTTGATCGTAACGAGATGGTGTAAATGGACCATGAATGGTATCCCACCCGCCAGGTCCGACGTGAGGTTAATTGAAATGGCATGTGAGCCTCATGCCTGCTCCTGTTGTGTCCCTCCTGTCTTGAAAGACTGGGGACTGGAACAGGTGGGGGCCAGTGGTGTTTCCAAAGATGCAATCCTGGGGTTGGCATTTGGGTATATAAGATGGGCACCAGTGTTCAAACTGGGGTTGGTGGCAACGGAAAAAGTTGTCAACTGAATAATTTAGTTATTCTATTCATTTATCATCGTTTATCATCTATTAATTTTGTTGAAATTTGGTCTGTCCCTGTTGCAAATGATGTGCGGGAGTGGGCAGCACTGACGCTGCTTCCCTGGTGGGGGCGCTGTGACGATGGGACTGAGTGGGAGGCAGCATGGCACTCTACACTCCTCCCCTCCTTTCCCTCTCGCTATGTCCGTCACCTCGACAACAGCTTTTCTGAGGGCCGGACCTTCGCGACACGAGCCCGCTTCGCAAATAGCCCGCGGCGTGACTCTCGGCTCCTCGCGGCCGTTGATTACTGATGGCGTGTGGAGGCCAGGCTCCAGCAGAGGCGCCGACCTGGCGGATCTGGTCCAGTTGGTGGGACGTCTTTATAAAGTGAGTTATGCACAAGCGCCAGGCTAATTAAAGGTCACACACTGTTCTCCATCTGCTGCTGTGAGCAGCATGAGGAGAAAAAAAAACTTCATATTGACTCTTAACCACGTTTCTTAGGAGAAAGCACGGCAGCGCAGTCAGGGGCGAGGCAGAGGATGGTGGCGGCGCGGTGGCAGGACCAGCATTCCACTCTATTACACTTCTTCTGATCAAAGGATTTCTCCGAGCAAAGAAATGTGATTATTCTCCATAGCCAAAGAAGGCTAATATTTAATTTAAGATGGTGTCGAGGTGGTCACCACGGAAACCGCCCCAACCTTTCCCGAGGACTCAGAAGCATGCTGCGTGGAAGCACACAGAAGCCCGCTCGATGTCGCATAGAGACCCGGCCACTTACCGTCTGTGACGTCCCCAAGCCGTCAGCGGTAGAGGCTGGCTTCTCTTTGCTATCCCAGAAGGCATCTGTGACAGCCGCTGTGGGCCATCGCTATCTACTTACCTGCATTCTTGGGTTGGAGAACATAATCTCATATGAGACTGAATATTGCTCCTGGTTTATGTGACTTTCTCGTCATGCTATCTCGCCAGTGCCCGATAGAGAATTAAAGCTCTTTGCTCTGCTAGGAAACAGCCTATCTCTAAGTATTAAATCTAATAAGTCATCAGCGTGTGATCAGGACATTGTTACAGGGGCTTAGTGTCATGGGTCTGCATGTTTATCCAGGATTTAAAACCGAAAAGGGCATCACATTCTAATCAGTCAGAGGAGAGGGAATGCTGGATTTGGTCCAAAGGTCCGTTCTAAACCCGCGGATCTTTAATGAGTGGTTGAGCCTTCTGTCAGCATTGAGACGGACCGCTGCGACTCCAGAGACCGGCTCACCTGTCAAGCTGGACGACAAACGTTGACGAGTCACAAGGCCTGTAGCAGTCCTGTGGTGAAAGAGCCCAGCTTGCCTTCCTGCCAGTGTAAGCAGAGGACAGAGCAGCGGGCCAAAGGCAGATTCCTGTCTATCAGTCATCCCAGACCTGGGCCGGAGCGAGGCCAGCTCCCTGTGGAAGTATGGAAATCAGACCCAGAAAAAAGGAACTGATTGCAAGTCATCAGTCTTGTGTTGTGTAGATAGCAGACATTATAGCACTAATGAGTCCATTTACCTACTGAAAAAAACACAGCCAGACAATGCTTTGGCCATGGACTTTTATATTTTGGTCTTCAACACTCGTTTGAGATTTTTCCAAAATCATGGTCGTCAGATGACGATGGAAATGAGCATGGTTCCGGACACGCGTCCAGGAAGCTGGGGAACTTCCAGCCGCTGACATGCGGAGATACAGCGGCAGGATGACACTTGGCACATTTTCCACACGTCAATACCGGCCGTCATTAACACAAAACTAACGGTACCAATTCACACCCCCCCACCCGTCCTCTCACAAGGTCACACTCAATGTGCTTTTATGTACTTTTCAATTAAGTCGCACCCAATTTACAGTCTAATTAGTCATATGAAATATTAATGGTGACTTTGCAACTCATAGTAATATTCATATTACTCGCAGCTTACATTTTCTAATCGAATTTGCCATTCATTTTATTTTTTCGCAAATAGCTTCATTCCAGCAACACAATAAAATAAAATCTAAACCTAGTAAAGTAATGTGTGTGGTTTAATTCTACTATAAATCCACTAATGTAAATGGAATATTATAAATTATAAATCTATGAATAAATTTCCCTTTGCGGAACTCTTCAGGAATCCGAGGTACGTGGCTCCTCCAATTAGATTCAGTTTTAGATTCAAGGCCGGCCAATGGAAGGGCAGCTAGAGCAGCTAGGGACTAAGACCCATTGAGTTAGGGGTAGTGTTGAACCACCCCCCATCTCCATATCTGCATTGGTAGGACCTGTGTTTGATGTCTCCGCTCTCCTGAAAAGTGAAAAGAGTTTTACCATCATCCCATCTGATACTAGTACAGCGCGTGCATTTTTAAGGTGCGACGGACGTCCAGCTCGACAATGACACGGCACGATGTGAGTGTGAACGAGAGCCACGTGGCGCTTCACAATGACCTCCATCGCTCTGCATTAAGCGCTTGTTCTGCTTCCAAAAAACACCTTCCGCCTCGATGTCACGGGGTTCGAGGTCCACGCCGAGACAACAAGGCAACTCCCCCACTTACACGGGAACGATGTATCGGAACAATGTGCTGCCATAAAATGTGTAAATGAAGGGTTATGATTTACTGCTTGAGCTTTCTAATTCAGGCTGTATTTTCAACAGCAGAAATACGACCTTGAGTGTTTAGACGTGGAGTTCTGCTTTTACCTTTATTGTGCTCTGGCCTGCTGGCCGCTTCGCCAGGATAATTCCACATGTCTGTCCTTACTTCCCAGCCTTCTGGGGGAACGTGGCCACCCTCACCCTGATAATGTTTACCTTTCAGACCCCCTTTCAGGTGCTACAGAGGTGTTGCCTCTCAGGCTTAGAAGCAGCCAAAAATGGAGATACTTGTTGCACCCCCGCACAAGAAGGGAGGCTGGAGGCTCTCCACAGCCCAGATCAGCCTTGTTAATTGTGCTGCTAATATCAGGAGCCCCGTCCTCCAGTGCCTCACTTTCCTGCTTGGGCCATTTCATGGCCCTCCCCTCCGGCAGAAGCATCACCGTCATCCCCGGTGGCAGCGGTGACAGGCAATTTCAGCAGGCAATACGTGCAGCGTCGGACGGCGGCTCGCAATGTACGCCATACCAACTCCGATAACGGGGACGGTCAGCGGCGAGGCAGACAGCTGGGGAGTTATTTCGAGATTCCAATGGCAAGTCACCTCATGGAGCATTCAGCAGGCGTGACAGGAACCAGCAGCCACCACCCCGACACCTGTCATGGATTCTGGCCCCGGATACGTCCAGGTAGCGCCTATTAAACCATTAGGACCATTAGGTCCAAGCTTCAAAAAGAAGGGCTGAGTTTTTTTTTCTATTTTAAACTTATTTTGCAGCTGATTTTATCTAAAGCAACACACATTTGAGAAGTCAGCAACTCCCTGAGGGTTAAGGGCCATGCTCAAGGACCCAATAGTGAAATCACCCAGGTGATCCCACGATTTGAACCGACAACCTTCCACTCAACAAGACAGTGTCCTAACCCACTAAGCCACATAACACTCTAAAAGACCACTTGTCGGACTTGTGACCCAGTTGTGGACAAAAAGGTAAAATTCCCATGGATAGGCAGTTACCCAGTTATTTATGTAGGAAGTGTAAGTGTGATTAATACGAAAATAACACCCCTTACGAAGGAGTCATTTCAAGTCATTAAGAAATGCTATATCATTAACACAACTGAGCGGTTAAAAAGCTGCTAAGGTGATCCACCTACGCACACACCTGTGTGGCATTTCCACAATGCCCTCCATGGATGTGACCCCGCTCCCAGACCGTCCCCAGATCACAGGCACCTTCTGTGACCCCTGACCCTCGCGTGACCCCGCCTTCAAGCAACATCGCCGTGTATTAACCGCTCATCCACTGAGCCCTGGACCAGAGCAAATGAGACAAATGAAAATTGCAAATGAAAAGTTTTGAAGGAAGAAAAATCAATTTACTGTCATGGTAACTGAAGATCTGTGAGACCTACCCCAGGTTCCATGCAACTGTAACTGTCAATTACTGACAATGGCCTCCTGACCTGAGCTTCTGTAAACCTTCAGCAGTCATTAGCAAAGACCACGGGCAGCAAACATGACTGCAGATTATTGATAGTCACTGTCCCCAAAACAATGATTTGTAAAAGCCTTGTACTGAAAACCAATCTGTGACAAATTGCACCATGGAAGAAACATAAGTGCCAGATTATGACCTTTGATCTTTTCAAAAGGAAGTTATTAGAAGGTACAAGATCCCCCTGGCTGGTGAATAGCTTTGGCCGGCGTGTAGCTGCCATTCACGAAGACCCATAGATCAACAAAATAGCATTTGCTGGGGGGAATGGGGGGGACAGGGCGCAGGTCAGAGTACCAGGAGATAACCACCTATAGCCCCTGACAACTGTGACCTAGCAATGAACATTCAGCAATCATGACTGCTGAATTATGAAAACAGATTACTGATAAGGAGTGCAATGGGCATCACATGGCCTGGGCGATTCGCACCAACCACATGGAGGGGGGTGGGACTGTCCATGACCACTCAATCCCCCGCTGAGCACGATCTGTGGACATCTAAGGCTCTCTGTGATGGAGAATGTTAAGAAGCATGGGGGGACGAGAAAAATGATATACAATACGAGAAAGACAGCGGGTGAAGATGGGAGGAAAGGGAGGAAAGAAGTGGAGGAGAAGAGGCTAGGAAGATGGGGGGGGGCAGGATCGGACGAGGGGGTTCACTTCCTCCAAATCACCACGAACTGAAAATAAACAATGACATGAATGGACGGACGGGCGAATTTGAGACAAGCAGGCGCTTTCAGGGGTAAATGAGAGCGAGGGGAGGGGGGAGTGAGAACTGATGGGCAAGTAGGGGGGAGCCCAACACGCCATCGAGCAGCATATCATGTGCGGGCGGAGTAGCAATGCCCATGCAGCTGCGGGTGTTTCGCTGCACCCCGAGACAGACCTGCAGCATGTGCATACTGCTCCCATCCATGCAGCAGTAAATGTGGGGCGTGGGAGGCATGCAGCTGAACGGCACGTCCCGCTGGCGGCCCGTGATGTCACCCCGCAGCCGCGTCACCCCCGGGGATCCGATACACATCTGCATGCGGCGAGCGCCGAAGGCGACAGCCGGGGCCGGTGGAGACGCGCTCAGCCGCAGCTTCAGCTGCACACTGCCATGCGTGAGGCACCAGTGCCATCTTCTGTCCCTGCGTGTGTTTCCTGCTGCGTTTGCCTTTAAAGGGGCAGGAGAACTAGGAGCTCAGCACATGCCCCCCCCCCAACCCCAGAAGCTGGGGGGGGCCTCCATCTTAAAAAACCTCCCAAAAAGAATGCCAAAAAGACCAGGCTGTCCCACACAGAAGTGCACGTGCAAGTACTTGTGCGTATTTTAGTTAAGCATGGCCGGGCAGCCAGTTTTCGGTTTGGCCCGTTATCAAGACCCTGAACCCCCAGAGGAATGCGCCAGGGGTGCTGACTGACCCAGCACTCAGACCCCAAGCTTCACTCTCACCTCTATATGTGTGTGTGTGTCGCAAAAAGGAGAGCATGATGGGAAATGTGTTAGAGCAGCACATTCCTATGTACCTGTTCTCGTACTTATACAAATATATCTGTGAATTTCCAACCAGAGACCTCCTTGGTTCGTCCGCGAAACGGCGTCGTCGCGCCTAACCCGCAGACGACGCCACACTGCTTGAATGAGACGCTGATTGTGGTCACGCACGGTCGCACCCAGCGCCAGCTCTCACTGCCTCGTTCATCTGAGATGATTGTCTTTCGTGAAAAGCCATAGTAACGGCCGAGCCGGCCCGGGCTCGCCTGTGCGATGATGGCGCATAAAGCGATCGAGCTGCGTGCGGCTCCCTTTGCACTTACCCCACACATCAACAGGGCCGAGTGCTTCCCATTCAGTGCTAGTGGGGAGCGCCGTGATGCCGCCATTGGCCTGGAGGGCCCCCCCCCCCCGCTAACAAGGGACAGGTGGACCATGCAAAACAGGAGCCTTGGGAGAACATGAGCCCCCATCACATCCACTTTCCTTACGATGACTCCATCTGAACCCCCAATTTAAAAGATCCGTCATACGGATTAAAAGCTTTATTAAACCATCAGAAATGCACTTGGGCGTGCTCATTCCAGTCCGAGGCACCCGTTAATTGAACAAATGAACGCATCACATTATCTTCGTAAAGAAGGGTTTGGGGAAGGGAGGGGCAAATGAGTGACAAGTAAATTAACCCCCCCCCCACAACTTTGCATGGTATAAATTACCGCAGACATGCTCTTAATTATTTCTTGAATAGTTTTCACTGCAATAAAATTACAGGACTGGTGTTCTGGTAATAAGGAAGCATTCATTACGGGCTTTTTAATCTCGGGGCTGCAGATCCCTCACGGCAGGTTACGTGTACTGCTACTCCTCTACGTTTAGCCACCTCACTCACTCACAGGCAATTCCCTTCCCATATCATATTCCAGCCATCTCAGTGCCAAGGGACCACCGATACCTTATGGAAATCGAATCCTGTCCGACTCCAGATGCATTCCCGAGAACAAACAGAACTGTCTGTGACACCTGTTCCTACTCCCATCGGAGATGAGCATGGATCCCTCCGGATTTCCGGAGAATCTCCACCAAGCCTGGATAACTGACCTAAACCCATCTGGTCGGACTGATTGTTTCATTACATCTCTGAGATCAAGGTTTCCTTTTCAAAAGAAGACACAGATGCATCAAGCAACCAAATATAACACACACATTTCATGAAATATCAGCATTTATATATTAGTTAATATATTACATTAATATACTATTAATGCATTAATATTAGTAGTAGTACTAGGGTACTATATTAGGTACAGTATTAGTATTAGGGTTTGTAGCAATTAGTTTTTCTGTTATTGTTATTACTTAGGATCAGTTCACATGCTTGTTCGTTAAATTTATTAATGGAAAGTCAATTACGATTATATTACCTCAAAAAGGAGTACAGCAGGACTATAATTTGACAGGTACATATTAACATAAGTTCCTCATTATACTCAAATGATGTTTACTCAGTTGCTGAGTCCAGTTTTTCAGATTTTTTTCTTTCCTGCATATAATGGGTATCTGTGCTTTTTTTGGATTCTCTGCAAACGTCAGACTGCAATAATGAGATAATCAGGTTGCCTGTAAATGTCAGGAAGCCACCCATGCATCTTAAGGAGAAAACAGCCTGAATCTGAATTTTCCGGCTGATGAGGGTCTCTCCAATCCCTCATGTGCGCTAGGTGATTGTGACGTTCCATTGCTCCAAAAGCTGCCAGTTCTGTTGATTTATTAGCACATTCTGAAGTTCTGTTTTCAAAATTCCAGTGTTGAAATATTTTGAAGAAAAAAATAATAATAAAGGAGACTGACATCACTTTGTGTCTGTAAAATGCTTGGGTTCAATGCACACTTTTAGTTGAAGACAGGAATACAGTGGTAACATTAACATGATCAAACAAGGAATTAAATCGAGCAACTCATGCATAGACAGGGATTTTCCTGATTTATCACAGTGGTACTGAGCAGTGATTCAGTCTTCCCTGAAGAGGTTTTAGTTTCTGTGAGTAGTTTTTTTTTTCTTTTGTGGTGGTGGGGGGGGGGTTTGAGGTTGGAGCCCAGGAAGAGGAGCTCTCCAGGAGACTCTGCTGAGCGACAGAGAGAGCCCCGTGGTTAGAAAACCATCGCCAGAAGTTAAGAGCCAGCTGGGCACCCCATCTGTGGCGTGTTTGTATGTGTTGCTTCAAAAGATGGCGCCAGTCATGTCCAGACAGTATGAGAAACAAAATCAGGTTCTGGCAGGAAGCTGCAAGGAGAGGAGGATTAAAGAGGAGAGGAACGGGGAGAAGGGAACTGAGGAGACAACCAAGGAGGATCAGTGCATAATGCATGAACTGGAGGGAAAGCAACGGTATCAAGGGAAGAGGCATGCAGAAGGACAGCCGCAAGTATGAACCATGCAGTGACAGAGTCGATTCATTCGCACGACAGGTACTGATATCTAAGTGCCAGTCTTTCCAGTCTCCGCATTACTGATGATACAACTGTCACCAGACAATGATCCTTCCTACTGCGGCATGTTTGGATTTATTGTGCGTCTGTTTGGACTGTGCGAGTCCCCTGAGCCGGCGTATCAGCATTCCAGCCATTCACCACGCTGGAGAAGACCTTGGGCCAGGTTTAGTCTCACCCAGCCTCGTTTTACTTCCCTTGGACCCCCCCAAAGGTAGATGGCCACCTTTGTAGATTCCCTGAACACAACCAGTGCTTGGACTGGCTTTTTCATTTGCCAGCCCCGGTGAAAGATTAGAGGAGATAACATGTACTAATACCCAATAATCTGATTAGGGGACTGCTCCGGCTGCTACCCTTCTCCAGCCAGGGGCGAACAAGCCCCTCTCACTCACTGCGGGGTAGGAACGCTGACCGGCAAAGTGAATCAAAGTGCGGCCAGCCGTGTGTGAGATCGTAAAATGGGAATTCAGAAAGGCATTTGCAAGCTGTCGTCACTGCGGCCGTGGAGAATAAATGATGGAGCGAGTGAGAGAAAGAGAGAGGCCAAAGAGATGGAAAGAGCTTTGTCTCTAAGACGATGAACTACCTCATGTTTATTTAAGCTCCACTGCCTTCAGTTAGTGTCAGTGTGCAGGGCACCCAGTTCATATTTTTCATACACTGCTTAACTAACTAGTTACAGTTATCTGTACTGTGCCATTTGGAAGATGTTTTTTGAATACAGTCGTCCCTCGTTTATCGCGTTTAATCTGTTCCAGACGCGAAAATTTAACGCGAAAAATGACAAAGTAGAAATATCATATTATTATTTTTATTGTACATTTAATTACGCACACATACAGTTCTTAAACAGAACCAGTAACCTATGAAAATAAGAAGAAGCAGAAGGCTTAGAAGAAGCAGCACGTTTAGGAGCCATCATGGGGCTTAGATAAA
>JAODKN010000038.1:1894429-1917515 GCA_026774425.1 Petrocephalus zakoni
CTAAAAATTACAAGGAGAGCGCGGCCCCCCCCCCCCCCCCCTCCACCAACGGCATCACTCATCACTGTGAGTCTTGATTTGTCTTAAAAGCAGGGGCTGGTGGGGTGGATGGTGTTGGGGGGGGCAGTCATTGTTGCATTTCCTTGTTGCATGATCCACCCCTCGCCACCCAACATTGGGTGGAACGTGGCCGTGGAAAGGCGCTCACGCCTCAAGTCAGGACGGCAGTCCCATCTTCTGCAGAACCACAGAACCCTTTAAAAAAACATCAGAGAGGTGTGGTATCTGGCAGGTGATCTCTAACCAGAGCCAGCCAGACGCCGGGGCCACCGCTGTGCTGCCAGTGGGGTCGGTACTGTCGGAGACTGGCATGCTCTACCCTTCTTGGTCCGGTCCGGTTGTGATGCCTGACACCCCGTTTGTCCCCTGCATGGATGATATTTGCTTGCTCTCGTGCATAAACAGACCAGAACCACTTCACAGACATGCTTGGGGCAGATGTTGGTCTAATCTCACCGGGGTCATGAAAACAAAGCCATGCATCATGGACGGTGTCGGTGTCACCAGGGCTTCAGATCACCTTTTGAGTTCTCCGGGGTAACAGGTATGGTATGTGCCTCTTCTTCCCTGTCTTGTCCATCCATCACTCCTGGGTAAACCAGCAGGAGTCACGGCCTTTCCTTGGGGACGAATGCTCTGCACACTCCTGTCGTCATTTGTCTCTTGACCTCTTAGCAGAGGCAGAGTGTGCAGGCAGGAGGAGCTCGTGGCCCAATTCATCTTTCGGTTCGCTGATAGCCAGTGCGGTCGAACACTGCCGGGGTCACGACTGGGCGAACATCAATATTCCTCCAGGGGCAAGCCGATCCAGCACTGGCGGTGTTCATCCGCTCATTAAAAGATCCAAGAAACAGTTTCTATTCTGTCTGAGGGCCCAGTCTTGTGGAAGTGCCATGACAGCAGTGTTTGGAGGGCCTTGGGTGCTTGGGAGTTCTACAATGGGAGTTCTCTGTTGGGGGTTCTCCACTGGGAGTTCTTTGTTAGGAGTTCTCCATTGGGAGTTCTCTGTTGGGGGTTCACTTTTGGGGGTTCTCCATTAGGGGTTTTCTGTTGGGGGTTCCATCACTATATGCCAGTATTGAAACATGTGCTTTGGAGGAACTGTACTGGATAAGCAGTTTGGGAAAATGGATGAACTGGGTTCTCAGAAGTGACTGAAGTAACTTAGAAGACTGACCAGGTTCCGGACCAAGGGCTTCCCCTTCTTAATAGGTCCAGGTGGCAGCTTTTCCTCAGAAGTTTTTCGGGCCACTGCTCCTGCCAGCAGAGCGAGGATCCACATGACCTCGGGGGTCAGGATCAGTGTGAACGGACTCCACAGAACCCCGGCTATCAAATGGGAGAATTGCCCCTGGATGCGGTGCTCTGGTAAATTCAAATTAAGTCACTTTATTTGCCACATTCTTAGGCACAGGCGACTGGAAAAACTTCAAAGTCCCACAACAGCAGTGATGCAAATAAAATCGAAAGTGCAAAAACAGTATATAGTATTGTAATAATAAACAGTACACTAATTAGCAAGAGTGAATACAGTAATGGGCATATGAATATGAGCACGGATGCCGGGGGTTGGGGTGGCACTGATTGCTTCGTTGGCCAGCAGCTCTGGGCAAAGGCTTCATCGTGCACCATTAAGGCCTTTGGATCGCCAAAGCTGATGAGGCGCGGATGCTGAGGTTCAAGCTCTAATCTAATGCTAACAGTGGAGTGCCTAGAATGACTGAGATTCAACTGACTCGCCGAACAGAGCAGCTTAATCTCCTTTCGTCTCAGGCGCTTTATTTGACTAACCCAATGCGTAGGTGGGCACCACGCACCGGGTTTCAGATAGAGACTGGCCCCGTTCCCCTTCACTGGCCGCAAATGAGCTGGGACCTTGGTAGCTCAGAGCACCCAAAGTATGGTTTAAGAGCAATTTAAGTGCGGCCGTTTGTCACCTCCGCGACAGCTTTGTAAATATCCTGTACCCGGGAGTGTGAATGCTCTTAATCTCGGCTGTCTGATGCTGGCCGGTGTTTTCCCCTCTCCTTCTCGGCACCGAGTGGCACAAACGTATCTAGTGCCGGCAGGGAGTCTGCCGAGGTTCATCCAGCACCTGCCTCGCTGGTTCTCCTCAGATACCCAGCCATGTAACTGCTCAAAGGCTCTTTGAATGAATCAGGCAACTAGCGGTTAAATAATCAAGTCTTGATGTCGAGAACTGCTCTCTCGTCACGCCAGCATACCGCAAAGATACCGCTGGGTAAGTTGGGGGGGGGGGGGGGTCTTTTCTCATTTTGGATGGCAGAGATGAATTCCTAATGTGTCTGTTGGTTCTCTTCCAAGGCATCAGAATTCTCGACTGCCAGATTCAAAATCAGCCTTTGCCGAGCTATTCACATTTCCCAGCAGCCCCTTTTCCTGTGACAGTCACGTCCATGGCACCTGCACTTGGTCGCCGCGTCCCCTCACAGTACCAGTCGCTTCATCCGCACGTTGTATGACACTGTTTTGAATTGTTTTGCACTATATTTTGCGCGGCCTGCTTTGGTTTGCGCTGTCTTTAGCAGACATCCCGCCTCTCCCGGAATCTCCCGGAATCTCCGGGACTCCCCCGTAATTAACACCGGCTCCCTGGCACCTGCGAGCCACAACCTTAGCCCACGCGGTCAGCAGATTATACTGGCACCCAGTAGGCCAGGCCAGCACCAGCACCCCCACCCCTAGTCAGCACTACTGTCAGACTGTCCATACATTATAGTGTGCTATACAGTTTCACTGTATATTAGAAGTAACACTAACGTGGTATTTCTAGGGGAAACGAAAATATCGCGGTATATGTTATTACCGTAATACCCCCCCCCCCCCCCAACTGTTTTAGTCTCTTCATAACAGAGTGCAGCTGAACAAGCAAGCATCCCAATGGACCTGCTGCACATAACCAATAAAGATGTTGCATCTTGAATCTTGTCGATCCTTCTTAGCAGAGATGCCAGGCACCACCTATCCTTTGCACTGGTGAACGTTCTCCACGGGCTAAAGCCGCCTCGACACAGAGCCTCGGTGAGAACATGCCCAGGTGTGGACGGTCTCGCTACCTGATGCCCGGCCAGTCCTGCGGTTCTTGTGGACTCAAGCAGCCAAACTCCGTTTCATTTGCAGCCAATATACCCTCTCAGCACCATCACCAAGACATGGAAGAAGGTCGGTTCTAGGCTCCACACTCATCCGGGCTGCCTCTGGTACATAAACTCCTCCCAAAAACAGGCCAGCCTCCCTCCATCTTAAGCATCACCTTCCCGATGCCTCAGATGGTGTCTCCGTGCCACGCGCTGCGGGTAAAACGGCCGGGGCTGGAGATATATCGCACCGCGATGGCTGAAAATTTAATGCCTCATCTTTAATTCAGCTGGCTGTGCAGAGCAGGTCGCCGCTCATCGAGCCCATCGTCGGAGTCAGCCCGCAGCGCTGATTGGGCTCTGTTACATGGAGGGTGGCGGCAATCCGCAACTGACACCAGCACTCCCTCATCAGAGAAACGGCACGGAATAAATGCGCCGTAGAAAACCATTACGGCGTGCACCGCACGGAGATTAAGGGATGTAAGTTACCCAGGGTAGCATTGGACATTAACGCATGAATGATCTGCCTGTTTTTTGAAGGTGTAATCTGATCAGTCTGTGCAAATGCAGTTCACACTCTTGGGGGGGTCTGTCGCTCAGAGAATGATGATTACCTGGCTCGGGCGTGCGAGCCAGTGTGTGTGTGTGTGTGCATGGATGCATGTGACACACCAGCATGAGCAGGCTGCAGTACCCAGGTAGAGCTCCAGGGGGCAGCAGTCTCGTCTTGTCACTCCTCATCAGTCTCCTTTTGAAATGAGCAGGCCCTTAGATGCTCGGTGTTGCTCTCCGATTTCCCTTGCCTCTGTTCCCTAAGGGGAGAGACATGCATGGATTCATGAGTGAGAAGTCATAGCAGCCTCAGTCAGTCCTCCCTCCGGCCTGACGAGTCAGTTAAAAAGTCCAAAATGGGTTTTACAAGGGCTGGAGCCTTCTGGGTTCCAGTGATGGCCATCGTGAAAAAGTCCGCACAAGATCATGTGACTTACCGCGGCCTGACTATGCGAGGGGCCGGGTGGCCGGATGGCCATGGGGGCGTAGGACCTCGCAAGTGGCCTTCCCTTTCCGAAAATCAGCCAGCGCAGACGGCAGAGTCTGTAGGGGTGGGGGGCGTAGAGGAAGGCAGCTGCTCACCCTTCGCTTCCATTAAATCCACGTGTCATTCAATCGCTGGATTAGGCCCTGATTTCCCTTAACGAACCTGAGAGCCGGACGGCCTTGGCGCTCGCAGCATCGCCACGCGCCGTGACCCCCCCTCACCCCATCCATCACCGACCCGCCGTCTGCCCCCAAGAGGGGGGGGGGGCGACCTCCCGTCTCCCGCGTTAACCCTGCTCCAGGTCTCCTCCGATAGAGATGTCCGTCAAGCCGAAGGAGGCAGGCTGGGAATATTAAGCACCGGAGAGTGAGAGAGCGGGTGGCGATGCTGGGAGCGGCATGCAGGACGAGTCCGCTGCATCACCCGGGCCCCCCGGCCGGCGCCGAGCGCACACCGGCACGGCTCCCACTAATCCGGGTCGTACCGCTGGCTTTCCGAAGGAGTCCGCGGGACCATGAAGGAGGAGCAGCTACTTAGAAAGGACATGAAAGGGTTAGGGCTAAGGATATGCCGCTGGGGCATATCTGCCTCCCTCCAATGTTATACTCCTCCCAACTCCACTACGTCAGCCTTTGGGTGTCTGGCAATTTCCTTATTGTACCTATCAGCTTAGTCTACTGTCATATTCTGACAAAAATACCAAGCACGATGTTTCTCTCAAAATTCGACACCTTCAATGCCAACTTTCCAGGTAACAAACACCAGGTTGTAGACAGTGATGCATCGGCAGTGTGGCAGCGAGACAGAGGGAAAGTACCAAACATAAATCTATTATCATTTAACATGCGACCATTTTATATCTAAGATCTTCTCAAATTAAATTCCAACACTCTTATATCTGTACAAACCTCAAAATTAGGCTGTTTCATGTCTTCTTTACAAAAACGACAGAAATTAATTTTGATGAAGCAGATGAGCCGAAGATGTATTCTTCCAAAAAAATTCCTAGAATAAAATCTTTTTCACCCGTGACAATATCGTCTCCGACTTTATTTATTTTTCTGTTTGTGTTGCTTTTCATCACATTTTTTGTTTTATGTTTGTGGTTTTAGATTTAGATAAATTACCATAAAAGCAGCACAGGGCTTCTCATTTCATTCAAATGCAGATTTAAACCAATCTGTTATAGACACTATAAAATAACCCATGACTAATCTATAAACCTTAGACACACATTGTCCATTGCCTGTGTGTGTATAGAATAATATTACACCAATCCCTACAAACAAAGTAGATGAGTACGCATGCAGTACACATGCAAGCACCATGCATATATCCATATCGCACCTTTAAACCACAGTGCCCCCTCATGGAGCAGTCCCAGTTATTGGAATCAGAAATTTTGCATCCCTGTATACCACAAGTAATACATATGAAAGTAATACATGTGAAAGCGGACGATGCCTTCAGAAACAGGTAAGAGATATTGCATATTGTCCTCGTTCATGGTCAATACAATGGATCAAGTCAGTCCCTTTTCATACACGTTCCCTGCATTTATCCCATAATCGATTGATGCTCGCTGGAAGAAAGCATTCCATCCCGACACACAATTGCTCAACCACGCTTCCAGACAGGCTTGAGAAAATTAGGCAACTGATCACCTAAGCCTGACAGGAAGCGCGTTGCTGGCCACGTGACACGGATCACAGAAAACCGCATGACAGTGAAAGACACGGGTGCCCGTTGCAGGTCGAGGCAAAGTGTGGAAATCTATTCCGAGTTTCATCATCTAAGCAGCCATCAACATCGGAATCGGTGAGGAAATGGCTAATTATACCCTCAAATGTGTATCGAACTGACAGCCTGGAGATCTATACGGGAAACATCAACTTGTCCTCTTCATTATCGCGTTTTGGCTTTTAATGGAATAACTGTCAAGAAAATGATATGACATTTTACCAAACAGGGATTACAGAGGGAAAAAAAATGTGAGACTCAAAGTTAATTGCTGGCACTTTCTCTGGGAAAGATAACATAGCAGCCTCAAGTAATTGATACTTCATCCGTGTTGACGTTGCTCACCGCTCATCTCGGGGCTACTTTAGACCATCAAACATGGACACCGCTGTAAGACAAGGATAATACCCCTAAAATACCATGATTTTCAAGCAGACAACAAGCAGATTCTGTTAGCATCTGAAGGAAAATCAAGTTCTGATGATGAGCGTATACTAGAATAAGGATGTCCAGCCCATTGGCACAAATGTGGCTTGGCAAGGTCATTCATGAGAATTAAAAATGAGTGTTTCATGCCAACAGAGAAGTTATCGTGTCGTCATTTGCTGTGACTTCAGAGGAGATGGAAGGTACAGGATTCGTTATTCATCCAAGTTCTGTGCACGCCAAATCGATTCCCTCCCCTTGGTCTGTCATTCACCACACAGAAATCAATAATAGGTAGCGAAACCTTCTGTAGGATAAATATTCAGAGGCAGAGAATTCGCCCCCTACTGTAGCCATTCTTACAGTGCCTGTCATCTGTACAAAGAGCCTTAAGAACCAAGGGAAATGTCCTCGTTCTCCATCAGAGAAGGTCTTGCACGGGGTCACGTTTTCAGGATCTCCTGAGTGCGCTGCTGTGGGTTCGAATCTCGCCACAGTGTGATGCTGAGGTGCTTTATTGTATTCTGGCCCTCCCAGAGTCCAAAGACTCTTCCGATGAATCACTGCCGATGCGTGTGAATGTCTTCAGCTATATTGTAGAGGAAAACTCGTTATCTTAATCTTCTTAAAAAGCAGTACAAAAATGTTTTTGCCATTAGTCTTCCTTTCTGGAGTTTTGTTATGGAATTATGGATGTTTAATTACATTAGATAAGGAGTTGAGGGAATCATAACATAATGTGCTGTGTGTCCCATTCTAGACGTACAGTCTACAGGGTGGCTTGTCTTCTCCCATAGGCTTTCTGTGATTAGCTCCACATCCCGGGCTGACTGGCTGCGTCAGTGACACGTGAGAGCTTGGCTGAGAGACTCTTCTGCACTTCAGACCTCAGAAACGTAGTTCCCGGGAAGCCAGGTCGCGCAACTCGCACGCAAGGTGGCCCCAGGTCCGACTGTGCCAGGATGGACCTGGGACCTCACAGAACCAGATCACCCCAAGGAATGAATAACAACAGGGGGAGTGGGCGCGCCCCATGGGGACGTCACGTATTTACCATTGACGTCACATCTTTCCAGGCCCAGACCACAGGAGATCCTTCGCATAGTATAACATCTATCACAAATCCTATAGATCATAAGCAAAGTCAAAGTGTCATTACCTGGGGCCCCATTCGAACAGTCACTTTAGCTCCCCCCTCAGATGTTTCAAATACTAAATAAAATAAAAAATTACATTACGCCAACCGCTAAAAACAAAGTATATTGTATATTGGAAGTATACAGGTTATTGAATGATAATTGAATGATAATATGGTCACCGTGGAGAGTAGCCAATGAACTGTTTCCTGCAAGCACCATGCATAAATCCATATCTCACATTTTTACCAAAGCGCCCCCTCGTGGAGAAGTTATCTTAGAATTTTTGGGTCCCCGTATACCACAACACAGTGATACATATGTGGAAGCAGAGGATATATTGTACTCATTTATGGTCAGTGCATTGGATTAAGTCAATGGATCAGATGTTTCAAAGATTAAATAAAAGGCTGTAAAGTCAGAGTACAGTCCTAAATAGGAAATTATTGCAGTTACTGTTTGTGGCCAGTAGGGAGCATACGGAGCAGAAACATAGGACCCCCCCCCCTCACTAATACACGTGATTTGTGAGGTGGTAAACAAGGCTGCTGATGGAAGCTTTGAGGTGATTTCGGGCCCCCTGTCTTATCGCCGGGTCAAAGACTTGCTGAGAGTCTCCAGGCCCAAACGTTCCACATAAAATCACGCTTTATCTCTATCGCCATCCAGCTGAGGAACATCGCGTTTCAGGGGGAAGGCTTTAAAAATAAATATGAGTCATTTTTTGGAAGTAACAGAAGATCACACAAAACTGCGGGGGATCGGAGACGTGGTGACTTTTCACGGTGCGTTCCACATACCTCAGAAGGTGCGCTTATCCGGGGCACCGATTCGTCCATGGCCGAGGGCTGTACCGCTATGCCACTTCGCGAGTCTCTCTCTCCTCCCGCGATCCAACAGCCTCGCATCTCACTGGCCGAGAAGCGCCCAATTAATGCAATTATATGGGACGCTGTGGGATTTTCAGAACTCTCTTTGGTCGACGAGGGCCAGCAGAGTTGTCGGGCCCAGATAGGCAGCATGGGTGATTTCCTGAGAGGCACTCTGCATAATTGGGTTTCTTAATCAGCACAGTTCATCTCTCACAGCTTCAGCGGGAAGCACGCAAGTCCAAACAAACCTAGCCCTCCCGCGCTCAAGATCACGCTGACGCTGCTGTCCGAGCACAGCGAGGCATACGGGCCGACTGACCCGAGGCCCCTCCACGTCGGGGCGTGGCAGACTCATATCCGCTTCTGGGGTTTACACGGATCGAAGAGAGACAATGCACAAGGCGGCGGCCAACCCGCCTAGAGCCAGGGGCTTAATGTCACTCAGCTGGGTGCCGGGGCCCCCAGACGGATGTCTTTCAGAGGGAAAGGAGCGCTCCGCTCTGAGATGACATTTCACTCCTGGGCATTCACAGGCCCCCTGCCCCCCCACCCCCACCAGCACTCCTCAATAAACACAGGCAGAAAAAAAGCCTGCTCTTTGCACCAATAATGTGTCAGCCAAGGGAAGTACAGGACAACAATGTGCTGAGCTGCTCACAGACCTCGAGCACTTAACCCTTGAGTATTCAGTCTCTGCCAGCACCAGTCTATTAGGTGGCATGGGAGGCCACCTAGGGCACCATATTCTAATGGTGACATAGCAGGCCACTGATGTCACCCTGCATTGGCACAACGTCTGAGATCAAAAGAAATTGGGCGGTGAAGTTTGTAGGGGTGGGCAAGGTGAAGCTGGTCCACACGGGCACTAATCTTTGCGATCCACTTGCAAATGACCTTGACGGAAAGCAGAGCACAAAAGGACTTCTCAGAACTACTTTCCTCCTGTTTCAACCCCCCAGAACAGGTCCGTCCCCAAAATCATCTATTTCAGGGAGCGATCCCTCTGAGTGAGACAAATGGCCACCTTGACCCATCCTCACCTGCCTTTTCCAATGTCTGTTCCTCCACCTTTCAATCCTGGACCCCTCTTCAGTGGGCCCGTAACACAGTGGAAATCCTGCTCCATACATCGCTACAGCTGGCCGGTCACAGAGCACAGGTGTATTGTGGGTAAAAAAAACTTTTTCCCTCTTCTTACCTGTGACAGATGTTTTGTTTGCGGGTGAGCTGCAGCAGGACAGCTCCATGGTGCCAGAATAAAATCCGAAGAAAATCTCACATTCACACTTCTCCATAACCTGCTCGTACCACCTGCGCACTGCCATAGGCTGGATCCTCCACTGAGCACTCTCAGCTCATAAGACTCTTTCACAAACTTCTGCGTGCGTCACCTTCAATTAACAAAACAGAACATTTCAAAACCGCAAAAGAGCTGATAATTCTGTAGATGATTACTGGTGCTAAGAATACATGGGATACATGGTTGAGTTATCCAAAGTCATTCAAGCTGAGTATAATCAGAAAGGTCAAAAAAGTACTGGACGGCGGGTCTTGACATGGAGCCACCCCATTTCATGACCCTCTTTCAGGAAACAGTGACTCTGGACCCGAATGAATGACATAGCTTGAATGTCGTGTGCGGTGAGGCCAGGGAGCTTACTGCCCGATACATCTCAGATCCTTACTGCGTTAAATATGGCCCCTTGATGAGTTTCCAGGTCACATGACTCCCTGTGGCCCAGGGGCACATTATTCAGCAGCTAAGTAAACAGTCATATTAATTCGGTGATTTGACGACCCGCTGACTTGTTGATGACATCCTTGTGGGGCAGGCATCACAGTCACAGAGGCTGGCAGATTAAGATGCCCCTGTGGAAGTCCTGCTCTGTGGGTTTCTGTGTAGGACTCCCCATGTGCTCTTCAGTATTCCTGGAACGCATAAAGACCGCTATTCCGAAACAGACCCCAAGCCCAGAACAAAGTAATCCCAAATTAAGGATTTTGGCAGATTTCACCCACGAGAAGACTCTTGAGGGGCCAAACCAGCCCTACACCATCAGACTGTGAATTCATGATGAACCATAAGGTAACCAGGACCACTGAGATCACATGCCAGGACCTTACGACAGGAAATAGGGTACAGTAAGCACATCGCTATGAGCAGTGGTTTATGCTTCCCTACTAAGCTATTAAAGTGAATTGAAGGCAGCTGGAAGCCTGGTACCCGCCGTCTGCAGCCTTACCGTAACCCGGCAACGCCGATCACCAGTAAACGTTGCATTGTCTAATTACAGTGATATGAGAACATATGTGTGATCAGCATCAGTGACTACAGCTCTGAGGACCAAACCAAGTGATAGATTCAGAGTTGCAGTGAGCGCTAATTATGCCAAATGCAGGCAGCGGGGACACCCAGTGGAAATAGGTTTGGGCCGGATTCGGTTCTGCAATTCAGAGCCCAGGGATCTGCAGCATGCTGTGAAGAGAGGCCCCCAATACGCTGCAGGGCCCCAAGCGCAGTGGAGCACCCCGACACCGCAATATGGCAGCTGCTGTCGTTTAACCAGATCCAAACTTGGAAGTTCATTCACAAGAACAATGACGGAGTGGAACGATTAGCAAAACCAATACGGCTGTCAGGAGATGTTACGAGTCTCCAGGTAGACCCAAGACTCACAGGATTCCGACAGGTCCAGTCTGTCGCTTTTTTTTTTTGGGAGGCAACTGCCAGGATTAGGAAAATTAATTCACTCAGATCAACTCAACACAGTGAAATAGCTGGATCTCACTTATATGCTTTGTTATATATACAGTATCCAAGAAACTCACAATTCTATGAATATGAAATTAGAAACCAGCGCAATCAAAAGTCCAGTCAGGAGAGGGGTTTTGAGTATGATCTGGATCTGTGAGGAGCAAGCAAAGGGATGGGGTACTCCGGCTTGCAGACACAAACACAGCACTTTGGTTTGGAAGGAACGTGCATCTCCAGAGAGAGTTTCCCTGTTTGAAAGGAAAAAGAAAACCAGACAAAGCTTGGGGATGTGGGCTCCCTTTATTATTAAATGTCAAAACAAAACAAGAGGGACAGGAAGTACCAAACAACAGAACGAGAGAGACAGAAAGCCCCAAACAACAAATTGAGAGAGACAGGAAGTCCCGAACAATCAAATGACAGCGATAGGAAGTCCCAAATGACAGAACGAGAGAGACAAAAAGTTCCAAATGACAAAGCAAGAGGGACAGGAGGTCCCAAATGACAGAATGAAAGGAACAGGAAGACCCAAAACAACAAAGCAAGAGGGACAGGAAGTCCCTAATAGCAGAACAACAGTGACTAGATCTCCCAAAGTGTAGAAGAAGTGGCACCCAGCGCATAAACAGAGACAGGGGCATTCTGAGAGCCCCCCACCCCCCCAAGACTGACGGCAGTACATGGATGAAACAGCACGGTGAGGCGGTAGTCGCGGTACTGGCTGGAACGCCAGGCGGGAGACATTCGCCCGCTCACCGCGGATCAGGCTTCGCTGAAGGTGGAACCACGACAGACAGATCACTCATGTTCCCTCTGCATGTCACATTCCGCGTGCTGCACTCTCTGGCACAAATGAAGACCTACAGATGCTTTTCCTGCCTCTATGTTTCTCTGGGGGGATTGCAGCACATTTCTGGTCCTGTGGAGCTCCTTAAAGGTGTACGACAGCATGGCAGCCCTTAAACAGAAAGCCCAGCGCTGTCAGAAAAAAATCAGCCCAATGTCTGTGACCTGCCGCAGAGTAAACGCCTTTTTATTCAACCCAAAAGCACAGGGTCACATGTACACCAGGCCAACTGTTCCAGTCAACAAACAATTATTGCTCAATTTGATTAAGTATTAATGAGTACTAGTGAAATATTAACCATCCTGTTATATAATTTATAATACAAGAATTCTTTGTTTACTAAATGCTTAAAACATCATTTTGTGCCTGATCTTCCTGTCAAAGAGGAAATCCTTAGCTTGCAACCCTTCAGGGAGAGTCAAAGATCCCCAACCTCCATTAAAGAGTGGCGTAGATGGGCTGGTTTTCTAGCAAAGGGGCGTTACGAGACCCCCTACTGGGTGGAAGTATCTGGAAGGAGGTATTAAATGCGACAGAGCGCAGAGTTTAATTGGTGGAGCCAAACTGGAGCACTAGGTAGGACTCTGGCATACCGCCCTCTGTAGCCCAGGAGTCGCACTCACCGCCATCTGCCTGAGGACGGGCCCTGTCCTGTCAGCACACAGCACCCGCAGCGGCAGTCACTCTCAGAGAAGGGCACAGAGTTGATGGGCTCAGACAGTGAGATGGTGCTCCCGCGGCGCGAGGGCGCTGCACGGGGAATCCGGGCATGCGGGCCGCTCAGGCATCACCGCGCCAGCCGTAAGCTCTTCTGAAAGCGATCTCAGCTTAGCGCCGCTTGCTCTTCCCTCCCTGTACAGGCGCGTCGTGGCGACTTTCTCTCAAACTTCAGAGGAACGTAAAAGCGGAGCGTAAACACTGCTCCCGCTACTTTCCAGTTCAAAGCGAGCTGTGATCTATGGGTTCTGTGCATCCTGCTCAGCGGCTCCTCTGCCTTCCAATATTATGACTGACAGCCCCAATGGGGTCACACCACATGTGGGGGGGGGCCCTCTTGGTCAAACACAGTCACTATGCTAGGGAGGATGGGGTGGAGGCCAGAAGCATGCTTTTGAGTGAGGCCCCAGACGTGCCCACAAATGCATTCTTGGCATGCTGCAGTGTGACGTCCGACAATCTCAATGTAGACACGTCAAATAAACCACGCCAGTGCTTGTGAGGGCATTTAGCGTGACGTAATCAGAGATCACTAATTATCCCAGCAGTCCGGTTAAGCAGGAGAACTGCCTTCATCGTGAAGCGTTATTCATACGCAGGTGATTCACACACGTTACAGAGACGCTTCTGCTGTCCTTATTTTTTGGGGGGCATTTGAGGCTCCTTCCTATTGGGCAGTAAGAGAGGGATGACATCCGTCCCAAGGACCAGTGGCCCTCAAAATCAGACAGTTGTGTCATTGTGTGACTTTTCACAACACTATCAATATTTGCGTTAAATGTTTACATTGCATACTGTTTACATATTTATTGTCATAATTGTGTTTACTGTCTTATTGGTTTCATTGTCTTATTGAAGCACCTTAATTTGTTTTATTCTGCATTTACCGGCTGGCCGGAAGGATCTGCAGAGTAAGAGTTTCAGTAACACTTTATTTGAGAGGACACAAGTAACTTAGTAACTCAGTTACTATTCAGGTACAAATCATTAACAAATAAAGTTACTGCATGAGCGCAAGCTGCTTGAAGTGTATTATTGTCTGAGATGAACCCAAATACATCAAAAAGTATTTTGTTACAAATTGCAAATACTTGCTCATGAAATATAACAAAATATATATTGTTATATTTCTATTTTAAATACAAGTAATTTATAATTTGAAAATACAAAAATATATGCTAAACAGTAACAATACATGAGGAATAGGGATACTATTACAGCCCTAGTAATGTGAAGTATTTACAAAATATAAAGTTTGCCCTAACTTTTAATAAAAAAAATAAGTGTGTGATTTACATGTGTTATTACGGAAGCCATTGCATTCACCACAGAAAAAAAAATTGCACACCTTATTTCGTAATTACGAGAAAAAGATGTCTCAAAATTACGAGATATTTTATTTTTCTTTGGTGAATGCAATGCGCTTCCTTATGTTATAACATTATTCGTAACTAAATTTTTTACTATATCTCTTCATTCTGTATGTCTAGTGAAGGAACTACTGAAGGATCAAATAATGAATAACACAAGTGAAATACTTATCTCATGTTCATCATTAATGAATCGTGATGTATCTTTTACCCAAAGTAGCGACTACATTTTTTCATGATTTGTTTATGACTTGTACTTCAGTGGTAACTGAGTCATTACTATATTATTTCTGCACCATCAGTTAGAGTGTTACCACACAAAGTACCATATTTTCATTGGATGATGTAACCAACTGTTTACCGAGCATTTCGTAACCGTGAATCATTTGTAACCATCTCGAGGCGTGACCACTTCTTATAACTTCCTAAAACTGGAATCTGCAGTCTGCTTCCTGGAGGGTCCTGCTCCACAGGCTCTGAACATATTTATAGCATTTTATAGCATGTGTGTACCATGTCATCCCCTGGCCCACACATGTTCTATGCCCGTCCTCCGTGGCTCCCAGCTTTGTTTGCTCTCTCCTTCCCTTGTCACTTTGCCAGCCCGAAATCAGTGAAAATATCGGCATTCCATCGTCAGCGGAATCTGTTTACAAACAACTACAACCGAATCGACGCATCGACCGTGCTCCCCTGAGCAACGTGGGGCTGACCCCCCGAAGACTACCCCGCAGATCTCAAACTTTTAAGCTTAGGAGTCACTTAGCTGCTGTCCTTCAACAGAACTTTATTCTCGTCGTGCCAGCAAGTCGACCGTTTCCGGTATTTTTTGCTTTTTGGGATGAAAACAATTTTTCTCTCTTGAGTGATGAGGCAGTGAGGGACATTTGGTGGTTTAATTAGATTTTTGTAATCAATTTTCTTTTACATAAATACACATCAGAGGCTGCCCGTGTGTGGCAGACTTAACCATATGTAACCATAACATCATAGGTTCAAGTCCCCAGGGGATCCATCAGCAAGCTTCCATAAGAGCGGCTTCTTGGCAGATAGCATAGATTTGTGTCTGTGTGTGTAAAATAAGGCCTTCATTCATGCTCTCCCTCTCATTCTCTCTCACCCCTTTTTGTCTGGTTGTCAGACAGACTAATGAACCCTGGCCTGCAGTCTTCCTGAGGAGTGAGCAGTGAGTGCTGGTCACTCTCTCAGGCCACCCTTTTTGCGCTGACTGACTGCGCTTGCTGGCTAATTTACTCCTCAGCTGATTCTCCCTGTTTGGGCAAAAGACCAGGAACCGCACCCCGGCTGGCTTTCTCATCCAGGAAAGCTCAGCGCTAGGATTTGCTTTCGTATTCCGGCAATGAAATGCTGTGAAAAGCTAAACAAGTGAGTGTAGTGGTTAGGGACACATCCATGCAGTCGAAAGAGGTACCCGGAGCAAGGTACCTTCCCCAAGCACTGCTCCCCGGGCGATCACGTAGCTGCCCCCTGCTGTGTCACGATGTCACATGGGTTAAATGCAGAGGACACATTTCGTTGTTGTGTGCTGTGGTGCATCAACAATAACGATTAATCACCTTCACCTTAATCACCTTCACAAATAGAAGCGCCTTGTTCATGGGTACAGCATCCACTCCACATCTGGGATTTTCACATGAAACTTTGGATCAACACTGCAGATCTTAGCCACTACGCCCCCTAGTGCCTGGAGAGGTGGTAAGCAGGGTTCATTCACCATGGCTGCACTGCTCCTGCCCAAGACTCCATTACGTTTGCATCCCTTTGAAGGTTAATTCCATTACATTGCCCATGTTTTCCAGTAAAAGAAGATGGACAAGCTCAATGAAATTAACTCTAGGAATGATGGAGGACTGGGCAGCAGGAGGAGGAGAACGTAGTTATAGTGAAGATGCCAAGTGCTGACTTTCCAGAGGACACCCAGAAACTGCAGTGACGCCTATCCCATCCCCTGCCACCAGATCAGCTCACGCGCGCAGTGAAGAGAACCATCTGTGTGACGTGACACTTATCGACAACGTCTTGGGCCCGGGTGGGGAGGGGGGTTGGTAAGTCATGGGGGCCTGCTTAACGTAATTTTGTCCCAGCCGCAGAAATTATGCAGGGCAGGCTTGGATGGCCCCTGGGCACAAACCAGATTTAGGCCACTAGGGGGCAGCACACTGCGGCCTATGGTTTGCCAGCTGTGGGCGCCCTGCCTTCGGTTCGTACAGGCGCCATTATAAAGAGCCCATCCGTTTTTCAACCAAAAATATAAGCACTTTATTTCTCATTACCACAGAATTACTGCGATTAACACAATGGTCCAAATGTAGCCGGTCTTTATGAACACATATTTTTGCATGACGTTGACTTTTTTAGTCTTCGGCTTAATGTTCATTATGGTAAATAAATCATGCAGCGATGGGCCCCATTAAAAACACATAATCATAGAGAAGGTGTTAAATGGCACTCGGCAAGGACGCCTTTAAATATGGCTCCGGTAACAATTAACCAGATGGAAAGCGAGTTTGTCAACTGGATGTGAGTCTCCAGCATTGTGCCTTGGCCCCATCGGCGTGGAGACGGACCTCTCACTGATGGGGGAACAAAATTCCTCACGTATAGAGAAGATGATAGTTCACGCGTAACAGGAAGACGCACCCTGCAAGCAAAGCAGCCTCAGAAACAGTCGGACTTCCGGACCTTTCCCTCCCTCATTCCCCCCAGATGCTGGTTTTCAGTCACCTTAAGGAATCTCGAAAGGCCGATGATTAATGTTCTGTCGGAGTGAATTAGTCCTGAAGTGATCCGCTCCTGCTTGGATCCGGGCCCGGAGAGTTCATCAGGATTCAGCCGGGGGGGGGGGGGCACACTTCACCGGTCCAGACGTCAGCCGGGGGCCACTGCTGACCACCCCCCCGCTCCATAAAGCCCTTTCACAATCACACTTTCCATGCTGTCTATACTAGTAGTGCTGTTAGCTACTGCGGCAGATACTCGTGCTGGTAACCAGTGGTCCCTGTAAGCCTCGCAGACCAATCCAAGGACCCATGCACTACACTTTTCAGACCGCACACAAAATGAAATTTACCAGTTACTGAGACAAAGATGTGTGGCATGCCCAAGTCAAGACTTACTGTTACAGTTATAGTATGCATTTACACTAACAAATGTTATGTAATACTAATATTTATATACACTATATTGCCAAAAGTATTACGACGCCTGCCTATACACACACATGAACTTTAATGACATCCCATTCTTAATACATAGGCTTTATTAGAGAGTTGGCCCACCCTTTGCAGCTATAATAGCTTCAACTCTTCTGGGATGGCTTTCCACAAGGTTTAGGAGTGTGTTTAAGGGAATATTTGACCATTCTTCCAGGAGAGCATTTGTGAGGTCAGGCAGTGATGTTGGACGAGAAGGCCTGTCTCGCAGTCTCCGCTCTAATTCATCCGAAAGGAGTTCTATTGGGCTGAGGCTCTGTGCAGGTCAGTCAAGTACCTCCACACCAAGCCCACTTATCCATACATTTATAGACCTTGCTTTGTTGTCATGTTGGAACAGGAAGGGGCTCCTGAGTTGCTGTTGTTCCCAGTTGCTTCCCCTTTGTTATAATACCGCAAACTGGCTGTGGAATATTTAGTAGCAAGGAAATTTCACGAATGGATTTATAGCACAGGTGGCATCCTATCATGGTACCATGCTAGAAATCAACGAACTCCTGAAAGTGGCCCATTCTCCCATTCTCAAATGGTTGTAGAAGCAGTCTGCATGTCTAGGTGGTTGATTTTATACACCAGTGGCCATGGAAGTGATTGAAACACCGGGATTCAGCTATTTGGAGAGGTGTCCCAATACTTTTGGCAATATTGTGTATTATACGATTTTATGTGATCCGAAACTTTTTCAGTATTGTTTTTGGCTTATGTGTTTTCAAGTTTCTACGATCTTTCAGGAAGCTCCAAAAATATTCCAGTTCAATTGTTCATGGCCAGCTTGTGAGAAATCGAACTGCCGTTGTCAAATGCATGAATGTGAGGGGATTACTGTATTTATTAAAGCTTAAACTGTTATAGCTTTCTTTGGTTTTTACGCATTTTTCAGATTCTCAGATTCTCCGACGGAGGTCATTCCCATACCTGCCGGGATGAGTCATAGAGCCAGAGTGTTCACTAAACCTGGACAAGGTCACCAACACAATCACTAAACTGTGCTGCACTCGTCGTAAAACGCTTACAAAACATGAACACAATGGAGTCAGTCACCCAGCACTTCAACAGAAATCTTAACATATCATTATAGAGATAATACTGTGCCAGGAATGGGTGTGATGGCCCCAGCCCTCCTCTTTTATGGCTAATGCTGCGCTATATAACCTACTGGTTGGCCGTGGCCACAGTGCTCACAGTGCTGGGAACACTGCAGGTGATGCTAAAGCCACTAATAATCACTATGATTTGCAGCTGCTAGCATTTCATCCACGCTATGACATCACACGGGCCACATACTGTGCACCCCCCCCAATACTTCATACCACCTGCGTGCAAAACACATCTCATGTGACCTTTCCGCCTCCCATCTGTCCCCGTTTCGACTGCTACCGTTCATCTGGACTAACCGATGTCTCTCTCTCTCCCTTCCTGCTTCATTAATCCGTCAGCAGAGCATATAGGAATCGTTACGCTGCTTTTCCTTGCCGCTGTCTCAGTTTCTCGTCCCAGACAAACACTCCTAGGACAGGCGTTGGCATCACACATGAGCCTCAGCCTCTGCTATACACCGTGGCTCAGACTCAGAACAACCAGACAAGATGGCCACCTGGGAACAGGACCCAGACAAAAGTGGCTTTTTCCACACTATTCTCTACAACTCATATGCTTGACTGTCTATCAGGGACCAAATTAAGGTAGCAAATTAATGACATTTAAGTCCCCGAGAAACGAATGTGTGCAAAGCCCTCCTACTTTCAGCAGAAAAACGATACTGACAAATGATATATGTACCAACTTGCACATAAAACGTGGGCCCTGCTTACAGCCGACTAGCTCCCAGCCCAGCGACGTGCCGGAATATCGCCGCTGCCACGGAAACGTAGAGGTTTTAGCACCGGAGGCCGCCACCGGTTTTCCATTTTATACGTCCGCTGCCGCGGTAATGAAATATCCCCTCGGCCCAGCGTGGCAAGCGGCAAGTTTATGGAGGAAAGGTTAGCGCGCGCAAATCACTCAGAGCCAGGAAGCCGCTCACCGCGGGAAAGCGAAACTCACCCGGGCTGTAAATACGTCTGCCACCCAAGGCCGTAAATGGCGAGGACCTATGGGGTGTGGGAACGGAGGGCTGTGGAGGAATGTGCGCTCCGGGCTATAAAAGAGAGAAGAGGAGGCCTCGCTGGTCAGAACTGGCTGATCAACCTCATTTCAAACATAACATAAATCAGAAATCGTTTGTTATATAACACTGAATTTATATATATATAAGATGGGGTTTATATATATAAAGGGTTTCCTTCACTTTTATTTTCCCTCTCAGCCCACGCAGACAAGACCATATTTATATGAGTTATATATATATATATATATATATATACACATCATTTTAGATCTACAAATAAAGCTCTTTAAAGAGCTCTTTCATGCCCATTTAAGACCATCCCCCACATCAGCTAAGGTATCACCCTAGTGGGGCAGCCCTCACCAATCCAAACGGACTAACAAACATGGCGGTTTCTGCCCATGATTGGTGAGACGCCAAGCTGGCCAGGGTCGCCATATTAAGAAGATCAGCAGATCACGGCACGAGTGTCGACTGGAAGCAGGTTATCGATAGGTGTCACAGGTCAGGCTTAACAAGATGATAAACAGTTATTCCTAAGGGAAAGCAGGAGCAGCAGCTGGCCTCATCTCTGTTCCCACCGCACCCCAATGTCCACCACCAGGAAACCGAGTACGGCACTCGTTTAGGACTGGAGGTGGGCCACTTGGGCTCCGTCTCATAAAAACGGTGACTAAATCTTGACAAAACGTTCCATATGGAGCATCCGTTATCCAACAGCAAACAGACAGCTGGTCGCTGCTACCTGCGAGGCAAAGGCACGCACACACACCCAGACACACGCGCACGCACAGACACACAAGCACAGATGTTTGTACCTTGTCAGCAGCGTGTTGTTCAAATACCCTCCAACAAACCGGAGAAACCCAAAATGTCTCCCCCTGGTGGCACGCAATGTGAAGTGTCAAATTAAAGAAGGCAATCCATGTCTGAGGGATACCAGGGCTCTACAAGGTCTAGGAGAGCACAGATCAGGTGACAAGTGACCCACTTTCCATTGAAAAAACCGGGTCTCCTATCCCGCGAGCTGAAGAACACGCTCCAGGTGCTGACAGCACAGTGGGCTCAGATGCGTGCTGTGTTATGCATGGCAGTGTGCGTCCCTGTCTCTCTGGTGCTTTAATAAACACGCTGCTGCATTTTTTAAAGTCTGTGGGTCGTCGACGCTAATGAACCGTGCTTCTAATGGGGCTCTCAGGGACATAAGAGCTTCATTTTATAGGTCGATGTTCATAGGAGGCCCAAGCGTGGAGGCAAACTTCTCACCGTGACGTCCACTTACCCACTTCTCGCACACAGACATTCCCGTAAAGAGTTATTTTTCTGGTTGTTTGAGAAACACAAGTTTGCAGGGGAGACCTAATATCCGTGACTAAGCACCACGTTTAAACAGAGGCGTGACGATCCGTCGCTTTGTCCACATGCTACAGTGGGAGCAGAGACTTTACGTTATTAAAGCGGCACATGGCCTCTGTGTCATTCAACCCATTAGGCTACATATGCAGCCATCTAGGGCGCCCTCTGCTGGGGAGCACATTTCACTTTGTTGACTAGTGATGGGCAGTGTGATTAGAGAAATACTCTGCCCTCATATTAACAAGCTGATCCCTTAATTACAGTCTGTCTAAAAAACCTCCTTGCTCTGCCCACATTATATCAGCCAATCACTCTTCTCCTCTTCTCCATTCACCCATATCCAGTATCAGCACACTTAGTTCTCTGATCGTCCGCCATTGTTCTTACACTCTCTTCATCGTCTTCCTTATTGTTTCTTGTATGCTCAAGGGAGTTTTAGTTACACAAAAATGTTCTGAGGACAAAACAAAAAAAAGAGAGAGATAACCAATCAAATTGTAGAGGAGGTGGACCAAAGCAACTAGAGGAGGCAGGACCAAGACATCTGATTGGTTGGTCTGACATCTGACACAAGATCTGATTGGTTATCTGTCTGAACCAATCAATTTTCATTCTGCCCTCCGAACATCATTCTGTATGTAAAACGCCCATGTGTTTTCTGCACTTGTCTTGTTTCTCTTTCTCCCTTTTGCTGTACATCCCATATTCCATCTCTCATTCTCCCTTCCTCCCAACAAACCTCTGCATTTTAGTCTAAACATACACACCTGTTTCTGTTTGCATGCCACTTTCCTCTCCCTTCGCCCCTCCCACAGGAACCCTGCCAAGACGATGCTAATTCATTAAGGCGGCTCACCACTAATTAAGCTCCTGTTGGCAGTTCTCCGAGGCTCCGGGAAATCGATCCATTCTCCGTCTCGGGACTAGGGTTGCCACCTGTCCCGGTTTTCCTGGGACTGTTCTTTTTTTTGAGCAACTGTCCTGGAAAATTAATATTCTTTCCCAGGACACAAATTGTCCTGTTTCTTTTGATAAAAATGTACAAATAATTAAAAAACGTTGTAGTTTCAAATAAATCCTCACTTGGTTTCCTTCTGCTGCTGTTCTTTTTTATTCTTGGTTGTGTTTATACATCCAATCCTGTGTCCATAAGAAGGAAAGAATGGGTGAAACACAGCCACCATTGCCCATGTCTACACTTTTATTTGATTGGTAGCAGAAATACAAAACCTTACCTTATTGCCTAGCAACTGCCCTAGCTCTCGGTCTGCCGCGCGCGTCCACAGTCAGGACCCACCGTGACTTAAATTACTGGCTAGAGGTATCCTTACTTTAAAAAAACCTTCTATTTGTTTTGTCAGTTTTGAGAAATGGAGGGAGTGATGGATAAGGAGGACGACAAAACAGTACCGCACAAGCCATCAGAGTGGGCAAAAAGCCCAATGAGGCATGGGGGGCATTCCACAACACGGGATTTCCCAGTTAGCTGGATAACTTAAGCCAAACATGAAACTGTCCAATAGCACGAGAGCTAAGTGACCTTTCTATTGGACAGTCCTTACATTTATCCGTGTTTGTGGAATACAGTCAAATAAGGTGGGAAAACAGCGCCGGAAAATCAAGTCAACAAAGCGCCAGAGTTTTGTATTAAGCAAATGCAAAAATCCACCCATGGCAGCTTTCGGTCAAAGAGAAACTTCAGTTTAGATTACCTTTGAAATGATCATGCTTGGAGTTTAAAGCATTCATAGAGGGACAGCAGGGCCTTCTGCAGGCGGCGAAAAGGGATGAGAAATACACATGGAAAAGGTGAGAATTATCAGGGGCAGGGGGGGACAAATTCATAAAGTCAAGTTCTTTTATTATTGCATATATTTTGCAATACAGTGAAATTTTTCTGCTACAGTTGCTGGTTAGGATAGGGTAGTGCAGGTAGGAGAAGGGGTGCAAATACAGAGCTAAGAGTCACACTGGACAGGGGGATATATGACAATAAATAAGGCAAGTGGGACAACATTATACAAAAACAAAGCAAGGCTACAACACTATACATAACGTACAAGACATGACAGGACAGGCTGTACAACTCTGTAAGGAACTTTACGGAGCAGTGTGCAACTCTACAGCTATACATAAGAGCAGAGACCTGGAGTAAGTACTAAACATTATACAAAAACAAAGCAAGGCTACAACACTATACATAACGCACAAGGCATGACAGGACAGGCTGCACAACTCTGTAAGGAACGATACGGAGCAGTGTGCAACTCTACAGCTATACATAAGAGCAGAGACCTGGAGTAAGTACTAAACATTATACAAAAACA
>JAODKN010000038.1:1920340-1937009 GCA_026774425.1 Petrocephalus zakoni
CTGCCCCCCGACCTCAGCCCGCCCCCAGCCATCTGCCGTGACACTCGATTTCCCGGCCTACTCCGCTGCGCTGTACCCACCTCCTAGAGCTGAGAAGTTCCATGGTCCTCGTCCAAAGACGGTTAGTAGAGGAAGGCTGAGGAAGATGGCCATAAAGCCGGAGAACACTGGAGGAGAGGACACGTCCTCAGTGTCCTGATGTCCTGTCCACGCAGCACCCAGACGACAGGGGGGGTTGTTTGCATGCTGCTGTGTTTCCCAGCTTCAGTCTCCCGGGTCATTTTCTCTCTATGGGCGATTGCGTTTCTGCACAGAGATTCAGCCTTTCCGCCTTATCCCACTCATATTCTGACTTCCTACAAAAAACTGTAAACAGCGATGCCTCATGGCCGTTTGATTAAACGCAGAGCCAAGCTAAATATACAAATATTAGCTCGGGTGAGAGAAATGTTTGGCCCAGGGCCAGCAGTATTGATTTTGATGAATTCCTGGAGCACAGGATTTAGTCAAGGATTTCAACCGCCGTTAAGAACTGGACTAAAACACTAAACTAGAAAAAAACCTCTGTCAGAAGGACACGCGCGGCTGTAGCCTGAGCGGTAGTTCCAAACCTCGTTAATAACACATTATTAACTCTCATTTTTCTGAGATTTTCACATGTAACCGTACCCATAATTCTGTGCCACTTTTGTTTATTTCAGTCTCAGTACATTCTGCTTCATCACTGGACCATTCTATAAAACATACTTTTTTGCCGCATTTTTCCGTCGTGGAATGGACGTTCCGTCAGGGTCCCCTCCCCGCCCACTATCAGACCATCATGCCATAAATAGCCGTCTTTCTGTGGCAAATGAATTTATGGATCTATAAAGCCTCCTTGGTCCGTGAAACGTGAGAGTGGCCACTACCCATGACAGCTTCTCTCCTTCCCCGTGACACAAAGAAAACAAACATCCCCGTGTTGGGAGGAAAGTGACACCGTGTCAGTTATTCCAGGACAGAGAAATTGTGCCTGGGGTTTGAAATAAGCAACATAAAAGGAGTGCTTTGGGCCTTCCTTCAAACTAAATATAATCAGACAGCATAACATAAGAGGATTCTGGGTAAGGGAGCAGACGGCATTGAGTGACTCATTTCACCAGGAGTTTGTTTGTTTGTCACATTTTGATGAACTTTCTCCTCAGCCATAAGACGCCATATCATTAATTCCCTGGCATCACGCTCCACCCTCGCAACCCCCCTTCAGAGATCATCTTCAGGAGACGAGCTTGTTATTTCATTCCAAACGAGCACCTCGCAGATGCTGACAAACGTGCCGTCGCACGACGGCGGACAGAGAGATGGAAGATGACTGTACGCTGCTTTGGCGTCTCCTTCTCCTTGTCACTCTGTCAGCGTATTGCCTTTCAGTCAGCTTCATTTCCCATTAGACGATCGTCTGCACCGGCTTGGGGCACGATCCTTCACACGCCAACTCCTACTTCAGGTATCCCACCTTCATGCATTGTTAAGGCTTCTTCTACTGATATTCCCATTCAAGGCACTAACAGACACCTACAGTCTTAACACTTCAGTTGCTGAATATATCAGGCAGGCTATCTCTGACCTCCAGAGTTTTAAAGCACAAACAGTGGACATGGGTCTAGTTCCCTCGAGTGGCATGCCTTCATGATAGTGTCTATAGCAAGAAGCTCACCAGTTTTCACCAGTTGCTCCAACTGCAGCCTATACTGAATGTCTTCTATACTGAAGGTTTTCCGTAGTCAAGGTTTTCTGCACTGAAGGTCTTCTGCCACACTGACGTATAACAAAACGCAGATCGGTGCTTATATACAAGATCCATTATTTCAGTGTGAATAGCGCTTTCTCAATTGTTGGCTGTCCACATGGCTTCCTGAGGAGCAATTTCAATGTGCCAAGAATAGATGTTGGGGGGAGGGGGGAATAAAAAAAATAAAAATAAAAAAAATTATACAGGCCTAAAATCCTGGTCTTTGTTTTTGATGCACTCAGTAATCTCTGATTGAAATGCTAGAGTAGACAGCCTAATGTTTACTTGGCAAGAAAATCAATTACAGCACAACACGCAGCAGCCAAAACACATTGATATATAAATTCTTGTATGGCTGAAATCTTTTCTTTAGTTTCTTTCACCTTGAGGCAATTTTTTAAAGGTCATTTCGGCAGGCTGACTTGATCTATACAGTTTATCTGTTATTTGGGCTTGCAATGATTTTGTTGAAGCATAAATAAGCATCTTTTAAGACTTTTTAAGAATCTGTTCTGTTAAATGCAACCCTCTGTATGCTGCATTAAAACATGAAACAAACAGACACATCCTTGAAGTAAAGAATTAAGAGTACCACCATGCTCCTCTTAAATTTGCTTACAAACAATCCACACACTTTGAAGGGATTTACATGGATGAAAATTAGACTTTTCTGAAATTCTACGGAGATTTACTGGAAAAGGCTTACATCCGTTTGGACCTAATTGAGAAACAGCAATTCTGAAGCGCTCTGACGTCAGCTCCAAGGATGGCAGATCGGAGATCAACAAAGTGAGGCATGAGCTCTGGAATGGCTGAGTTATCTAGGATAGCAGCTTCTCCAAAAGTGAAACCCCTCGGCTGATAATGAGGGGGGTGTCTGTGGATGGCCCCCACCAGTAAGCTTATGAGCTGGGGGGGGGGGTACCCTACCACCTGCTCACTATATTGTGACATCCACAGACATTTCTGGGAAGTGCCAGTGTACCCATGCCAGGCTAATGTGATCAACCTCGAAACTTTTTTAAAACTCCTCTCACTTTGCCACAGAAGCTTAAATCTCAGAAAGTTGAGGTGGGAAGATAGCATCAGAGCCATCGTGTGAAACGGGGCTGAACAGGTGCCGGAACGTTCCGGAAGATTCTCCTCTCCTCGTCCTCCTGCTTCCTCAGCACCTTTCATGCTTCATGTCCACCTGTCAGTGGAGATGCCCTGGTATTGACAGTCCCGTCAGGCTTTTTATCCAGTCAGTTCTGCCATGGAAACACAAAGCTGCAAACTAGCTGCAAGTCTTGCAAGTATCCCAAAGTTCTCTCCACAAAAGTGACATAGCGGTTAGCTGCTGCCATCTTCCAGCACGTTCAATAACATCCGTCTTAAAGAGGATATCCCTGCATCCAGAGCTGGCTTACTCCTCATCAATGCTTCTCTAAACAGGTGGTTTTTGTTAAACCCATTAAACTACAGTAGCGGCTGTGATTTGCTTTTCCCAGCAACGTGCTGCCCTCTCTTCTGGACTTACCTTCAATTATCCTCCCTTCCTGCACGTCTTTAAATTGCAAGAACTGCAGCTGGTGCTGCTTTCAGAGGCCAGGAGACCTTGCGGTCACTAATGGTATGCAGACGAAGGTCTGCTATGCGAGAGAAGCTCATCTGCGATGGAAAAATAACGTGAGAGGCAGCAGATTGGCCGAGCACATGGTTCAGTATTTGCAACGTGGAGGTATAGGCTGCAAATTAAATAAGCAGCAGAAAACCGCTGATGGGGCCCGAAGTGAAGCACTTCATCGTTAGCAACAATGAAGGAAGCTGATGAGGAAGATGAAGAAGACTGCTCATCTGCAGGCCAAGTGCCGATTTGCGGTCATGGGGCGTGAGCCGCATGCCACTCTTGGGGTTGGATGGCCTGGGGAATGATGGGGGGGGTGGGGGGTACCATGGTTGGGTCTTCATTAACGTGTAGATGGCTCGGGTACCTGACCTGATCTCTGCCACAGTGAGAAAAGGTACAGAGGTAAATGGCAGCTTTTCCACATCAATGAGAGATTGGTCCACTTCCACCCAGTAAAGCAGTGTTTCCCAACCCAGTCCTCGGGGAACCCCGGACAGTCCACGTTTTTGCTTCCTCTCAGCTCCCAGCATATTTGTACCAGGTACTCGGTGTTCCTAATTAGCTGGAAGCTGGGAGGGAGCAAAAACATGGACTGTCCGAGGACTGGGTTGGAAAACACTGCAATAAAGTACTGGGGGAAAGTGCCTCCCTCCCCCACCACAGGGGGTCGAAGACGGACTGTTATCCTGAGCAAGCAGCACCATGCCTCCATGCTGGATTGTTCAGAAGTTCTCAAAAGTCTAAACACTTTATTGCCACTATGTGTAAACATTCCGGAATTGGTTTTGGGTTAAGCATCAAACATGAAATACAGGACAATATTACAGTATACATAAGAGAATACAAACAAGAGACTCTGTAGTACAATAAACACACAACTAAAGAACACAGAAATCACAAATTTAAAGGAAGCGATTTGCAGGAGAAACAGTATGCTAATACACAGATTTCACAGGTGCAGAAGAGACCGATAATCTGAAGTGGTGCAAAAACAAAAACAATTGTTCATTGTAGTGAAAATCTCAATATAGAGCAAATAGATAATGGAGAGAATTGTCCAGACATGGCAAGAGGGGAATCGTCCCTGGCTGAATGGTTTGCACCTGGGTGTTTGGATTATTGAGATCTTGAGTAAGTGCCTCAGTAAATAACGAGGAAATGGGGGTGGGCCTCACAGAGCTAACAGGATGAGGGAGCACTGCTGCATTACAGGCCAGGAGGCTCACACTCTCCAGGTTTGCCACTCTTCTGCTTTCCTCGTTTATTTCCTCCCTCCCTTCTCACGTTTTTTCACCCCTGCTCCATCCCAAAATAAACACTACATGACTGTCCAGCCCCAGTGTAACTTCCACCTGGCTCCTCTCCCATAGCTTTGCCCTACTATCCTTCTTTGCTGGTGAAGGGCACGAAGGTACCATGGCAGGTCCTCCTCAGGAGACACGGGTGTCCTGCGAGACGCCTGCTGAAATGGGAAAAAGCCTCCAGAGAAAACCACAGTACAGGATGAGCACCTCTTTGCTAGTGAAGCTCACGTTGGTGCAAAAGGTTGCAGCCCAAGTTGACTACATCCCTGAAGGACGAATTTGAGTTCGGAAACCATGACTCACTTCAGAAATCGATGGGTAAATATAAAATAAAACATAAAAATAAGCGATGCGGAACCGTCTTTACATGGAGCCGAATCATTCAACCGAGCCGTTTACTCACATAAGAGCCTTCCGGTGTCTGCCTCTCTGGATTCCTCATGACCACGTCATAGAAACATGGAAACGAAACAGCTACGGGAAACACGCTTGAGCAAAATTTATAGTGACATGCTGCCTCCTACTTCACCACACAGATGGGGGCTGATTTAATGTTTCGCTCTGAGATGGGAGACTCTCCGATCTATCACCATGACGAGGGCTTCAGAGACATACAAATTAACCAGCTTCGTCTGTTCCTCGCTGGGCGGGGGGGTGGCTTCACACTCCACGTCGTGCTGGATCGAGCTGATCACGAAACCCACTTGAAAACGACTCGCAGACTCAAACCTGCGTCCTTCTGCCGAGAGGAGGAGCTGCAGCTGTCAGCCGCAATAAGCAGGCGGCGGGAGAATCGCGGGCGGCAATAACGTTCACGGGAATCCGTGACGGGAACCGAAGGCACGTAACGCTTCCTCTAATTCGCTTGCGCAGCTAAACTGCTTTGTGCCGGGAGCGTAAGTCTGCCGACTCCTCTTCGGAATGCGCTGGTTAAGATTCACGGAGAGTGGACCGCGTCACGGGGAATACTCCCAGGTGTCCGTAACGGATGTAAGGAAAAATGAAAAGCCATATGGTAGGAACTTCACAGCAGCATTCCCATCTCCCCAGATCTGGATGTCAATGAGCCTTCTCTGGCTTATTCTGCACAGAATTCCCACAGATTATTAGATCGCAGACCGTCGCTAACGTCTCATGATAATGTCCGTAGAGCAACACGCCGGTCCCCGGGATCCAACCCACACCACTACAGGCGGCGTGTTCCAGTCAACAAGCCATCAAGTTGAGCGATAATATTTTCATTACACTCAGCAGACACAAAACGAATTAAATTTACATTTTGTTCATTTAGTTTGTTCCCAGGATGGGAATGATTTTGTCTCAGGATCCAGAGGTAATCAAAAGACACACACTAGTTGACATCATTAGTAAGACGCATACTTACACATTTTACAAGAGGCCTACCTGGGCCAAGCTGGAGAAAATGTTCAGTGGAGAATTGAATGTATCTAATTTCCTAGAGAAATGCATTAAGACAAGGAAGAGTGTGTGACAGGCTTGCTGTCAGAATCAGGAGGGGTAGCCATTACCGGCTTGACTGAACTGGAAAATACCCTTTCTATATACAATCAGAGACATAATCAATTCATATTAGCTAGGGAGAATCTTTGTTCCCACCACATCTCAGAATATTTTCAATGTATTTTAAAATTCTGCAGATGTTTGTGTGCTCTCATTTAAGTTTACGCTCAACTTCTGAATTCTAGATAACTATTTTTTTTGTCCACATTTTAGGGCTTATACTGTGTAATGTTATTGTAAAAACGAACAAATAAGCTAGCAGGGACCTGACATTGATATCGATATTTTGAACATAATGAAAATGGAGGAAAAACCAGACAGGAGTACCTACTGGGATACAGTAGCTTCTCGGTTGGAGAAGTTACATTTTCATTGAAGAAATGTGTTTTGGTTCTGTCCGTCCTTTTAAATCAGTTTTACATCAGTAAAAAAGCTTCTTCTCTGATAGAGGCTGAAGACTGTTGTGTTACATTTGAACATGGTACGGACACCGTAAAACAAAGGCTGGGCCATAGGTCACACATTTCCCACATATTAGATTTTACTCTTCTGGAGAGGTTAGGGTTAGGGTTAGTGTTATTTATTTTCTCTTATGGAAGGCTGCTTAGTTCTGCTGTGCGATCTTCCAGCCTGGGAGAGAAAAACGGCCTCCACCATTCCAGCACTACTCTGAGCTTCTTATAGACCAAAAAAAAGATAAGAATTTCTCCTGAAAAAAATCTTTTGAAAATCTCTTAGAAGGCTGCGTGAGATCCAAATGCAGATGTCTGCAGGCTCTGGTGGGGGGCCGATTTGATCTTCAAATCTTAAAGTAAAACAAAATAAAGGATAAATATCGGAAGATCCGACCTGCTACTTCACCATAAAGAGTCACGGGGCTCGGTCACGTGACGTGATTTACAAACGCGAACAGTAACAGAGAAAAAGGAGATCCCGGCCGTTTTCCCCCTTCCAATATTCGTAGCGCTTCTGCGCGTCAGATACCCGACAAGCCCCTCGCTTAATCCCAGCTGCACTCCTGTGGTAGCTCCCATGCGGCTCGGGATACCGGTTTGTATTCCGAGCAGGAGGGAACGCAGACGCACATCAGAAAGCCTGTGTGTGCCCTCAGAACTTTTCCCCGGATCTTGCGCGTTCCCTCCGTGAACGTCTGGAGGCCCATTTTGCTTCCTTAAAATTTATATGGTTGACTTCTGAAGCAGACAAACGAAATAAACTATCACTGCCTGTCGTTCTGGTCCTTCTTATTTTGGGTGTGTTTCTGTGCGGGGCTGACCAAGGGCCCCAATGTCCTGCTTGTGTGGCCCCTGGTGTCCCACTTTTGAGGCCCCTGGTGTCCTACTTGTGTGGCTGTGTGGTAGCCATCTTGGGGTTCAAAGCAGGTCAGAGGTCACGGTGCAGACGCTCCGGATAAAGGCTGCACTGAGAGAAGGACAGCACCCCCATCTTCCTCACGTAAGGAAGGACCAGCATGCAGAAAAGCGAGGACCGGAAGGAGGCCACAGACTCTCCCCATCTCTCTTTGCCCTCTATTTCACTGTTAAAGGTTTTGGAAATCTAACATCTAATAAGGTTATGGGTTCAAATCCCCTGGGGGGGGGGTAGGAGAGGGGTGGACTTTCTTTAGCCATTAAAGGAGCAGGATTGCAGAAAAAAAACACCATGTCAGTTAAGTAGGTTTGTGCAATGACACACAAGACAGTAGCAGAGCGAAGTCTATCAGGCTAATCCCTCCGTCTACATCATGGGCCTCCTGATTAATACGCAGATTAAGAATTTTAATGAGGGGATCAGAGAGCCCATATAGCCTGTCAGTCTCCACGTCAGGCTGTATTTCAGCACCAGCCGGCCCCTTTCACCCCAAGACAGGGCTGTTTTTACACAGATAACTTTCACAGTAGCCACCGCCCACTAATCCGGAGGGCCAACGTGACGCAGCCCTGATATTCCAGTAGATAAGCCCAGCGCGTTGGCTCCCAGGGCCTATCAGTTTTTAACAACGCCCTACATCGATTTCACTGTGATGCAAAAAGAGCTAATGGGACAAGACACCCAGCCCAGGCCCAGCAGCTCCCTCCCAACGCTCGTCAGACAGTGTTATATATAAGCAGGATGGGGGTGAATCACTCGTATTTAGTCAACAGGAACCTTCTTCTTATGGGCATGCCGGTTACCTTCAGCACAGCCCAGTGTTTCCAGGGTCTAAAGAAACATTACCATATGCTTCCTGTCCACCGCATTACATAATCAAACGTCTTTATTTCAAAATATAGTTTACTGTGTCATTAAATACTTCAGGGAAAATAATATTTGCACTATGGATTACAGGTTTACGGTTAGCCAGGGAGCCACTTGAATAAGGTCATCTTCATCAGCTTCATCATCATCCATCCCTGCTGGGTTTTACTCTCTCCATTCATTCCTAACCTATTCTGACCCCCCCCGAACACACACACACACACACACACCAGTGCAGAGTCTCCATTTCGAAATGGCAGTATCTCCCCCGAGCGATAATCGGAAAGTAAGACATGGCCACGCCGTCCGCAGACAGCTCCAGCCGTGTGCGCCGGCTTCTCTCCACCCAGCCACACGAATAGGGAGACGGGACGCTCTCAGAGGGTGACGGGTACACGACAGCCCCGCTCCGGCACGCCAGCGGCTCTGACACCTCGCTTCGTCCCCCTTTGAACACGTCTCCAGCAAGATCGACTTTTCCCATGAAGGAGCTTGTGGCTTTGGTCACTGATAGCAGGTGACATGTCGACCCTGCGCCGCTCTGCTATTGGGTGGGGTGCTGTGTGGTGGGCCAGGTTAGGATCCTGTGATCAAAATACCAAGGTGGGCTGAGTGATGTCACCACTGAGCTCCTAAACAAGACCCTTAAACCCTAATTTCTCCAGGGATTGTCTGATCCTGCTTTGGATAAAAGTGTCAGCTAAATAAATGTATTTGTGAGATTGACCGAGTCTCAAAGGGCTTGTCCTAGATGAAGCACACTTGTGATCCAGCAAGGTGCCACTGAGTTACCATGAGCAAGGTGCCAGCCCCAACCACTGCTCCCCGGGTGCTGAATCAGAATCAGAAAAACTTTATTGATCCCCAGAGAGATCGGTTCAATTTGCTGCCTGTCGTGCTCCCGTAGACAGATAGACTCGGACCCAGGAATGCAAGCCAACGAGGTCTTTAATGGACAGAGAAGAACGTCGGCACAGATAAGGGCAATCGGTGGGCGTAGTCGTGGGACAGAAGCGGAGGTCGGAATCCAGGGGAGCAGTCCTACAAGGAAGCACGGGACACGAGCACGGAGGGAGGGACGGACAGACACAATGTGCCGGCAGGTCAGGTATGGGAGCGGGTCTGGGGAAGGAAAAGGAACAAGGTAAGGAAAACACACAAGGCATACGGAGCAGGTACGGGAAGTCGGGTAGACGGAGGACACGAGAATGCTTGGTACGGCTCAAAGACATTGGCTCAATACTTCGCATTGTGGTCAGGTTTTGCACCTCCTTTTGAAACCCCGTTAATCAGCCGCGATGTAGGCATGATACTGCCCCTCTATGTTACAATGCCACATATGGGTAAATAGCAGAGGTGGGTAGTCCAGGTCCAAAAAGTATCCAGATCAGGATTTTGATTCAACCAACCAGTTCAGCATTAAAAGTCTCAGTCACAGAGTGCTCAACAATTTGATTGATAGAAAATCCTGGTCTGGATTATTACTCTTTGGACCTGGATTACCCGCCTCTGGTTATGTATGCAGTGTGTGCTGTAGTGTGTCAACAATGACGGTTAATCACTTTTGCCTTTCAATGCTTGCAGCCTATCCCAGGCAGCATAGGATACAAGGCTGTGGAACACCTGGATGGGCTGTGATCATCCTAAGTCCCATCCTAATTAATCAATAAATAAATCTATTAATAAATTAACCGATCAATCATTAAGATCATGTGTGAACAGAGTGAATCGATTCCCACTGATAAATGGTCACTAACACTAACTACGGGATTACTTCCCACTTCCTTGGTTAATGTTCCCTTTGCTGATAAATGGTCACTAACACTAACTACGGGATTACTTCCCACTTCCTTGGTTAATGTTCCCTTCGCCCACGTGTGCTTCTGAGATCTGAGGTTTCCCAGCACTTATTAAGGTCTGGATCTCTGCAGAAGGACCTCTGGTCTTCCACACGAATATGGGAGCAATTTTCCGTCTGGAACATGGGCTGAGCCATTGACCCCACTGAGCCGCCCCACTGCGGCGTTTTGGCCGATGAAGAGGGCAATATGTTTCTTTAGCTCTGAAATGTTGTCTTAAGTGCGGACATCACTACCCTCACACACACACAGAGGAGTTGAACGCCTTCACCATCACACAAAAGCATTTACAGATCCCCACGTGAGCTTCCTAACGTAGCTGCAGTGGTAATAACGGAACAGAAGCAGAGCCGAACGACGGCAGTGACGTCACTGTCCTTCACAGTCTGCGGCGCACCTCACCATGCATCTGCTGTCCTGACGCACCCAGCTCACTGTATCCACTCCTCATTTAGATCACTAATATCGCACGAGGACACAAATGTACCCAGGAGATTCCTGGCAAAGCTGTTCTCGGCGACAGGAGAGCTGGGTAATTCACTTACGGAGCCGCTTTGTTCATTGTTTAAGGGATTTAAAACATATTATCCTCCATGTTTATCAATCAAAGTTCTCTCCCATCTCATCTCCTTACCAGACCTGTTTTGGAGAAGTGCATCACCCAGACAATGATGTCTGTCTGACTGCCTGACCCAAGCCTCTTTCACATCCTGGACCTCCCTGCTCCTGAACCCCCCCCCACCCCTCGCTGCCACCCACCCCTCCCGGACCAGCAGGTGCCAGTGGATGCTCTGCAGTTGTACCTTTGTTTCCTTGTGCTAATTGCTGCTATATAATATCCAGCAGTAATTAAAAAGGCCAACAGGGCCCTAATAAAACACGACCAGAAAGTAGATTAGCGCTCCCCAAATTCACAGCGGGATGTGGGGAAATGGGGTTAGGGCGAGATACGATGCAATCTCAATGTGTCATGAAGGACATTATTCTCCTCTGTGGCTTAAAGCCAGTGATCACGGATGGTCCTACCTCACCACACACAGTGGGGGTGGGTGGCTGATGTTTGCACCACAATCTCTTTAGTGTAGACAAGCTGACTAACTTCATGGCCATCTTAGGGCCAGGCGGGAAAGTTTGGCAAGAGGCCAGACAGGGTTCAGAGCGGAGGTCAGAGAGTTCATACTGCATCTGGGATAAAAAGAAATCAATCATGGAAGCTCGACTTCATGGATTATTCCCCTCGAACTCCAAGAAGCCAGTGATGCTATGGGTCTTTGTGAAGGCCGCGCTGAAAAAAGCCGTTTCTTAAAAGTCTCTTTGCAAAAGAAAAGGTCCGTGTGACTTAGTTTTCACTGCGTGCTCGTCTACATAAAAGGCACGGGCAACAAAACACAAGTACCCACAATCACCTCTATTTCCATAGCAACAACAGGTGATGCAGAGAGCGCTACGTCGAAGCTGATGGTGATGGCAACACTTATTGCTGTATGGTACAGCATAAGTCACAGATGTGGCCATTTTATAAAGTAAGAGCTTTGTAGGAAAGGAGTCGCCTTCTTTTTCCTCGTACTCCAGTCTTTTACAAATGACACAAGCTTAAGGGCTGAGTTACATGAAGCTGACAGCCGTGTGACTGGAAAGCGGAGTCGCTCTGATATGTTGGCTGCTTGCCGTAAAGCGCCACGGTGGAACACCGCACCTGCCTGGGAACGTGCACCGTTACCCTCAGGACCCTGTCACAGATGTACCCCCCGGAAGGTCCCTCATGCGGAAGGGTGACGCGCACGTGCGTGCGCACAAACACACACACACACACACACACACAGCCTTCAAGAAAAACAGAGAGAAGGTAAACATCTAAACAAATACACACATAAACATGTAAACACAATGAACCTTAAAGAAATGCACAAACAAGTAAACAGTAAACACTTAAGAATAAAACATACAGGAAAACACGTAAACAAACACAGGTAAACACATAAACACAATGAACCTTAAAGCAATGCACATACAGGTAAATACATAAAGGAACACCGAGGCTGACAGACACCTGCGAATGTCACAGCCCTAAGCCAGCAGAGGGGTTGAGTTTATCAGTGTTACAGATAGGCGTCCACACCAGCACTAAAGCAGCAAGCAAAGCATTTACACCCATCACCATGTATAAGTGCACTTCTGAAAGGAGCTGGTGGTCTGTATGGGGAGGAGGGTGGGGGAATGGGTGAGAAAGATTTGGGGGGGGGGCGTCCAGCACAGCTCCAGGGTTAAACTGTGGCTTGACGATAAGAGGTATAATGTCACTGATGTCAAGCAGCTCCCAGGATGGCCGGCACGCTGCGATGCGACCGGCTGACACCCCCAAGATGACGCCCCCACGCTCCCCTATGAGGAGCCCCAGACGCCTACACTCCCCGTCACCGGCGTACCATTGGCGCGTTGCCGTTTCACACGTCCACTCGTTAAAATCGCGACACGATGCCGCACTCCAATGAGCAAGGGCGATAACGGCCGCGTGTTAATTACTGCGCCGAAAAGCCCGCACCGCGTTTTTCCATAATGACAAAGGATACGGTCGACTTGTGAGTTCAGAGTGTGGGTGGCTATGGAGGGGAGCTGTCCCAGGGCTGCCCGGTGGCAGGGAAGCCCACTCTCGCGCCGGCGCCCCCACACTACCGGCACTCATTAGCACAGCCCCAGCCCACCGCCGCCGTCCTCCGGCTCCCCTAGGCACCCCCCAGGACCCAGTTAAGCGACGGCAGCTAGCCCGGTCACAGTACGGTGACACTGAAGGCCAGGCGGAACCAGGCTGGGAACTGGAGGTGAGTCACAGGGACAAACACAGCAGTGTCCTCCTGGAAAAATACGCATTCAGAGACGGTCAAAACACTGCAGGCCCATGGGCCGAGACCAAGTCACACCTGGAGTTTGGGCCTCTCTCTCTCTCTGTCCTTCTCTCACACTCTCATTCTCTCGCTCTCTTTTTCTGCGACCTCCATCAGCATTTCCACCGTTTGTTGTGGTCTCAGACGACACATCCGTAGCAACAGTGCCACTGGTGACAGCCCTCGCGCATTGTGTGTTTTTATTTTCTAACAGTCCAACAGCGCCACCTGCAGGCGCCCTCTTATTCATCTTCGCCACCAGAGTGATTACGTAACGGAGCGCTTCACATGATTAAAGGTGTCACGCTTAATCAGAGTGGCCCCTCTCTGCAGCTTTCTCTCTTGTCACTTATATTTACGTTCTCACACAGAAAGGAAGTGGAGAAGATGTTTTGATTTGCTCCAGTGGTGCAATCATCAGGAAACGCATACCTAAACCGTCCCACGGTCCTTCCAGGTGCTAAACGGTCCACCTCCTCCGGGGGACATTAAGGAAATGCTCAGGCTGGCACCAAAGGCTAGCAAGCTCCTTGTGATATTGAAAGAAGAAGCTTAATTACTCCGTTATGGACTCTGGGCCCTTCCAGGCAGGCCGTCTAGTTAATATTCAGCTGATAGTCAGCATAATCCCTGACAGTGAAAGCCCACACCCTCCACAGTGGCTGGGAGACGATGACCACAACGCGCCAGCCCACCGTCCTCCGGCTCTGTCCCCAAAATATCCATACCGTAATGCGGGCGAATGCTCGCACTCGACACTCTCCCCCTCGCTCGCATCCGGGAGCCCTCATGCTAGTAGCATTGTACGCTAATTCCACGCTGCTCCAAATGCGGTTCATTGCGGGATCAAGAGAGAGTGCAGATCAGGTAAGGTCAGGGGGGCTGGGGGGACAGAATGGAAGAAAAGGACCCAAAATGGGGGGCAGCTATGGCCACAGGAACTGGCATGACGGAGCAGGAGGGGAGACACGCAGGGAGCCAGGGCGCAGGAGGGGGGTGTCACACACAGATGCATCGGAGCATACATGCTCATGCGCTCGCACACACATGCTCCTGCATGCTCACACACGCACTGAAAAACATGTCCCCACAAGGTAAAAAGTTACAGGTTTGCTTTACAGGAAAGCTGGTCCCCACAATGTAATAATTACAAAAACGCACGCACACACACACGTTCACACAGACCTTCATGCACACACACAGACACACACACACGGTAAGCAAGACAGAAAGCGATGAAAGAAGGTCATCTCACACCCGCTCACCGGTTCCACTAAACATCCCCTAATCTCCTGAGAGGAATCCGTCAGAAGCTAGTTTGGATAACAGGAACAGAATAAACAGCCTAAAAATAGTGATAAAAACTTTATTTCATTATCAAGCAGCCACAATAAAGCGTTCTATATATTTCTAGCTGTTTATCAGACTCACGTCCTAAAGCTAATGTGTACTTGCAGGCATTCACAGTTAATAGAAAAACTGACAGGCAGTGGCTGGCTTGCCTGCAGAAAGGTCCTTCACAGTCCTGGACACTTGCGATCTGCATCCTCTGACCAGGGCTCAGTGGCGGTTAAGGGCCTTTGTAAGGTGGCTGAGGACTCAGAAAGGCCCATGTCATCTCTCAAAGTGCTTCAACCGAAGCTGGAGGCAGTGGAGATGTTTATCATCAAAACGTCCCAGTTACACTTCAGAAGATCAGGCCCTGATACGTGAACGCCGTGGAAAAACACAGCAAAGGACTAATCACCTTGCCTGGACTGGTTTATGTCAGTTTGTTAGTCTGTTTGATTTAAAGACCCGTTTGAAGTTTTCCTGAGGTTCCTTGTTTTGTTTACTTCTCTCTTTCTTGGCATTTGGAGGAAAGCCCTGCAGGTGCAGAATAAGGAGAAGCGGTGAGGTTACCGCGAGGAGCAGGGACGTGCCGATGCCTGGAATATGCAGAGCGCCGCGCGCGCGCGCGCACACATTCCAAGCCGGCGCGAGCGGCCAGCCGTACATTACTGACATTTAGTCTCAGTCTTATCCGGAGGCACTTCGGCGGGAGCAGTGCGCTCCGTCAGGATCCACGCCAAGAACGGCGCCGGAACTCAAACTCACAACCTTCAGATGTGCCGTCTGGGGGCCTAATCCCCTCTGCCTCGGAGTGACGGCTTTCTAGCTGCGATAAGCCGCAGGCGAGGGCCGGACCCCCAGCTGCTCTGATTGAATTTCCTGCGCGCCGCCGTATTTTATCTCACCTCCGTTATTCGCACATGAATCTTCTGTTCCTGCCTGAGCTGCGGCGCCACTTTAATTCCGGGAAATGAAAGAGGAGCGCACTGATGTATTTACAAGCGCATCCGCTCCTTTTTTTTATTTCCCTCGACGACGCGCAGAAATTAAGAGCGCGCTCCCCCGCGCGCGCAGCAGGTGTGCGGCGCGCTCCCGAGCCTCCGCGCGCGATATTGCGCCTTTAGGCTTAAGTAAAGGTGGCCCGGTTTCATTCCAAATTAGATTGAGGGGTTCATTTGTCTCGATATAAAGCCCGGGCTTCATGGCGCTGTCAGAATGAGTGATCTACTTCCCCTTTCTGAGACAGCCCGTAGCCCGCGGCTCAGGACGCACTCAGTTATTGGTTTTCATTTTCCTGCTACGTTTCTGCTGCTTCAGCGAAGGGAAAGATGCAGTTTGAATGTGCCTCACATAGTCTGAGATGTGTTTAAAAAAATAAAAAAAAAACGCATTAAAATAAATAATTATTGCTAATAATCTTTATTTATCTTCTGTGATACTTTTACGTGCGAAGTAGTCTTCTGCACATACTGCCTGAGAGAGAGCCCCATACTGACGCGAATACGTTTCCCAATGTGTAACATCCCCGAATGACCAGCAGTGGGCGCTGTGTCGTTCGTGCGCGTGCTGTGCGTCACGTCCAACTGGCACCTTCCCCTGTGGGTTGCCGCGCACCCTCACGTGTCACTATTTTCGCCATATCTTTTTTACTTTTTAAAAGTAAATTCTTTTGCAAGGCCAAAAAAAAACAACTTAACCCTCTATGGGACTTATTAAGGATATTCATTTAAAAAAATTTATAATATTTGATTTTAAGTGTTTTAAGGCCTAAAAAACATTTCCTGTGTTCAGTTTTACAAATTGACCTTTGACCTTCATTTTGGGGAACCGTCATTCATAAATGACTTTGTCCCATTAGGGTATATATTTTTTCATGTTTTCTTAATGTAAAAAACTATTAATTAAAGAGCAATGGCTTCATTATCCATGAACATATTTTATTGAAAAACACTCACTTTTAATTTCAGAAGGATTCTAAAAGTATTCTAAAAATTTGCTATGAATTATATAATTGATGTAATGGTAAAGGTTCGTGAAACAAATTTGTTACATCACTGATGAAACTGAACCAGGCAGTTCTTCTTCGGTGTGAAGCACAGGTGAACATCACATTTGCTGCACTTCACACGTGTTTGCCCAGAGCATTTTCCATT
>JAODKN010000038.1:1937109-1948386 GCA_026774425.1 Petrocephalus zakoni
GCTCTTGTCTTGTGTACTTCCTTGTTGCAGCACATGACATCATGTTTTTTAAATAATCTTTGATTTTATTGGTTAGAGGGGATTTTAGGTGACAAGTTTAAGGTACAATATGATCGGTTAGATGGTTGTGGTATTTTTTGAAGCAGTTTTTTTAAGCGTCATTTATAAATGACGAAGGCCCATAGAGGGTTAAAATTCTTTTGCTTCCCTACTATAAAATAATGAATTTCCCTTTGTTTCCTTGGACAAAAGGACATATTGATTTTTGAGAGGCGTCAAAAGCCAGTGGGACTCAAAGTCATATTCCTCTGTCCCTTCATCACTGCTTAGCCAATTTTCATGTTTATGATTTTCCTGTTACTTTATTTATGTTTCCAATAAAAATACACTTCACGAAACTATTGACACTGACCCCAGCATTAATTAAAAAATAAGCTATAATCTAAATGCATTTATTCAGTGTTATAACATTTACATTTCTTTTGAAGTGTTCTCAAAACGTTACCGCTGATACAGAAATACAGTGTGAAATTTAAAAAGGAAAACACGCATGTGTGCACACACCGTGTGTTCTGTATGAATCCCAGCACGTGTGCATACACACGACACCGTCATGGACCCAGAGGGAAGGAGCCTGACATCAAACCGTCACTGTGCCCCAGCAACCCTCCCATCTGCGGCGGGCACCCTCTAGGGGACTGGAGGCTGGGCTGCGGCCGAAAGGCCCACATTAGAGGACATGAGCGAGTTATAGCCAATTCCTGCTTCAAAAGCAAGAACAGAATCTGATCAATTGTAATTGCAAACGTGAACAAGGCTTTAGTGACGAAGGAGAGGGCGAAGCCAGGGAAAATCACACTAATAAGAGACTCCTTTAATATTATCCCGAATAAGACAGACGCTGCAGCATCCTTGCTCCTAAATTAAGCCCCATCCACGGGGAATTCAGTCAACCATTAAATATTTCATGAAGGGCCCAAAGAAACTGGAGCATGTGGGAGATTTTGGGCAGTGTGGTGATCAGTCATTCCTCCACCTAGATCATACTAAAATATCTCTCAGTGTGTGTGTGTGTGTGTGTGTAAAAATCACCAACAAATAACCAACTCATTCACTCTAATGTGTGCAATTTGCAGGTATATGCTGAGACATGAACTGTCTGAAGGCTTGTGAAAATATCTGAAGCTGTCTGAAACAGATTGAAGCTGTCTGAAATAGTCTGACGCGCTCTGAAATAGGCTGAAGCTGTCTGCCGAACTGTGAAGACCTGTGAAGATGGCGTCAGGAAATTTTGTGAAGATCCCTGAAACTGCCCGAAGATGTATATGAAGATCTCCGAATCTTCCTTAAGATCTCCAGCGCTATCTGAAGGTATCTGCATGCCCCTGCTCCGGTTCCTCTCTCTGAAGCTGCTGGTGTTCCTCCACAGAGGGTTCTCCCTTCTTTTATTTTACTATTTCCACCCTCAGCATTATCTTCTGACACCCCCCCCACCTTCTGCAATTTAATATCAGTTTAACACTCTCCGCTTCCAAAGGTCAGGTCCCCAAAAGAGGTGCAACAATGCCATTTATTTATTTGCGCGGTCGTTATCGAATCCGGCTCCCTGCTAAACTAGAAAACAACAATGCGGCTATCTAGATTTTATCGTACATTTCTGTCTACCTCGTCTCCCTGCCCCCCCCCCCCCCCCAGGGAAGTGATATTTATCGTAGCCATCAAAGGCATCACATGAGTCCTGCAGCTGGAATGGCTAATTAAGGAAGGAGAAGCAGTGTGGCTTAACCGTGCAAGGGAAGCGATGAATTACAAATCTATTATCCGAGAAGCACTTTAAACTAGTAACCAGCTATTAACTTATAACCAGAACGTGCAGCGCATTCTTCTATGGCTCTTGAATGGCTTTTGGAAAGAGTCCCCCGCGGCTTTGCGTAATAATTGGCAGAGTCGAGGTGTCCAATCTCACGCTATTAATGGTGTGATCTCATCAACTGCCACGCCTCCCCAGCCTAAATGGCGCACTAAACACTCCGTAAGTCACCATAATGGTGTATTAACCGTTCAAAATGGATTCCTATTATAAGACGGCAGAGCTTTATAAATCATAAACTGCCGATAAATCGGCTCCCCGAGTGTCTCTAACACGTTTATGCTTCCAAAACAGGAGCGCGCCGTGATGGTAAGCCTCGACGGACGCGCAGAAACATGCAGTAATTGGACAATTAAAAACTTCAGATCCCACAAGATGACCAAATCAATTAACAGCAAAACCTGGAGAGTTCAGCGTTCCTGCCATAAAAAGCATTCATTATTTCCTAATTGGTTGTGCTGATCGATATTATTTTAACACCCTATTAGCGGTTCCGCTTAAAAGGTCACCTCGTAAAGTTTAATGCTAACCCCATCATTAAGCCTGCCCCTGGGAGAGCATCGCCGCGCTTTGATTAGCCGAGTCTGATGCTCAAGGCATCCAGTCCCAAGATCAGAGTCACAACCAAACCCAGACTCTGCATCCAGGTGCTCCAACTGGCCTGCTAATTTCACCTACATGTGCTGACTCTGGAGGTTTCATGCAGTCATGAGTCTGGTGCCCCCTTCAGGGCTTTAACAATACTGCAACACCTCACCACAGCTAAGTCTCAGCTTTGATGTTTTTATAAATCGCAATGCAGCCATACATGCTTAAACAGGTTTGGACCTGCAGGGGCATTCTGGGTTGGATCCAGAATGATTATTAACAGAAAAAAAATGGGTGACGCATAACGTCGCACATGCTTCCATCCCTTCATCCCACCCCACATCCTCTAAAATCTACGTTTATGAGCACTGATGGTCCAAAGCCTTTGGCGGCCTGCTGTCTATCCCAAATGGCATGATGCATAAATGATGATGCATCTGGACATCATAAATAGCAAGTACAAACTGTTGTTTGGACAGGCCACTGTCTGTCATTAGCCCGCTTAATGCACTTCCTGTCTGTACTTTCATTGGTTCCCTGGGGGTTAAACCAAAAAAGGTGATTGGCAGGCACTGCAGTCCCGCCCACTGGAGGCTAAAAGCCTGTTTTCTCCTGCCAGTGATTTTATGGTGTGTGCCCTCGCTAAAAGCATCTGTGCCCTCAGCTGCTCTATGTGCAGCGAGACCTGGAGGCCAGGGAGAGTGGGTGTGGCCTGTGCTTTGTGGGGAGCTCTGCCTGTGTTCGTCTGATAAAGGTGTCCCAATGTCCCTCTCTTGCTACACCCCCTGTGCGTTGGTGTCCTCTGCTGAGCCCCCCACTGGCGTCTTAGCAAATCCATTGTCGCAGAACAGTGTCCCTCAGACCTGAACAGGAATCTGTGTCCCACTGGACCGGTCGGCAGTCATCTCCATGGGGACGATCTCACAGAACTGTCACACGTTGACCGTGATGTCCCCAGAAGGCTTTTCAGGGCTGGTTCTAAAATGGTTTCCAGTCCAAACACCATGAATGCATCCTGGACGTCAGTGTCGCTGGGCCCCTGCAGGGATGGGTGGGGGTAGGGGTTGGACTGGCAGGAATCTGGGCTCTATTTAGTCCCAGGACCGCTGTTCAAAACAAGCACACTGTAACTTCTGGGGTCATTTCAGAGAGAGCATGACAGGATCGGCGGGCTTGCACCGGGATTGCGTCAGATGCACAGTCCCAGAAACTCAGCCATGGAGATGAAACACGTGTCTGTGCTCTCAGAGGAACCAGAGCACGCCTTCTCTACACTCCGGCACTTAAAACACGCGTTGCCCCTGGACGGCTCGCTCTTCTGCGTCCTCCAGTCTTTAATTGAAATTCATCACCCTTGTGCTTCGTGAGCTAGCGGCTCTGGTTGGCAGCTCGGTACGTTACAGCATAAGCCTGAAATCTCAGTGAAAACAATCTGCATGGAGGGAGAAGGCGGGCCCTCAGAGACATGTCACAGAGGAAACATCCAATACCTGACAAAGGATGGTATGTCAGTAACAGGAGTGACACCAGAGCCAGCCAATGATATTATACTGAGTGATGTAAACTGACTCTGTAGTCTCCTGTCTCTGCCTGAGTAGTGTACAACCCCAAATGCTGTCACACTCACTTTGCTTTAAGCCCCTTCTAAAGATCATTTAAAACAGAGACACGCACACACACACACATACACTGCGGTGTGTCGACGGCCACCATTTACAGTAAACCGTTACGCTAACATCATGGGACTATCATTATGATTTCACTGTCGTCGTGACGACGGTAAATGCCCCCCCCCACATCCCTGGTGAGTCACAATGGCTTCTGTGGAACTTATGGAGAAAAAAAAGTGCCAGTTGGTGAGTGGAACATAAGTAAAACATGATGACATGGTCCTTGATCAATAAGCTCAAGATCAAAAGTGTCTCTGTACGGTGCGGGGGCTTTGTCAGGAGGGGGGCGGAGCCAGGCAAAATCAAACACCCTGTACCAATTAAACGCTGATATTTAAATCAAAGTGGACAAACCTACAGACTTCAGCTCATCATAAACTTACTGTTTGTCTCTCTCCAGTGAGTGAGCTGATATTACCTCTTATGGAAGGTTTCAGTCCTCTTAAGCCCTTAAGTTTCCTGTGATGGACACTTCCGGCCTGTCTCCCCCCGATGGACGTAGTGAAAATTCCCTCCACTGGCTGCAGTCACTCAGAACACAGAAAATGAGAGTAACACCGCAAGCCTTCGCGGAATTAAGAGTCGTGGTATATAAGGTGTAAATGAGGTGTTTCAGCTCACAATAGATTTTAAAAACTTTTAGATTTTTAAACTTTGCCCCTACTACAGAAATAGAAAATCAGTGTGGAGCTGCTTTCAAAGAGTGACCTCGCATTGCAGATCGATGCATGATGAAAGATGCATTATGAGACAGTGAGTCCACCATTCTGTTTAGCAATCTTTGATATGTGTCCATACTGTCCAGATAATACCACAGACCCTGAATAAGCCATTGATTTCGGTGATAACGATTGGAGACATTTTTGAGAGAGATCTAGCACAAAGGAAAACCTGCCTTTCCTAAACAGGAAAAAGCCATGATCACATTTTAAGGCTGTTATATCTTGATCAGAATTTCAGATACTCCTTATTTTCCAATAACATGGGACTGTAACAATGGCTTCCTGACCCCGACAGCATGGATCAATCTCAGGCACATTCGGAACACAGTGCTGTTATACCTTATGCTAAACAAGCCTCACTTATATTTTCCCAGAATGCATTGCACGTAATTTGTATACCTGGTTTTGGTTATCCACAACATCTTCCACATTACCCCCAGCTACAGATGTGCGCTGGCTCACGATATGCCACATTTTCAGCCAAGCTACGGGGCTATTTTGGGTTAGCCAGGTCTCTCATCAATCACGAAGGGATGGCGCGATTACATAACACACCGATTTTATTCTCCCGCCATCAGAAGCAGCATCTGTCTCCCCCAAGTCCTCCCACCAGCATTCCGGGGAGCTTTGGAAAACCTGCGGCAGCCATGGCTGACAATCTCCACGAGGTCTTTGGCTGCGATGCACAAGCAGCTCAGGCAGAACCCCAGCCGGTGCTCACCGTGGACCTCCCCAGGTGGATGCTGGTAATTACACATTCGTTATGCCCTGACAGGCACTCGTCAGGTGGGGGGGGGGGTTGATTTCTATGCCCATCATCCTGCACTCATCTGCTTGTTCTCCCATGGTTTGTTCGTTACAGACACACAACACCTGATTTATGGAAATCTATTCCGTTAATCTAACCACAAGTTCCAAAAGTTCTTTTCCTAACTACTTCAAGATGACGCCCTATAAATACACCTCAATCAGGAAGTATAAAAACGCCCACGAAGGGTACTGGGAGGAAGCCCACTAAGCTGGAGGTGTTTGTGTGGCATGTCTGAGGGGGGAGTGGGAGGGTGGCAGGCGCTGGAGGGGGTGGAGATGGCGTCGTTTAGCGATGTGCGTTGCAGCCGCGTTCCGTCACTGCTCTCCCTTGTCCTTCACGACACGTTAAGTCTTGGGCTGAACACGGTCGCTTTCATCCGGCATCTGTGAGCCCCTTCCATGTCATCACAAACTTGTCCCCTCTCTCCTCCTCCCTCCCTCCTGCTGTCTGATCTCGCCAGGAGCACTCATGCTACATTCAGGGCCTATTCACTAATTCCAGAGCCCTTGTATAATATAGCACTGTCGTATTTTATTATTTTTAAAAATCTGGCTAAGGCTTTGCTACCACAGTGTCTGCCCTGACCCTGGATGGCTCCAGTTTGCTAAGCTACATCTCGATTGTGTCTTCAGATTAAGGGGGGGGGTGTATTTTGCATGTGGCATATCTGAAGGGAGGTGTGTGCAGAGCCCTTGCTGGACTCTGATCTCATGACCAGTGGCCCTCTGTGTGTTTCACTGGAGGAAATCAATCACAATGGGATGAAGCCTTAAATATGCTTTGGTCAGTGAGATGGCTTCCATACGACGGGGCAGTTATACAGACCCAGGGGAACCTGACAGAGACGCTCATTTCTGCCCTCTGTTCTGGTTCTGATCCAAGAGCAAGATTCTGCCCGTGACTCTGCCTGTGCTGCTCACTCTCTCTCTGTCCGTCTCTTTCTCTCTCTCTCTCTCTCTCTCTCTCTCTCTATCTGTCTGTCTCTTTGTCTGTCTGTCTGTCTGTCTCTCTCTCTCTCTCTCTATCTGTCTACGTGTCTGACTGATTGTCTCTCTCTCTCTCTATCTGTCCACGTGTCTGTCTCTCTGTCCGTCTGTCTGTTTCTCTCTCTCTCTCTCTATCTGTCTACGTGTCTGTCTGTCTCTCTCTCTCTCTGTCCATCTCTCTGTCTTGTCTGTCTCTCTCTATCTGTCTGTCTCTCTGTCCGTCTCTCTATCTGTCTGTCTCTCTGTCCATCTGTCTGTTTCTCTCTCTCTCTCTCTATCTGTCTACGTGTCTGTCTGTCTCTCTCTCTCTGTCCATCTCTCTGTCTTGTCTGTCTCTCTCTCTCTATCTGTCTGTCTGTCTCTCTCTATCTGTCCATCTCTCTGTCTGTCTCTGTCTGTGTGTCTGTCTGTTTGTCTGTCTTTCTCTCTGTCTGTCTGTCTCTCTATCTGTCTGTCGATGCCTCTCTATCACTCTCTAATAATCCTGCTGCTCCTCTACTGAAACACCCCATCCATTCTTCCCAAAGCCAGCACGGGGAGATGCGTGACACAGGCAGGCAGTGTTCGGGTTTCACCTGCACTCTCCTCCTCCCATGGGGATGCCTGTTCCAGAACATTCCGCGCGGAGTTCAGCTGGCATGCGGCGAATGATTGTGGGGTTTAATCGCCATGTGGGGGCAGGCCAAGAGTCGTTATGTAAGCCGCACCAGGCTGTCCCTCCACATGCCCCCCCATCAGAAAAACAAACCTGGAGGCCTACTTAATGCAGTGCACACTGATGTACAGCTGTCCTCACACCCAGAGAAGTGCACTTGGGTTGGTAACTAGCATGCTGAATCACAGGGTTCATTACAGCTCTGGGGGGACACAGCATATGGGGTGGTGGGTGGTACTCACGAGTCCCACAGGAGTGTCACAAACAAAGATGTATGGTGCACAGGGGTTCCCCTCAAACTCCTGTAGGCACCTTTCGACTTTTATATGCAGTTTTTATGTTATTTTTATCTTTTGCACTTCACCCATTAAATCTGAGCAAGAGAAGCGAAGCACCTGGCTGTACGGTACAGCGCCCTTACCCACAGCCGCTAACTAATTCTTTCAGTGTAGTTTGCCATCGTTTACTTCTGCCTTACATCTTTTAAGGAATTTTCATTTTCATGGAGATTAAGAGGCCATTTCATTAAGAAGTTCCTTCTGTTCCAGCATCCTGACCATGGGCCAAAAGAAAGAGAATGGGCCAAAGCCAGCGGAGGGATGTAATCGCTCCCAAGAATAAAAGGAGAGAGCACTGCCATCAGTGAGCGATGAAGTACTGCTAACAGGCATGACTAATCTATCCCAGAGGAGCAGATTACAGAATTTCTCCAGTCTAATATGAAGGGGATAGTGGTGGAGGGGTTTTGGGCCTGGGGGGGTAGGTTCCTCCCACTGATTCCATCAGGTTCACACACACACACAGACACACGCGCACACACATCCCATAATTCTGACTGTAAAATCATAGTCCCACCTGCATTTATTTGAGGATTTTACACTCCTGTCAAGACCGTTTTATATACGGCGGCTGGAACGCCGAGTAATTACTCTTGATATGATCAGCTGCCAGGTAAATAAATAAACGAATAAATGAATGGAGGAATAAATAAATAAATATCTCCGGGGCGGTGAGACTCGGCTGGCTTTTGCTGCCATCTACAGTGGAGTCACGCAAAAGCCATCCCGTTATTACGGCACTTATCTGTGACAGAGCCCCTATCCCGAGCTGCGCAGATGGGCTGCAAAGAGCTGAGAGGAGGGTTAGCCCCCTCCCCCCTCCCAAACAACCTCCAGGGCCCCCCCACACCCCCCCTCCAAAAAAAATAACTACCCAAAGATGCTAAAAAAGGAAGATTATGTTTTTCTGAGGTCTGCTGCTGCCCCCCCCCCATTTTAATGGTAACACTTTCTTTGAGGGGGCCCAGATAATGTAGCAGTGCCCTCTTACAGCTTTTACTTTCTACTGTCACCCGCAGCCCAAAACAACCCCCCCCCCCAAAAAAAACCTTTTTCACAGCCATCAGATTGATTCTGTCAACTCCAGGGAGGGGGGCTCGGGTGTGAGGCTGGGGTGGGCCTCATACTCCAGCCACCCCATCCATCCGGTTCAGATTCCTGAAAAGTACATTGGGAAACAAAAACAGACAAACCAAAGCGGAGCCGGCTCATTAACGCTGCTTCCCGCTGCTCGTCGCATGACTGTTATTTGCGGCGTGAACGATCAGCCTCACTTCTCGTCCCCCATCGCTCGCAGTGCTGCTCATGTTTAAATATTTCTGATTAATCGTCTCAATATTGCAGCCTTTTTTATTTGAAAGGTCCTCCTTATAAAATATGCAGGCCCACGTCCCCCCCGACAAACAAATAAAGCTGGCCGACGACGGCTCCGTAGCCGGTCGGCTTGCAGGGTCCCCACGTGCACAAACACGCCGCATTGCATACGTTTATTTTATTTGATAGGCGCTTTTGAGCAAAGCAGCGTTGGACTGAGGAAAGCCTGGGGTCATGGAGCAGGGTCAGGCAGTATCCAGCACTGCAATATACTCCGTCAAGCACGGGATTCGAACCGATAACCTTCCGGGCACTGAGCCCTAATCCACTGAGCTAACATAAGAAAGAGCCAGGTGTTGCAAGAAATTCAGGGTCCCCTTGGTAAATTCTGACAAATAGAAGGGGGCGCGTCCCTTGGACCCCTTACAGTCCAGTACACATGAAAAACTTTTTAACAAACTGCTTCCATGTATTTCCATGTATTTCTTAAACGCATGTGTAAACACGTTCTGGCAGTGGTAGCCCTGGGGAGTGGGGGGGATTCGGAAATCTCAGCCATATTGTTGAATGCGAGTAGAAAAAAATAACATTGACTTCAGAGTACATATTCAACCCCCCGCAGGTGACACGGGAAAGCCACCTAATTCCATCAGGGAGGCTTCGCCATCGTGTGTAGAGTAGCACGACTTAACGTTTCCCATAATCCCTCTCAGCCCCCGCTCGTACCTCAATGCAGCTCCCACCGTCTCAGAGGGGGTCCCTGCTGAAAATGGATCACCAGCCATCTTGTGAACCCAGTGCATACATACGCATATGAATTTTTTTTCTGTGTTGAATCGCTTCTGAAATCGTTTGATCTGTCCTGTCATTCGAGTCAGGTGACCAGGGCCAGCTGAGTCAGCCTGAGTCCACCTGCAGCATGGCTGGAAAAAACACCAAATTAGCATTACCAGCGAGCAATTTTCTCATCCTAAAATAACTTCCAGTAATGACGTCCCATCTAAAAAAAAAAAAAGGTTGCTTCGTTTTCTGTTATTGTATTTTCAAAAACACAATTATTCACCACTGCTCTGGTGGGAAATCAGCTTCAATCTGAGGCTGTCAGGTAAAGAAAGTCAAATGGACAATTTTATTTTCGCATGAATCATTTATTTTAATTAAAATGCATGATGCACATTGGGTCAGTCGTTGGGTGAGATGAATTTAGTTTTAAAACAGGGCTTCCTTTTTGATGGGCTGGATCCATTTTGTACAGCACATCATAAACGATTCAGCTCTGTGGATTTAATCGGTCCAGAAAAGCCAGGCTGATCACCTCGACCTGAAAGACCAATATTGTGCTTTCCACCTATTTCAGTTCTGAGACCAGCCAGCAATCACAAGATAGCTGGGACTATTCTAGGATTTTTTAAGATGGGTGGCAGAAGAGGAGCCGTACTTCATAGACTGGGGCCAACCTTGTCATTAGCCAGTGATAGGTTTTAAATCAGTGGGTGATGGGGGAGACAGTAAGGGTCTATTCAATGGGTGGTAATAAGATTAGCTAGTTAGTTTACCTACCCGACAGCAGGCAGACAGTTAACATGTAATATGAAATGGCAGGGTGTCTAACGAAGGCTGAAATTGCAGAGAAAACAGGAGGAAATGTTTGAAATGCTTCTCAAAATTCAAAAAGGTTTTGTTGAGTTTGAGAATAATGGTGGGAGCCGTTCAGCACATGAAGGCCCCACTATAAAACCGCAGCCTGTTCACCACCAAGTAGTGATCAAGGGAGTAGCGGACTGAAACAGTCCTTCAAAGTGGTTTTAGGCCTCACACTGAAATCGACGGTGCAGATTTTAATAAAGCGGCTGATTAATGAGAATGATGTTCGGCTACAATATCCCCAGCAGAGAGGCAGTAAGGGAGCCCTGGAACGCAGCGTCGTAATGGACTAGATAGATAAAGTACGTGTAGAAAGACATGCTCAAGGTCACGGCTTTTATGTGGCTCATCATTATCATCTCTCATCTAAAACCAAGCATTAAACTCCCCCACAGACACTCCTCAGTAAGGAAAGTCATGTCATTTCATCGCCTGCAGTACAGACAGTCTGGATTGATTTGGACAGTACAGACAACCTTTGGTTGAATAGATTATATTGATATCCTTTGATTGGTTCTTATTGATCATATTGACATTCTTTGGTTGGTTAAATGGTACTGTCATCCTTTGGTTAGTTAGACAATGTCAACAACTTTTTGTTGGTTAGATGATGTTGACATCCTTTGATTGATTAGATGATGTCAACATCCTTTAATTGGTTAAATGGTACTGACACCCT
>JAODKN010000038.1:1961848-1974263 GCA_026774425.1 Petrocephalus zakoni
TTTTTTTTTTTTCTTTTATCTTTACCTCCTTAACTTCTTCTGTTTTCCCTCCACTATCTCTGCTCCCCCACCCCTCTCCTGCCCTGCGCGCTCCCGCACGCCCGCCCGCGCTCCCGACGCCGCCAGCAGGCTGGGAATCGCTGGAGCGCAGCGAGCCGGAGGAGGAAGCGGCCAGTTCAGTGTGCTGAGGACAACAAAAGGCAGAAGGAGAGAAAGTCACGGGAAAAACCGCTGCACCACACACCGCCGGAATAAACAGGTAGGGCCGCCTCGCTCCGGCGCCGCTTTCCTGCCTTTATCGGTTTTACTGTTTTATTTTTTTGTTCCTTTCATCCCCATTTTTGTAAATGCTCTGATGCAAGCTGGAAAATATTAGGCATGAATAGAAGGGAGGTAAGTGAAGGACGAGGATAACAATGCTGGCTGAGAGCTGGCTGATCCGGCCGGGGCTCTAACCCTAAGTCCGTATCCGTCACATCTGGACCTATTATTCAGCAAAGTCACATCTGGGCGATAGAAGAAGGCTATAGATGGGAATGATGAAAGCGCATTGTGCGTCTGTATCTGTGCGCGTGTGTGTGTGTGTGTGTGTGTGTGTGCGCGCCCGTGTGGTGGATTGTCTTCTTCTTACTTTTTCCTCCCCAAATGTACCTTTTTCCTGTTTATACGGCGCAGTAAAGAATAGCGCTTCCCAAAATGGTGTCGGGACATCGAGTGTGACCGTATAACCGGGGGGATATTTCCGAGTGCGACATTTTATTAAAAAAAAAAAACATGGATGTGGGCACGGAGGTGTGTAACAGGATATGCACGGATCGTGGGGAAAGCGATTAGCAGGCGGCGTGTGCGTCCTTTAAAAGGGGAATATTCGGAAAACGACCAGGGCACGATGTTAACCAGCCCTTTGGACTCGGATGTACGACTAGTTAATAGTGAAGATGCTCTTCATTCGCAAATTCCAGTAGTTTATCCGTACGTTTGTGTTTAAAAAAAAAAAATGCATGTCGGTATTTTAAAATAAATCACGTATTTTTATTTTCGTCAGGATTTGCAATAAATAACCTTTGTATTCGGTCAATATTTGGTTATTCTTGGATTGGAGCAGTGTAACATTTTAATATCTTGTAACATTTATCTGAACAACTGTGTTCAAGCATTCGAGTTTAATCCCCTGATGATTAACTACCTTGATTGTTAGTTTATATTCACGAAAATCTCTCCTCCTTTGATAATAGGCGGGGAATTGATGTCAGTTTTTTTATGTAATCGGTCTGCCGAAGGAAATGCGTTTTGTTCCTGCGACGGAGCTTGTCTGTCTTGATCTGGTCCAAGCGCAGTGTAAAGCTGAGTTCAGACGACAGGGTAGCCATCAAGGAGCTTGTCAAAGCAAGAAGCCACGTGTCGGGCCACCTTGTGTGTCATTCTTGATGGACCGCAGACAATGTGCTCCTCAGACATTGCTCTCATCGACCTGTCAGGCGGGTGATGTTCCACGGCTGCTGCTCCGCACACTCGCACGTGACTAATGGATGTCCCTCTGTCTTTGTCTGGCCTGGAGCTGTTAAAGGAAAGCAGCTGTCACCTTCCTTCCACTGTATTGGGCTGTGTGTGTGCAAAGTTAACTGTGTAGACCCTTGAGCTGTTTGTAGGAGGCATGTTCACCTTAAAGTAACCTCTTCATCTGTCTAATTGCCATTACCTGGATTTTGCTTTCATTGAGGCCATTTAGATGAAGGATTATCATCCCCCCGTTTTGTTTTATTGGTAGTATTACGTTTTTGTGCACACCTGGCTCCCTTTATTTTGGTCTGTTCCTCAAACCCGTAAACGGTAGCTCTTCAAACTTGACCTTCAGTTTTCTGAGGACACCTTGGTAGGTTTGTTGTATTGATGACTGCTGATGACCTGGATGAGCACATCATGGACACTTTGAGACCGTGGCGGGTTTTCCGCACGGGTTTCCCCAGTGTGAGGTCCAGTGTGATCTCTCAGGTCTGGTTTCCTTAACATCGCTATGGTCTGTGGTCTGAGGACCGTGCAGGAAACGGGCGGCTGCTTTTTACCGCGTTGAGCCCGGATTGAGTTTACTAAATTCAGGAGATTGGTTATATGGAGGGTCATTTGATACTGAAGACCTCGATCTACCGGGATTTGAGAGCGAGACATGTTGATAGCCGGTACTCCGGACGTTGCATGCACACCCTTTCATTGGTGGCTTTGAGCAGATGGCAGGATTGTCCAGACGTGCAGGATGGCAGGTGGGCCTGTGGACGACGCTCTGGACTAGATAGTCAGGGTGCTTAAGTCTCTGATGGTATGTTTCCAGATAAACAGCATCTTCTATGGTCACTACCTGCCACAGGCAGGGGTGCCGCTTGGTATTTTGGGCCCCATGAAAGTATATCATATTGGGCCCCCAACCCAGACCAATCCAGTTATGCTCCAAATTTTTTCAGCCCCATGTCACTCAGGGGCCCTTGGAATCGTCCCCTCTTTTAGAGTGCCCCGGCTACGGGAATTGTCCTTGCAAATGATCTGGCGGAATCTGCAGTGCAGTTTCTGTGAGGAGCACTCAGACTGGCCAGGATAATTTCTGTGTCCCGTTTGGTCCCCATTTGTGCCACACGTGAACCCAACATGGCATCCAAGCACCATAGGGGTTCCTGACTGCTTGTCTGCTCGCCATCAGGCTGCCTGCGACTGAGCCACTGTGGTGTATCTCCAGTCTCCCTCTAGAAGCGTCAGGAGCACTTTTGTGGTGCCAGGTGGGTGTGTGGGGTCCCCATGTCCTCTTTATCCGCCCCCGCAAGTCAGCTCAGTCTGCTTTGTTCTGTCCTATTGTTGGTGTCTCGGGTTTGGTCCAGGTCCAAACAGAAGACGCTGCTGTCGGCAACGCGATGAAGAGGAAGCTTCCGGCAAATCTGGCTCTGTTCACAGAGATTTCCGTACCGGAGGAGGCCTGCACAATATTTTGAAGGCACTTGCACAGACACCACCATGAAGTGCTTTTTGTGATTTAAATAATTTTTTTTTCCTGTGATCGAAATTTGCCCCTGGACCAGAAAACTTCAGGTTAGAAGTCCAGTTACTGCACCACAGCCTTGTTAAATTGAAATGACACAATATTTTGCTGGCGCGAGGCAGTAATTCCTTATCTGGAAAAGCATGTTTTGGTTATTATGTAGATTTAAGGGGGTTGGAATGGTACCGTATCTTGTGTAATAAGTGGGCATTGCAGTTGTGCTTTCTCCCGTCACCTGATGCTCTGAGCCGTGTTTATCAAGGTGCGCTTAATTGAAATTCTGGTGGGGGGACTTATCTAGCGTTTGACGTTTGTGGTCGCCGGAATGAGTGGCTCTTATCCCTCGGTCCAGACCGGCGGGAGGGATGGTGTCTCCGTTGATAAACGGATCGCTCTCCGCGGGCGCGCCGCCTCTTTTGACGATACAGTGGGAAAGCAATGGAAATTTCACGGACACACACACACACACACACAGAGCCCTAAACAGCAGACCGTAGACCTTAACTGCCGGTTGGCAGAATTAAACTCGATTTACGATGTTTTGGAATGTAGCCATAAAGGGGTAGGCTGGCCACTGGTGGGCAGAGAGAAATGGCGTTTATCTAAATAAAGTGGATCGCGCGTTCGGAATTGCGTAATGTGCTGGGGACCGTTAACAAATGCACTAGCACAAGCGAAAGTGTCAAATTTGAGTACTGGGGAGATGGGGGAGGGGGTGGTCACATGGTATGGGGGAGAAGACTGCATTATTCCCTTTAGAAACAGGTGCTTTTCCAAAAGAATGGAAGATGAATAAAACAAAGTGGGAGCCACCTCAAAGACAGCCCCCCCCCTCATTTTCTCAGGAATGTGAGGACTTTGGGGCACGGGTGAATGGGGATTTGGGCCGTGCACTGAAATGTTGGTTTTGCCCAATTGTTTGGGAGATAATGACCTTTTCAAAACAGATGTAATGGTTGTATGAATGGCCAGCTTTCAGTCCGAATGGGCTTTTTATAAAGCAGGAATAAGCTGCCAGTGCCATTTTCCTGGTTAAAATGGTGACACCTCTCTTTCCCCTTTCCTACGGGATACACCCCCATAACCCCCCCACACCAACTCTGGGCGTCTCTACAGTCTGCCGCCGCACGCTTTCCCCGTCTTAGGGCCAAAACGCGCTGACTCTGTGATTTTACTATCGCCCTAATGAAAAGGGAGCAAATAGAAAAGAATATCGCCCCTAGGATCTTTGTCACGTCGAACTGAAGCACAGGTGCATGATGGGAGCTGATTCACGGCTGTGTGACTCAAAAGGTCTTGCAATACCTCCGAAGCGACGAGATCGCCAAGGTGAATTTGAAGGAATGTGGGGGATGCTAGCTGTATTCTGTGTGTGTGTGTGTGTGTGTGTGTGTGTGTGTGTGTGTGTACATGTATAGCTTTTTTTACAAATATAGCAAGTCCCCAAAAAAAACGTGACTGGTGAGGTCATTTTTTCGGCCCTCAATACTTCAGACTTCATTTTATAAAAATCTGTGAATGCAGTCAAAAAAGTAAAAATGCCAAACGTCTTGTATTTTGTTTGGTTAATTATGGTTAAGGTTAGGGCTGGGTTGGGGTTAAGGGTGTCGAAATTGGGATTAGGGCTTTTTGAAATGAATGGAAGGTCCTCACTAAGATTATCACTATGACTAAGGAATACAAACGTGTGTGTGTGTGTGTGTGTGTGTGTGTCATCTCCTTGGCGCTGCTGTCACAGTAATGTGTGACATGTGTGGCTCTGCAGAGATGAGGCCCACTCTGGCCCCTTGTGAAGCAATATCCCTCTCTCCCTGGCTTTTTTCTCACTAAATTTTCCCGAAAATGGGGCCTTCAAAGGCCAAGCGGTGTGACTCCACATGAAAATGGTTGCTTTTTGAGTGGAGAATGTGATCTTCATGGTTCTGGGGATGTGGGCGGAGGGTGAGGGCAAGTTTAACCCCGAGGATGGAGCCTCGGTGCCACTGCCTTTAGCCTGTGCGTCATGCGGAGTGTGTCCTGTGGGGGGCAGCACTGAGCCACCGCTTAATGATTCACATCTGCCCCGCACTCTGCTGCATCAGTGTAGACTGTTAGCTGCATTGACCAGACGGGCTGCATCATGCTGAAGCCAAAGTTAAACATCTAGGGAACAGAACCACTCTTGGGTCATGTGTGCGTGTTTTTGTTGGTTTGTTCTGGGTGTGTGTGTGGGTGTGTGTGTGTGTATTGGTGTGTCATGTGTGTCTCTGTGTTGTTAGTGTATTTTGTGTGTGTCTTGGTGTGTGTGTGTGTTGTCGGTTTGTAATGTGTGCGTATCTGTGTGTTGTTGGTGTGTGTGTGTGTGTGTGATTGGTGCACTTGTGTGGCCGCGTTGACATGCCTCTGTCTCTGTGTGCCTGTGTGTGTTCATCCCAGTAAGGAGCAGGTCTGGCCCTCCTTCGCCACCCTGCTGCTCTGGTGACAGGGCCACCTGCCGGGTTTCCCGCCTCGCCCCTGTGCGGCCTGCCGGGGGCGCCGTGTGTCCTGTGATCGGCGGCCCCCATCATCCCCCGCCCCCACACACACACACACACACGCACGCCTTTCATTTCAGCCTCAACCGGCTCTCCTCTCATGCCATCTCAGACAGCACAGGGGGACAGTCTGCCATCTGCAACCAAAGATCATTCCAGAAGCTGGGGAAATGGGGGGGTTTAATTCCGCTTAGCCTGATGGTGAGCTGCACGGCACTTTCAGCAGGGGGTGATGCCCCCCGCCCCCCCTACTAAGAGCGTCCGGCGTGTGACAGGCTGTGACCACATCATTCACAATGGATCGCTGCGCTGTCTTGCCACTCTTTCTTTGTAGGCCTCCAGTGTTTCAGGGCCTGGGGGGGTCGCTGCAGGCACTTTGCGTCAGAGGACCCCCTCCCCCCTCCCCTGATGAGCCCCCCCCTTCCATTGCTACAGTATGATCATCATCCACACTCAGTGTGGTACAGGCAGAAGTCACACGGCAGCAGAGTCTTTGCATCTCCGTGTGCTGTGATGCGAGCGGGTTTCCGTAGCAACGCCACTGCGATGTCTCAGGAGGGCCGAGCTTGGTGGAGGTTGGGGGGGGGGGGTTGGTGGTTAGTTGTTCTGGGTGTAACAGTACGCCGCATGCAGTGACATGGTGCAGACGATAGGGATGAGGGCAGTGCTGCTGTGACGTGACTGCAGGCTGTTAACGAGCTGGGAGATTACAGTCTGCCGTAACGCATGCAGCCGGGAGCCACCTTAAATGCCACCAACCTCACGTCTGTCCTGTTAATGGCCTGAGTGCCTCCCTGTGTGGCTCAGGGCCCGGCAGCGAGGGGCTGGAGTTTTAGAACGCCGTCATGCGTCATTGTGGCGTGGCGTGGTGCAGCGCGGAACAGGATGGAGGCTTTTTCTGCATGGGGGGGTGGGGGCAGGTTTATTCTTGTTAGCACCGTGTCCAGTAATTAGGTGGGATCCAAACTGAGAGTGTAGAAAGGGAGGTATGGGAGGGGTGGGAGTGTGAAGGGTTTTGTGAGGATGTTGGGGCCAACGGATTGCACAAGTATAGCAAATCCTAAAAAACCTTCACTAGTGAAGTAATTTTTTTCAGTCCTCACTACTTCAGGTTTAATTTTATAAAACTCTGTTAATGCAAGCAAAAGAGTAAAAATACCAAAAGTCTTGTATTTTGTTTGGTTACTTATGGTTAAGGTTAGAGCTGGGTAGGGGTGATTGGGATTAAGGTTTTTTCCAAAGAAATGAATGGACGGTCCTCACTAAGATAGGAATACAGACGTGTGTGTGTGTGTGTGTGTGTGTGTGTGTGTGTGGCCTGCTCCGGAGAGTCTCACACGACCGGCACAGAAACGGGGTGTTAAGTAACGTAGCAGCAAATTTCCCACAACATCCATGGTGCGGAGCTCAAGGGCACTGCAGCACAGGGACGAGGGGGAGAGAGGAATGGCAGGCGAGACGCGCGCACACACACACACTCCCACAAACACATTTGTATTGTATCTTTGTGGGGACTCTCCATTCATTTCTAAGGGCATCACCCTAGTCCCAGCAATGACAGCCTAACCCCCCACCCAGCCCTACCCTTATCCATAAGTAACCAAACAAAATACAAGGTGCTTAGGCATTTTTACTTATTTGATTGCATTCACAGATGTTTGTGGGGACCTGAAAAATGTCCCCACTAGTTAAAAAGGTTTTGCCACATTGTGGGGGCATTTGGTCCTCACACTGTTGTAAATACAGACACACACACAGCAGTCACACAGAGAAACACACAGCAATCACACAGAGACACAGCAGTCACACAGAGAAACACACAGAGAGACACACACACACAGCAGTCACACAGAGACACACACACACAGCAATCACACAGAGACACACACACAGAGAGAGAGACACACACACAGCAATCACACAGAGAGACACACAGTCACACACAGCGGGGAATTCCGCAGGTAGGCAGCCCCACCCCCAGCTCTGCGTCTCATCCTCTGTCATAGCTGCACTTTTGAGGCTGGCAACGGGCAGGGAGTGAAGAACACGGAGCAGGGTTGTGTGTGTGTGTGTGTGTGTGTGTGTGCATGCGACAGATCTGCACATGGCTGATTAATGACCAGGCCATTTTGTAAGGCAGTAGAGGATCATAGTTAAGGGCGGTGCTCCCCCACCCTGAGAAGAGCAGATACAGCAATCGGGGGTGTGCGGGGTGGGATCATATCATATCTGATACGAGAAGCTTTTGGGAGGGTTTCAGGCCCATACAACACCCCCCCCCCCCCTGCTCACAGGCCCGTCAGAAATCAAGACAATGCCACCCCCCCTCTTTGGGACCCATGGGACCCAGACTTTGTTACATTTTGTTGCCCTTACGAATCCTCCAGTGTGACATCATTGGGTGTTGTCGAAATATTGTTAATGTGTTTAGGCACTTACAGATGCACATTATGGTGTGGGGTCCCGTGTAGTCCTGTGTTAACTGTACATACATGTTTGTGGCGTGCTTGCATGGAATCCATGCTTTGCAGTTTGGTATGAGCTGTTGCACCCTCATGCCTCTGTGTGTTTGTGTGTATGTATGTGTGTGAGTGTGAATGTGTAAGTGTGTCTGTATTTTACTTTACTGCTGATGCTTCCCCCCAGCTGCTGTGCTCTGCTGTGCCCACCTGTGCCCACCTGTGCCCTGCTGTGCTCTGCTGTGTTCTGCTCCGCATGGCCGGCCCGCTTTAATCATAACCTCTCGCTGTATTATTTTGCAGATCGCTTACCCATTCCCCCATATTAGCTTTCCCCAGAATGGCAAGCAGTCTACCCTCTGACAAATTCAGTTTCTTGTACCAACCCGACGGCTGTCAAAACCTGAAGAGGTCAGTGTGACGCCCTGCGTGTTCTCCCCAGTTCGGCCTGGCTTGTTCCCGCGCTCCTGGTGGGGCCACGGGTTCAAGCTCGGCACCTCCCACCGGGCCGCACCCAAACCACACCTTTTAATATTATCTCCAGCTGTGTGTAAGAATAACTGCCATGTGCTGTACTGCCATGAAAGTACTCTGTGCTGTTTGAAGACTCAGGTGTTGGTACAGAATAAACTGAATCTCAGCACCCGCATGCCGCCTTGCCCGTCCGTCCATGTGTTTGCTTTGCTGTCTGTTGATAACCTGCCTTGCTTCCTTTCTAGTTTTGAGGGGGGGGGGCATCTCATTGACTCTTTTTAGCCATCGAGTGACCTTTTCTCGGGGAGAACGTCCCCTCTGCCGCCTGTCGGATGGAGGTCGGTCAGTGTCGTCTGCCTGTGCCAGTTCTTTGGGAATGAGTGGTGCCGTATGTGACTCGGCTATGTCTCTGTGTGCCGCTCAGTGCTCCTTGGACCCCCGAGGCAGACCTGCGGGGGGAGGCAGCTGTTTTGGCCTCCTTCTGGTCACTTTTCCATTTACTGCTCCATTTGACCTGGTTCTGTTATGGTCACATGGGGACACCTTAAGTGTCCCTCCTGAAAGCCTGAGTAAGAGGCCGTGCTCCCCTCCGTGTGATACGCACGCTTTGACGACGGTGCCTTCTGCTGTGTGCCTGGCTCTGTCTGCATCTCTGATTGGTCTGGATCAGACGAGAGCTGCACTCTCCCCACATCCGGCAGTGAGGGGAGAGGCGTGTCTCCTTACTGACTAGCGTGTCACCTGTCACCTATGTGGGTGGCCGTGGGATCGCGGTGGCCAGCTGTCACTTGGGGGAGTGGCTTCTTTCCCAGTTCTGCGTTCGATGCCTCACCCGGGACCCCTCTGCACACCGGCTACCAAAAACACTGCTGTAAGTCCGAAACTGGTGCCCTTTTAAGTGGTGAGATGCCCGTGAATAAAACAGCGCTCTGTTTCTCACCCCCCGGTTTTTCTTGTGGGGGTATTTCCCCTTAGAGATGGGGGAGGGAGGATGAACAGACAGCCGGCTCTCTGCTGATTGGTCGCACGCACAGCCGGGTGGCCAGACGGAGATGGGGCTGTGGGCCAGCCAGCGGGGTCTGGCGGGCAGCATTGTGCCGTAATCGGCTGGCTCATTGCATGCACGAACCGGGTGTCTGGGAGCACTGGGGTGAGATTCCGAACTGCTATTAAGCGGCGGGAGGGACAGATAGTCCTCTTTGTTTTTTTTTGTGAGGCTGTTACCTGTTTGTCGGTTTATCTACAACTGTCAAAAACAACAAGAACTCCCTCACAGTTGTGCAGGTTAATATGTCAGCTCGTGAACTGAACGGCGAAGAACAAGTAGGCCTTTTTTTTTTTTCTTTTATCCTTTTTTTAATGGTGTCCTGAAACAAATGCCATTTTGGCTCTAGGTGAGGAATTCCCAGAAGCCCTTGCTTTGCCATCCAAGATGGCGTCCCGTAACCTTGAGCGGAAGCAAGCTGGCCACAGTCGGTTAGCCCTCGGCGTGTCACGGCTTCTCTAAGGACGCCGGGGCTCCTGTGCCTGTCTGTGAGCCCCTTTAGAGCACTTCATCTTCGGACACTATCTCGCAGGAAAACCAAACACGCGTGTGAAATTTGGGCTCCGTAGAACAAAAGCCAGTTAGCGGTGCTGCTTACCCCGGGCAGTAGGGGTCCACTCGTGCCTGACTGTGCCGCCAGCGCAGCGGACAGGAAGATGAGCTAAAGGCTGCCGGGTTTGTCTTTCAGACCTGACCGAAGACCCGGCAGAATTTCTGAGACGGGTTTGAGTGGGGAATGCCCCCTCCGTGTTTCTCTTTTTATGACCTTGATCATAGCAGATTGTTTCTGTTACCAGGATCCTGCATACGGTGCTCTTCATTGTACACATGGTCTCGTGGGAGTTTTTACCTTTCTCGTGTTATTTTAAATGCCTTTGCCTCTCCTTCTCTCTCCCTCTCTCCCTCTCTCTCTCTCTCTCTCACCTCATTCATGCGTCCTCACTCTGTCTTTCAGTAAGAGCAGACTGTCTTCCGCCATGAACCCGGTCTACAGTCCCGTCCAGCCCGGGACCCCCTACGGAAACCCCAAGAATGTGGCATACACAGGTAAGCGGAGGGGGAGGGGCCATGGGTCAGGTCCAAGCAGTGCCATGCTCTGATTGGTGGGATTTAGAGTCGCTTGTTTGAGGCCGCAGGGGGCTCTGCAAATGTGCTCATTCTCCTCCACACGTCCTTCATATCTATTTTTGGTTCTATGCCGGCTGCCTTTCCGCGTGTCCTGCAGGTGATCGCGAGCGCCGTCCTGCCCCTGCTCTCTGCTTCTTACTTCACTCCTCCTTTCTTCGCTCGACCTCTTTTTAATTTCATTTGGTGCTTTTCCTCTCTTTCATTTGTGGTCGGGTGAGTTATCCTTTTTATTTTCCTCAGGCCACACGCATTTGTAATTAACCAGGTTTCACCACAGAATGTCTGACTGCCGGTTATTGGTGTGTAGTGTGCACGGTGTACTCCGCAAATGTCTCCCTCCGGCAACGCCACCCCCAGCTCTTTGGTTCCACCATCCCTGGGGGGGTGCCCCAGCCATGTCGATAGGGAGCCGTTTAATTCACTGCTGGATCCAGTATAATCTGCATGTGTAGGAAATGTCACTTTGGGAAGCGTTGCGCCGCCTGGGAGTTCTGAGTCTCGCCAGCGTGAATCGATGGCTCCCTCCGCTGGCCGTGTGCTGGGAAGGCCAGCCCCATTCACCCGGACGCCACGCGAGGCTCACTTACATCCGGGCCGCTTTCCACGTTACGAAAAGTCGGCCGGATGGGCTGCCACATCTCTTCCGAGGAATGTTGCGGAGTGAACGTACGCGTGGATAAATATCGACACTATCGGCATGCGTGGCCCGCAGAAGGAGAACCTCGTTATCAAACCAGTAATCTGAGGGAAGGTTCCGGTTTGACCCTGAGTTTGGAGACCTCAGTGGAGAAGCTGGAGATGGAGGATGAGGAGAAAGATGTAATTCTGTCTAGCTGTGGCCCTCGGCATCCCGGATGGTTTGGTTTCATCTTATTGCTTTGTGAAAGCTTTCAGGTAGGGGGGTTAGTTTGGCTTACGGCTAAAGCCATTTCTAAAGCCAGATGCTCGCCAGCTTCTGGAACTCTCCGTTAGGCAGCTGTCTGACAGCCCCGACCCCCCTGAGTTCGAAGCCCACGCAGGGTGATAGGAACGCACCCGTTTAAAACGTCTTTCGTCACAGCCGCAGGAACCGGTTCCTCACTGTTTGTTTATCGAGTAAACGTCTTTTTGTGGACTGCTGTGCTTATGAGCCAGCAGCGCTGACCAAATTGGCGGCAGGGGGTGGGGGGGTCCCGTTTCAGGGTCCCCCCCCGTGAAATGCAAGGGAGATGATGCTCACCCACATTATCTCCTCTTGTCAGGAGCCCACAGGCCCCTTAAGATCTAATAAAGTGTTCTGTCAGGGTGGGGGGTTAATTAAAATAAAATTAGGGTAATTTGTTCCAGGGGTCCTCTGTTGAAAGATCACGTATCTGCCATCTGATCTTGCCCTTGTGCAGAGGGAGGAGCTCCCACAAGTGGCCATTAGAGCTGCCCATCGTTTGTCTCCGTATCCGTATCGGGTTTCGCTGTGCCTTTGTCCGGCCCTTTCATTCGGGCCCTTGGGGCCCTTTGGGCAGCCCGTGTCAGGAGAGGGTGCCGCGTACGACCTGCCCGGAGGCATACACGCGGCCGTGTGCCAGGGAGCCAGGGGGCTGCGTAGGGCGTGATGTGGTCATGTGACCGTGTGGCTCCCAGGTGACGCGCAGGAGAGGGACGTTCTCCTCGTCACCCACATAAGTTTTGTTTCCACCCTGTCTGTCCGTCCCCCTCTTAGCTGGTGTCTCCTCCTATTGCTGCTAACCCCCCATGCCCCGCGTCTCCATCCCCCTTCTGCCTGCTCTCTTTCCGCCCC
>JAODKN010000038.1:1978123-1995668 GCA_026774425.1 Petrocephalus zakoni
TCCTCTGGTGCCCGGTCCTCTTTTCCCTCCCTCATCCTCTGGTGCCCGGTCCTCTTTTCCCTCCCTCATCCTCTGGTACCCGGTCCTCTTCCCTGTCCCTCACCCTCTGGTGCCCGGTCCTCTTCCCTGTCCCTCACCCTCTGGTACCTGGTCCTCTTCCCCATCCCTCATCCTCTGGTGCCCAGTCCTCTTCCCCATCATTACTCCTTTACCTTTTCCTTGGTCCTGGTTGACAAGTCACTTTTTCCCACACCCACCAACCCCCTGTGAAACTTGATTTAGTAGGTGATCTTATAGCCTTGCTTCACATCACATGGTAAATGATAATAAAGCCCATAAATGGAAAACAGGTGCTGGCTGTTTACAGATAAATCCCGGTATGTCGTGCTTCACAACATGTGTGTTTTCTTGCACTTTATTTGGGATGTGCACTAGCGTGTGACAGCCATGTAATTGTGTGAAGCAGGTCCACCAAAGAGAATCTGAGCTGTTCTCATTCTCCTGCCTCTCCGCTGTCTCAGGGAAGGTAATTCTGGGTAATTTGGATGGGTGTTGCTCCGCTAATTCTGTCTCTCAGCGCCATTCTCCTTGGGCTCGCCTGGGTATCACGCTAGCTAATTAGCAGGAAGGCAAAAAATGCCGGGAGATGGCTTCACTCGCTGGCTCTGTGGTAATTTCATACTAATTAGCGTAGCAGTTGTTTTAATCGGAGGAGGAAGGCGACTTATATATGTATACGTCCTGTCTGAGTAATTCACTTTAAATGCTTTTTAATGGAGATAGATCGAGTTCAAAGCTGTGCATTTACCCGCCCCCTTGTATAGAAGCTGTTATGGACGATTTTGAACACTCTGCAGAGAAAATTGTCAGAGCAATTTGGTTGCCATTTATCATGCTTTATTTTAGATGTGTGCAAATATTATCTGTCTTCCTGCAGAACCCCAGTGAATTATTGTTGGGCTTTATTAAAATTCAGACTGAAACAGCAAAGTTTGGACATAAAGCATAGTTTCTTGTTTGTGTTTTTCAGTTTTAAAATCCTCAGCTCCTTGTTGCCCCCCCCATGTCCCAGACACACCGTACTGACTATGGTGTTCACTTGGAACATGTTGACTGACACCCTTTGATACTGGTGACTGCTGAGGACATTTAGCTGGGTCTGTCTGAATCGTCGAATGAAGGCTGGCTGCTGATTGTGGACAGGAGCCGGAACAGCAAGTGATTATGGGGCAGTCCACAGGAGAGAGGCAGCTACATGAATATTTAAGCAGTCAGATAGGAGAGACTCAGCCCAGTGGTACAGCTTGGACAGGGACCGGCCCTGCTCGCTAGTCTCACTGAGCCAGCCTCCAGTCCGACCCAAGCTGCCATATGTACATGCAGCCTTCTGAAATGGCTTATTTGCTCATAGCATGACCTGAATTTCACAAGCCAACAAACCGTTGGTAGGAAAGCGCTTCGTATTGATGTGAGTAATAGCTGCGTTTTTATATTTTTGGAAACGCTTTGATTGGCCCCGTGTCTGCGGCGGCTTCCAGAACCCGGAGAAAAGGAACGGCCTGGAGGCACGATGCGCAGCCCCTGTAGTGGGGACAGTGTGTTAAAAAGGCCTGCTGCCTGTGTTTGAAGGAGGTATGAATGTTGCTATGGTTACGAGGCAGCGTATTGTGCAACGAAGATATTTTTTTAATCCATTTGGCATGCAGGGTTAGGGTATTCTCAGTCTCAGCCCAGCACGTACACTCACTGACGCTCTCCTATGCAATGCCATTGGCTGTCTGATACGGCTGTGGGGGGGGCCTGGTCTCCTTATCAGCCAGACCCAAAACACATAGTTATATATTTCTCTGTATTTAAACTCAAAACAGCATTCAGCCTAACATTTCCCAGCAAGTGGATTTGGCTTTCTGCATCTTTCTATCTTACTCACCTGCTGTTCTCGTCTGTATACTGCCTTTGGACCCGAACAAAGCGTCTGCTGGTCCAGGGGTTCTGAAACCTGACTTTGGATTTGCTGTAGGACCTTTGCTGGAGGAGCTGCTGAGGTGTCCCTGATTGAGAAGGACAGTCTGAGGCACTTTGCGGCTTAGCAGGTTAAGAGTGTACTCTAATCTCAAGGTTGTTGGTTCAAATCCTATAGTGACGTCACTGTTGGTCCCTTGAGCACGGCCCTAACCCCCAATTGCTCCGGCTTCTTTCTCAAAAAACAATGTACATCACTTTGAATAAAAGCATCTGCTAAATAAATTGAAAAAATATCAAAAATATGCAAATGTGATGAGACTCACCATTTTTGGCTAAATCCAGATGGGTGAATATCCCCATGATAGGCATCCTGCATGGGAGCATGGGAAACCCGCCTAACCTCAAACTCTCCTACACCATTAGGCTAAAGTCTGATGATGCGAAGTGCCTGTTAATATGGGGCAGGCAGGGGGTTTAATGGTTAGGAATGCAATCATATAACCGAAGGATTGCCGGTTCGAGTCCCTGACCCACAAGTACCGCTGAGGTACCCTGAGCAGGGTACCGTCCCCAAGCACTGCTCCCCGGGTGCTCACGTAGCTGCCCCCTGCTGTGTCATGATGTCACATGGGTTACAAGCGGAGGACACATTTCGTTGTTAAGTGCTGTGGTGCGTCAATGACAATTAATCACCTTCACCTAAAAAAGAATATGGTGTGTCTGTGTGTGTACACACTGGTGCTGGATAATCACTGGTTCTGTGTCATGGTGATTAGGGGTCACGCACTCTCTCCCCTGGCTCTTTCTGGTTCCCCGTCTCTCTTTATAGGGGATGGAGTTGCTTTGTTAGTTAGTTGGCCTTCACAATGCACACGTTTCAGGTGTGAGACCAGAGCCGCCTCCTTCCGGTCGCATTCTGGAGTCAGTCGGGTCTTAAAAGCGCAGTTTGATGCTACTAGACTGAATAAGTGATGCCGTGTTTTTTTTTAGGCTGTGGGGGTGTTCAGCGGGAATTTGGACAGCCCTCTGCATAATATTTACCTTTTTTTTCCCCCCCATTATGGTGCTGTGAGACTACAGCCCCCCTGGGATTAGATGGGGGTTTTTATTTTTCTTAATAACTCGGGATGGAAGTCTCCCCACGTTGATTTAAATGCTAATTAATTACCGTGGTGCCAGTGCAGGGTAATTAAAGACTCAGCCACCCTCCTGTACACCTCTAGAGCCGTGACGGTGTATTGTGTGATCCCTGAAGGCGTACGCTCAGATTCTGGCCACAGATCTAGGACATTTGACATAAGGTGGTGTTCCTGGCTCACCTCCATAGCGGAGCCCTTTCTGCTCGTTAATAAAACTGTGCTAACAGCTCTAACTCTGTCAGTCTGCATTTAACAGGGAATCTCCGCATCTTCAATGAAACTGGCCAGCTGCATTTAGGAATTTCACAGTGCCCCCTGCTGGTTTGGAGTACAGATGCATAGATGTACATAGATGCCCTTGTGGGTCGTCTTCACTTAGGCAGGGATGCCATGACTCGGGCCGTCCTCCTCACGTTCTAGTGTGGCATCATGTGTCATAGCGATCTTCCTGCGACACCATTTACGTGTCCAATTAGTTACGAGATTCATGCCTTGTCCAATCACATTAATTTCTCTAGGAGGAGACTCTGATGTCAGGTTTTAACATGGCTAAATATGGAGAGATGGAGGCAGAGGATGATAGATAGATTTATTTGTCATTGTCACAGGTACAACGAAATTAAAAGTTGTCTCTGGTCAGTGCATCATGAAACAAATAATTAAATTAATTAAAAATAAGTAAATAATAAAAAAGGATAGCAGGGCCCCTAGTCTGTACTCCAGGTTCCGGTAGCATTTTGCCACATTGCATTTATTGCTTGGAGTAACTGCGATGCCGGACACGCCGTGCACCTTGGTGACACCGGTTTTCGCGGTTATGCCAACCCGTCCGGACCCCCCGCCTCTGACACCTTTCCTCTTTTCCTCCTCCTCAGGCTATCCGGGAGGGTATCCCACCACTGCTCCCACCTACACCCCCAATCTCTACCAGACGGGCAGTCCCGGGTACCCCCAAGGTAAGACCCGTCCCGTCGGCTGGGCACCCACCCCACTGCCCCGCATTCCATGCCTCCCGCACCCCCTTCCCCCGTCACAGACCCGCCCCTGCCTGGATCCGCTCCCCTCCCAGAGTCTGGCCTCCTCTCTGCCGCTCTCCGCACGGCCGTTGCTAATCATCTCCTCTGGTTGAGAACATTCAACCATCGGTGTACAGAGGGGGCTGAGAAAGGTGGAGTGTGAAGACCGTATTCAGACGGGGGGGTGTGATGGGGCCGGACTGCCCAACCAAGAAGGCAGAACCGTATTACTTCGGTTGGTAGAGATTTGGTGTGTGTATGTGCGTGCGTGCGTGCGTGCGTGCGTGCGTGCGTGCGTGTGTGTGTGTGTGTGCGTGCGTGCGTGCGTGCATGTGTGTGTGCTTGGTTTCTTATCCATTATCCTGCCCCTGTCACCGCTGTTCAGCACTTCCTTTGACTAACTCCCCCGGCCCCCCCCCACCAGTACAGCCCAGTACAGCCCAGTACATGTGGTAATAACAGGGAATGGCACCAGTGGTGTGCTTGTGCTAGGCAGGTTTCACACGGAAGGGGCAACATGTAAGACTCCTGTCTTGATTTTCTCTCTTATCCGTTTTCATCACTGAGTTCCTGCTCTCTCTCTGAAGGCAGTCAGTTCCGGCAGGATTCTTACACTGACGCTGTTTATCTTAAAATACCAGCAAACTTTTCCGGAAAACTGTCGGCACGACTGCGACTCGCCATCTGTGCCCGGGAGAGACGGGAGTCTGGCTTGAGCTTCTGAGTCTTGGAGGGAGTTTGTTTTGTAACTCGCAGTCTGGACTGTGACTCCCATTGTTTATGTGTAATTAAACCCATTCATCCAATGAGGTGCCTGCTTAATGGATTACCAAGAATACGTTAATGATCCGCAGGGACTTGAATTAACACTGCATCAGAGGAGTGTCTCAGATGTGTGTGTGGGTGGGTGGATGGGTTATGTTTATATTACATTGTGGGGACCACACTTGTTTGATAACCTTAACCCAAAATCATAAGTAATCATGTTGAGATTAGCGTTTTACCCTTAGAAATTATTGGACGGTCCCCACAAAGAATACAAACATGGGTGTGTGTGTGTGTGAGAGAGAGAGAGAGAGTGTTACTCTCCACAATACACTTCAGTGGGTCTGTACAGGTATTCCACAGCTGTTTGGCGCCCCCTAATGGTGTTTTTGCGTATTTCACAGAGTGCAAGACTCTTCAAACAAATTTAATTTACTCAGCAGCTAACTGGGATAGTGCAGCTAAAGTGAAAGATACTGTCCAGATTTACGGGGACAGACACTGGAGAAACCCAAAGGCAGCCTATATATCAAGCAGCCTATATATCTCTTCCATAAAACATTAAACATTTCTTTTGAATGCAGGAGTCTTAGAATGTTCTGTGAATGACACATTACATGAGTGTTTTATAATGTAGCTTTACCCCCTGGGTTTGAGCTAGTGGAATTTCTGAGTGAGTCAGTGCTATGTATAAACATTAACAGGGCCTCCCCTGCCAATTCCCTGAATCCCCGGTTGCCCGGCTCTATAGGATTGGGGCTTTTGAGTCAGCCATGTTAGGTTTATTAATGCCAAAATGTGACAGAGCCGGGCTGGGGTGATGTTATTAACATTAGAGGGGGTAAAGCCAGGAGGAAAACCGCAATAATTTCCAGCTTATTCTGGCTTGGGAAAATTTGACGTGTAGAAAAAAAATTATGTCCGAGGTCTTGCAGTATTGTTCTGTTTCAGTACCAGCCAAATCCACGGATAGTGGCCAGGAAGAATGCAAATTTAAAGAAAAACATTTCTGGCATGTCAGTATAGCCATTCTAGAGAATCAAGTGGCCTCCTTTCCAAAATCCAGCTGGGAGATAGGGAATCGCGGCTTCAAGCTTACGATTGGCCAAACGATTGATGGGCGGGCCAATCAGAGCAGTGTTGCGTTATGATTGGAGGCTTATCCGGGAGTGGGAGGGGCTGTCAGAATTTTTGCATTTAGGGTAAACTGTGTCATGGCCCAGGGATCATTGTGTGTGTGTGTGTGTGTGTGTGTGTGTGTACGCATGTATAACACCCCACCCCCTCTTCTGTCCTCTCTGCTGGGGCAGTGCTGTTGCTGAAGCAGGGCTGGCCACAGAACTCCACGGCAGGGGCCGCGGAGGGGTCCTATGAGCTGGCCGTGGACGCGGGGTCAGAGGGCAGAGCTTACCAAGCCCCGACGGCAGCCTTCAGTAAATATCCCTCCTCTTCTCTGGACATTTACAACTCCACCCCCACACCCCACCCATTTCTGACACGCACCATGCGGGGTTTGGGGGGGGGGCGTGTCTCTAATACAAGGCAAAACAGGAAGTGGTGCACAGAAAAAAGAAAGAGGGTCTTAGCAGGAGAAAGTCAGATCTTTGGTGGGGCGGGTGGGTTTCACCAGCGGACGCATTAGAGGCGGAGCTTAGCTGGGTCAGCTCCTCCCCCCTTCAGCATTGCATGGTTCTCATATATTGTTTAACAACGTAACGTAAACAAAAAGAGTCTGCAGTTGGAGAGAATGTTGTTTGTTTAGCTGTCTGGCATGGAGCCACTCTGTGGACACCATAAACATGAGATGTAGCAGCACAGAACGGTTCATCAATTAGAAACACTTAAAAAATGTCAGCAGGCTGACCATTAAGACTCCAAAAAATGCAGTTTTGAGATTCAGTTTTTAATGATGTACAGTGTGTATGTGTGTGTGTGTGTGTGTGTTTCTGTGTTTATGTTTAAATGTGTACATTTAAGATTAGTGAAGTTTCTGTTTAAGGCCGGCCAGTTCTGTGCAGGAAGTGAACAGCAAATGGGTCTGGTGTTGTTTCATAAGCATGAAAGTGCCTAAGAGCAAAGGTGTATTTCGCATATAGGTCAGTTGTGCTTGTACTGGAATGTTCTGGTTGCGGGAAATGTTCCTCTCTCCAGACACATGCATGTGCTGAAGCACAATGCTGTTGCATTGTGCTCTGGCGTACGGACATGCCAGGATGTTAGGTGACCTCCTTCACAGTGACTTTGGTCGTCATTTTCAGATGCTCTGTGGGTTTGTGCGAAATGGAACAGAAACGTGCAGGGTTACCTGGTAGCAGATAGCTTTTAGAGGTTAGCAGTTAGAGGATAGCAGATAGCATTTAGAAGTTAGCAGTTAGAGGATAGCAGATAGCATTTAGTGGTTATCAATTAGAGGATAGCAGATGGCATTTAGTGGTTAGCAGCAAGAGGATAGCAGATAGCATTTAGAGGTTATCAATTAGAGGATAGCAGATAGCATTTAGAGGTTAGCAAATAGAGGATAGCAGATGGCATTTAGAGGTTAGCAAATAGAGGATGGCAGTTAGCGGGGTAGCTGATGACAGTTAGTAGTCATCATTGCATGCACGCTTCAGCGGATCACTGTGCAAGACCCTGGTTGCTGCCACACTGTATCCTTGCCTTGCCTCCTAGCCGTTACACCCCGGGGGGGGCACAGCTCCCCTCAGCACGCTTGCTTTTGCCTGAGGAAACTATCAGTACCACAGCCCAATCTGCTAGCAGATAACAGAATAGGGACCACATGTGGGTTTAGCATTTAGCGGTTAGCAATTTGCCGATAGCAGTTAGCGGTTAGCAGTCATTAGAGAGACGTTTTATACTTCAGTAGCTCTGCAATGCCCTGGGTCCTGCTACACTGTGTCACTGGCCGAGGTGCCTCCCAGCCTTTCCGCCCCTCAGGGGGCACAGCTCCCCTCAGCACTGCAGCCCAGCAAACTGCAGAAGATGGTGCTGCCGCACGGCCTGTAGGGGGCGTGGCCCCGTGTGATGGCTGACATCACGGCACCCCGCCGCGTTAGTCTAATGGAGACAGATCGGCTTGGGATGCAGTATCCATTTAGATTTCTCATGCGGCAGGTTTCTCTCTCTCATGCTGGGGGGGTCATTAGCGGGAATTCACACCGCTTCCTCTAATGTTGTTGTTTTTTTTTATGAGAGTTAAGCTTTTAGCTAATAACGCAAAGCATGTTTTAGCTGCGGCAAATGGTCGTCTCTTTCAAGCCAATGGCTGCTCTCTGCGCCCCTCGCCCATATGCCCCAGCGCACTCCCACCCACCCCCTGCCAGACACTCCCCACCCCCTCCAGGATGCCCGTAGACTCCCATGCAGTACCGTAGATGAGGTCCAGCCTCTATCAGAGGCAACAGAACTATTTAGTAAAAGTGTGAGATTTTCAGCTAATTTAATGCAAACAGGTCTGTGCTCAGTTTTGGAAACCTAAAGCACTGTCTGTAGGGGCTCGAACTGTTCTTAGTGGTCTATATCAGGATTATTCTGCTGTCATCGAGCTCTGCTGATTGTTGTTTTAGGAGCTGAAATGGTCACGTTTGCTATGTTTCATATCTTCCAGCACAGCAGCAGCTATTCCGCCATGACCTTGTTTTGACATTTGACATTGGTGTTGATGAAGGCTGCAGTTCTGTCATACGGCCCCTAGAGGGACCCACGGTATAACCATGGAGTGCTTCATAAGCGCATCATTTAGAACTGCGACACGCAGAAAGGGACGAATAAGCGGAGGATGGGCGTCTTGTGATCCCTTATTATTTATAAGGACCTGCTGATAACTTGAAGGTTTTTTTCGTTCGTGACTAGGCCTGGTTCTGATTCTGATTTCGAATTCCCTGGGGGTGTCACCTATCACAGCCCACTGAAGGACTGTGTCGGAGTGCTGTCTGTAAGACAGCTCAGCCCCCTGATGCAGGTGCTGTTGCAGACACTGAGGGTTAGAGAGGGGGCCGTCCAGGGGTCGTCCCAGCCAGGGAGCGGGGCTTCCTCCATCCCACCCCACCCCCCCATGCCGAATCCACCCACTGTCAGGTCACCCTCGGCCGTCGCTAAACCATTGCTACCTCCCTCCATACTTTTTTTCCCTGCAGGATACACCACTGGGACCCCCTACAAGGTGCCCCCCACCCAGAGTAACGGGGCCCCCCCGCCTTATTCCCCATCCCCCAGCCCCTACCAGACGGCCATGTACCCAATCAGAAGTGCCTACCCCCAGCAGAACCTCTACGCCCAGGTACTGGTCCGATCAGCCATTATCGGTCTATGTAAAATAAAATAATAATGGCAATTAGAGATGCAGTGACACATATGTGTCCACCAGGGGGCGTACTACACACAGCCAATGTATGCCGCCCAGCCCCATGTGATCCACCACACCACTGTGGTGCAGCCCAACAGCATCCCGTCAGCCATCTACCCCGCACCTGTGCCCGCACCACGCTCCAACGGTATGGCCATGGGGATGGTGGCAGGCACTACCATGGCCATGTCTGCCGGTGAGCCCCACCTCCTCCTCCACAGAGTGTACAGTGGGCAGCCTATATAGGTCTATAAGTGTCATTCTAATGTTTCTATTAAGTGTATTAATTTGTACCCCCTCCACTGACAGGCACGCTGCTGACCACACCGCAGCACCACGCAATCGGGGCACATCCAGTCACCGTACCGACGTACCGGCCTCAAGGGACACCCGGCTACAGCTACGTGCCCCCCCACTGGTAAACCCACTGGCCGCTTTCATGTAAGTCTGCATGCGCACACACGTGTCATACATGCACGCAGCCCCAACTCACTATGCCCACAAGAGGGACCCGGGGCACCCACCTGCCGTCAGCCTCACCTCCTGTTTGTGTAGGTTTAAGTAGTCCGTCTCCATGGAGATGGAATCCAGTGGAATGTGCTCAGCCTCACTTAGAAATGCAATTATGTTTTGTTTTTTTTTTTTGGAAAATACCCGATTCCCCTCTTCAGTCATTTATCCCTGAGTCGGCAGCATGTCAGTAATGTCTGGAGAGACGTGTGCGGGCCAGAGTCACATGGGATGCTGGACCAGGCCGCTCTCTCCCCCGCCTTACTCACGCCATCGCTGTCTGTTTTTGCCCGTCCTCCCCTGCCTTTCAGATCTGGAGTTTAAACATCGTATGCAACTACTCAAGTCTTACACGGAAGCTCCATGTTCAGCGTGGGAGCGCCGAGTCTGTTTGCCAGAACAAGCAAAGTGCAGAGGTCACTTTATGCATTTCCTAGTGTTTTTGTAAAAGCTGCTTTGTATCTGTTTGTTCGTTTTTTTTTTTTATTATTATTTTGCATCATTTGTTTTTGTTTCGTTTTTTTATTTTTTTCCCTTCCATGAATACCTTCACAGAAACTCCAGACAAACACTGACATTCCACACTAGATAGGAGTCCTCTTCTTAGTGTGGGCCCATTTTCCAGGCCAGAACCAGGACCATAGCATCATTACAGAACCATAACGTCGACTCCATCCACATCACCACCCTCACCGCCATCTTCTGCTGCCAAATTTTGTAACAAAGTTAGACGTTAGGACAGGGTCTGTTGTTCTTTTTATTATCATTTCTGAAGACCCCTGTCAAATAGGCTGGCGGGCTTCACACATATTTTAAAGAATTTCCTTTCAATATTCCTTCCAGTACTGGTAACAAAGGTTGTCTTCCAGCTTGTAGCAGTTTTAGATAGACTTGTTATGAATATATCCACTGTTTAACAGTATAAATGTGGTCCTCCCTTTGCTAGGAAAAGGATGCGCCAATAATCTTAGTTACACAATATGTAGAAGACATTTTAAGTCAAGTCAGTTACTTAATTAGCCTGTTTGTCAGGATATAGTAAGCAATTATAAGATTTTGAATATATAGATGTGTGTGTGTGTGTGTGTGTGAGTGTGTTGGTGTGTTTGCACGTTCACACGACCGCGCACGCACGAGCAGTCGGGGTGCTGCACTGCACGTTGACCAGGACCCGGGGGCGGCAGCAAAATGTGAAAGTGATCTGTCTCGTGCCAATATGGGGATGGGTGGAGTTGGGGGGGGTGGGGGTCACCGGGCCTTATTCAGGAACAGGACCAGGACTTAAAGGGAAGTAGAGGTTAGCTGTAAGTGTTAGGGAGAGGCCCCACACAATACAGTGGGAGGATATGTATGACATGTATAAGATTTACAAGAATATAATGAGGTGGTATAGGGGGGTCGGGGTGGAAATGTGAAATGAGCCTTATAGCTCTGGTTCAGTCTGGTCCGGTTTGGTCCAGTCCCATCGCTCTGCACTTCCCACGGCAGTTAGTCTCCATGCTGCAGCGAGGGGCTGTGAGGTCAGAGCCTGGTCCGGAGCCTGTCCTGAAGGGCCGCTGCCCCCCAGGCACTTATCTGTTCTTAGTGGTAATTTAATCCAATTGTTTAATTCTTGCCAATTATTGTGGGTTTATTTTGTCTGGGAATAAATTTTGCTCGTAGCCAGGGCCGGCCCAAAGGCATAGGCAAACGGAGCAGCTGCTGGGGGCCCCCCCCCTTCCCCTTCTGATGGTGTGTTAGGGCTAGGGGCCCCAGTTCAGTTTTGCTTAGGGCCCTAAAAAGGGGTGGGCCAGCCCTGTTTGTGGTTCCTTGTTGGGTTGGGGGGGGGGGGGCAGGGGGACAGATGGCTGTGGAAGGTGGGGACATAAGAGGGTTTCGTGCTATGTGTCCCTTTACCTCTACCCCAATCTTGGTGGGCGGAGCTTGTAAACATCCAGCCCACTGCCCAGAAAACCGGCATGCCCTCAGCAAGGATCAGAAAGTTCTTTTTTTTTTTTTTACCAGTTACCCTCCCCCCCCAGAAGGTGGCATCTTTAATCCCCTCTGTTCACCTGTAGAAGCTCACGGGGCGCATGCCCACACACGCACACTCCACGGAAAACGCCCCCGTCTGTGAGCCCCCCGGTGACGTTTTCTGGGAGGGCAGCCGTCGCACGGTCTGTGAGTGACCGTGGTGGTCTGTGAGTGACCGTGGTGGTCTGTGAGTGACCGCACACCAGAGTGGTCTAACTAATAGCTGGCTTTCAGAGAGCTCTGTGTAAACGCTCATGATGAATGCTCCTTGCGGATAAACAGGTACTTCGGAGGGGCTCTGTGTGGACAAGCCACCCCCCTGCTATAAGGTACCTCGTGGCCTCCATCAGTGTTTCAGTAATTACTGCAAGTTTATCCCACTCACTGCCTTGGTTACGCAGCACCGAGTCATGTCTAAAAGTACAGGCAGGGTGTTGTTGCCACAGCGTGCCACTCACCACCGACCATTAGGCATTAAATCTCGCATTTCCCAGGGGGCCGCCTGTCACTCGCTCACGCGTTCTCTGCATTCTCCTTGGCTATATTACAGCGCAGCCGCCTGCCTCACATCCCACACATTCCTGCTCATGTGATTTTGATAAAGTTACGCGGCGAGTGGGGGGAAAAAACATGTCATCGCACTGCCAGGGCTCTGGGAGGCTCTGCAGGGTCCGTGGCCACCCACCGTGCCCTGGACCTCCAGTTGGAATAGCATCCGTTACTGACTGTGATGTGGTTCAGGCGGTAATTCTCTTGTCCATAAGAAGGGGGCGCCCTTCTGCTGTCCCGGTGGTGAATTTACAGGAAAATGTAACGTGTGAGCTGCGCAGTGGCGGCTCACCCCTCTGCATCCCACTGATCCTGCATCCTGGTGTAATTCCAGCAATGCCCCCCCCCGCAGGGCCAACAGTCTGCTCCATAATGGGCTCAGGCTGCAGTTTGTCTAGCAGCAGCATCGGGAGTGTCTGTTTAGCATATGGGGGGTGCACTGATAATGTGTACAATGCTTACACATGTGCGATTCCACCCCCCCCCCCCCACACCAGGGCAAGTGAACAAACAAACACCATCGAGTGCTGCTCAAACCCTTTGCAAAAAATAAATACACAAATCGATTGCAACATAATGCAAGACTTGAGCGATGCATATGAATCTGTGTTCAAGGCCCAGCTCATGGAGGAAGAGTTAAATTTATGGTTGGACTGTCAGTTCAGTGACTCCAGAGGTTCAGTCTGTTTGAGTAGAGCCCCTGGGGATTTTAAACTTAAAAAAAAAAAAATAAGTTTTTAAAAAAGCTAAATAAATTAATTAAAAATGGCTAGGTTTAAAAGATAATTTCTGATATGTAATTTAAGTGCTTTTTACCATAGGTGTTATTTAAGTTTTGTTGATGATTGATGTTTATTATTCTTACATAGAAGATCTTTATGTTCAGGCTGATCTGGTGGCTTCTGGCGCTCCTCAGGGAGCAGTTCAGAACATAAGTCTGCAGGCTTTTGGGTCAGATCTCTCCCAGACCGGCACAGTGAGGCTTTTGGGTTTCGTCATGCAGGGGCTCAGTGTGCTTTGAACGTAATAGCTGAACTTGGCACTTGAAGAAAATTCCCAGGGTGAGACTACAGAATACTACTTAATGCTAATTTTATATCCTACCAGCGAGAATAGATATTAAAGCGTGAGACTGTCAGCCGGATGAGTTCAGGACGCTTTTCAGATGTTCAGAAGGTTTCTGCTAAGCGAATGGTTTACAAAAAAAAAATACTGCAGTGTTTACAGTTCCAGTTCTGACTCTTTTTTCCAGTTAATTTAGCCTTTGTTGGATTTACCGTCTACTGCATTTATGTCGTCTTCTGGTATTTATTGTGTGATCTCTATATCAATATATATGTGTCTTTAGTTGGCAAATGTTCCATCTGCGCTAGGGAAAGTACAGTTCCGAGAGCTGCCTCTCTATTGGCTCAGGCTTCACCAATGAAACGCTTTATTATGTTGGATTTCATGCCTGGACTCAAGAAGAGCAGAGCAGTCTGTGGACAGCTGCCAAGAATGCAGACACTTCTGATTGGTCTTCAGAGAGCTAAGTGACTATAGCAACCCTTTAATTCTCTTCCCTTATAATAAAATGTTCCAAAAGGAGGCGAAGTTTGGGATTTCTTTCATATTGGTCCAGAATTTCAGCATCGTTCCTATTCGAGTTCTCGTCCACAGTGCTCTTACCTTCTTAAGTCACATTCTGAGCAGACAGGGCCAGTCCAGAGAGCTGTGATCTCCACCCTAAATCGCTCTTAAGCCGTTTTTGACGTCTTTTGGTTCAGTGGAATACTATCATGGCATGCTGTCACCTGGGTTACTCGCGTGGTGTGGAAAGTGGAGGCCAGTCTTGGAGGGATGTGACCACCTCCCACCCCTCATATAATGTCCCCCTATGAAGGGATGTGAGCTGTGTAATAACACTATGAGGTATATCCCAGTCACAGCGGAATTTTCTTCAAAACTATTGGTTAAAAAGTTAGTTTTCCACTTGCTTGTGAGATGCCTCTGAGCAGACACAGGGACAGGTGTGTGTGTTTGTGTTTGTGTCGGTACACACTCAAACACGCACATACCCTAACATGTGGGAGGGGGGGTGGATCAGTAGTTTATTCTCTTCTGCTTTTGGGCTATCGGGGTGGGGGAGGTTCATTTACAGCAGGTAAAGGAATAGGTTTACATATATATTTTTTTGCGGGTAATGCAGCTTGTAATTCTGTTATGTTGTGTTTGTGGTATGATTTGAACACTAATATAATGGCGTAATATTCCTTGTCTTCCAAACGTGTTTCTTGGCACACCCAGCACATGGAGGCTTAGCACCCAGCTAGCATCCATCGTTCACACAATACTCCTGTAACGTTACGTCAGCAGCATAACATGGCAGCCGCGAGGTTACAGCAGTGTTGTCGTGATGTTTTTAAAGCGTTAGGTGGGAGCCCTGAGATTCCATGACACACCCACGTCAGGCTTGTGGACATGAAGTGAAATTGTTTTTTTTAATTATTATTATTATTATTTTAATTTCATTTTATATTGGCCATTATTTTGGAGGATCAGTTAGTGATCCCAGTGACAGAATTAAGCCAAGTTTGTAATTGTATTATATTTACTGTAAGATGTAGATCATTCAGTAACTATTAAAATCTTTCCAAAAAAAAAACGCTTTGTGAGACTTTCTTCCATATTCTTATGTCTGGTGTCTCATGGCAAGCAGAACATTCAGGAATGTGGTATCCCAGCATGCACTGCTTCCAGCTTCCTGTCTGTGTTACAACGGGGGGCACTGGGCGGCTGGTCAGTGGGGGTGAGTATATTTGGGTCGGGATGTCTGTCCCTCTGATCACGCATACCTGCTAAGATTTCCACTTTCCTTTGTATCAGAATTGAAACTTTCACAATGTTCCACGTTTTTTTTGGTCTATCTTTATGTCAGTCATGAGAAATCGGCCTGTGGTACCTTCAAGTAATTAGTGTTACACAGGTGATCTGAAGCTGAGGGTACATGAAAAAAGCTGTAAAAAATCTGATCCTGCATGACTCTGATGTCCACTGATGCCACAATGGGTTCCTGGCATCTGATCACGTATTTTCACCATTGTCACAAACTCTGTAGTCTAATACTGCAATGCTTCTCCCGACAGATATCAAAGCTCCGCATCTCACACCACAAAATTCCTATTCATAATCATAATACAAATACATGTATTGAATGTGTGTCAGTAGGAAGTGTTTGGTGCAGCTGGTTATATAATCAACTGACCCATTACCAGGTTTCACTGGAAAACGTCAAAAATGTCCCTGATCATTCCTGGAAGCCACTCTGTAGAGACGTCCACACAGCTGTGGCAAGGGACACGCTCTCCCAAAGAAGTATGCGTTCCCGTTAAACACGCTCATGGAGCCGGATAAGAGCGGCGGTCACGCTGCTGAGGGCTCCTGCTCACATCGCTCCTGCTTTCCTGTGAGAAACGCCGCCGGTGGGACGGCATTCGAGCACTAAACAGGCCTGTGTGTCACACAGCTGCTGGAAAGGGGGGGGGGACGCAGTAGCGTTTCCTGTGGATCACATGCAGGTGTCGGCCGCAGCAGAGAAATCCTTTGCGCAGAGGTTTCACTTCGCTTTCCTCGGTTTTCTGCGTCGCAAAAGCAGAAGCGTCTCCCGATGACATCGTCTAGAAAGCGACCGCTGCACACATCCTAACTGGTCGGGCCAGTCCCAGCCTGGTCTAATGTTCATTTAATTTACTTTGCAGATGCTTTTATCCAAAGCGATGTGCCCCTGGGAAAGCGGGGGCAGACAGTCCCTGTAGCAATTGGGCATTAAGGGCCTTTATCAGGGACCCAACAATGAAAACACTCTGCCGGACTAGGGAGCTGAACCAGCAAGCGTCTCATAACAAGCACAGCATCCTAACCCACACAATGAGTGACCCTCAGTGAACCGCACAGTGCCCCCACATACATCACACACTCACACTCACACAAGGCATACATTTGGGCATATCCCTTACAATGTTGAGGATGTACCATGTGTGTTTAGGGGAGCAGGGAGGGATTGAGGCAGATCCTGTCCCTAGCACTAAACCCTTATACTAAACCGGCCTCACATGTCACAGCCTTGACATCATTGACATCACTGCAAAGTCATCCAAATTATTAGTAGAACACCAGACCTCTCTTTTTAAGGTCTGATTGCAAATAAAGACTATGTTCATGGCTCATTCTGGGAAGAAAAAGTGAATAAATTGTAAATATTTATTCCTTTTGCATCATGATCGAGGGCCAGGCACAGCCTGTGTCCACTCACGTCGTGTCTTGCGGCCAGGCGGGCCGCATAAACGATTGAATGCTGCTCGTTATTTCAGAGGCACTGTCCGTGGTCCGCAAGCTCTCAGGATAATGCCTTAGAGCCAGAAGTCTGGACCTCCAAAGTAAATCCACCGCACAGCGAGCGAGAGAGTGGAAATGCAAGGCTGATGAGGGTGTAATGAGGTCGCCCCCATGGGACGGCACGCTTGATGGGTCTGATGTGAGAGGAGGGATTGGCTGACGTGACATAATGGCCCATTACACCATTCTACGGGAGGTGGTGGCTACTTTCAGCTCAAATAGGTTTTGTTTGAAATTCTACAACATTTAAAGGTAAGCACATGGTCCTAGCCAATGGGTAGGGTGGTGATGGGAGAAATACCACTTCCCATCGGTTCATTGATTGGTGAGTATTATTTATTACTCATTTAAACTACATATTACACGTTTGAAGGAAAAGCAGCAGAGGACAGGACTTCCACTCCTCCCTGCTCCGAAGCTGATGCTTCAACAGCCTCTATGAAACAAATCAGCTCCCCGTTGATCAGCGAAGATCTGTGAAAATAGGAAGTGAGAGAAGAGGAGAGTGGAGAGTTCCTGAACTGCAGAAATTGCACAAATACAATTTCCGTTCTGCAAGTGCCGTGATGGGAAATGGTTATGTTTCTGGACGCGTCGGAGAGGCCCGTCTTCATAGGTTTCCGAGTGATGCAACCCGAAAAACCGCAGACTGACACAGAGCTGCTACGATGACCTTCTCTGCATTTCTCTGCAAGCGGGGTCGCTAAATCCAAAAGCGCACAAAACGGCCCCTTAAGACTCCAAGGTTTCTTAAAGGCGCTTTTCCACTGCATAGTACGGCACGACACGGTGCAGTACAGCTCACTTTGGTTTGGCTCAGTTCGGCTCGGTTTGCGTTTCGACTGCAGTTTAGTGCCGCTTTAGAGTGG
>JAODKN010000038.1:2005783-2022748 GCA_026774425.1 Petrocephalus zakoni
GGTGTGAGGCAACAGTGCCAACCACTGCACCACCATGCCCCCCACACATACAGTATATAATCAGCTAAAAGCTTAATATATAAAACTATTTTTTATATATTTGCTAAAAGTGCATTAAACTATACCTCTCAATTTTTATCACTTCAAATGCAACCCTATTTTGGAAGAGAATACTTGGCAGGACAACACTGACCACAATCACCAAGACTGGAGGCCCTTTGTTTACTTCAAACAGTACAAAGATGACCAGGTTTTTTAAATATCAGCACACAAACCAGAGGGAGGTGCTCATCTCTGGAGGCATCCTTAAAACCACTCCAGAGGAGCTGAAAACATTCTTTGGCGTGTACATGTATGTACATTGTGTGTCTCGGATACCCTAGGGTCCGGATGCACTGGGTTTGGCTATGCTTGACTATGATATGTTATTTGTTAAAGTAATATTTTAGTGTTCAGATGTGTTTCCTTCATCTAATTGTCTATTTTAATGCTCAAGAAATTACAAGGAATTTTACCCTAAATCCACATAAAATTAAAGCAATATCATTACATTAAATCCTTACATTCTGTGATCAAACACAAGGGACAGATGATAAAAAATAAATAAATAACTGTTGAAAGTTTTTTCGCTGTAACCATAATACCTATATTATCTCAAAAAACTAAATACTAGAACCTTCTGGGTCTCGGGAGGCCGTATCACTCCATTTTTCATTATTATTATTTTTGTTCTGAAAGAGCCAGTACCTCACCTGCCACGGACCTCACCGCATGTCACTGGCTAAAATATTATTTTGTAGTCGGTTAAACATTTCTGCAAGACAATGCTCTGCAATTGTTTTTATCTGCAGGTTGTGTTCGGCTATGTATGATCTTGTGAGGTTGTGTTGATCAGTGCTGATCATTCAGATACAAACTTCTATTCATGCAATTGTTAGAAGTGTTTCTGCTTTAAGACACAAGATAAAGAACACATTTAAAAGTAATGTATATCTGTTCTACTATGCATTGTAATAATCTAATTTTTAATAGTGTTTATTTCCCATTCGTGAATATCACTGAGCATGATGTGATTACAGCAGCTCCTACTGTACTAATATTATATTTTGACTGACGATGCAGTTCAAAGGTATTTTTTTAGATATAGTGGCATGAGTTTACAAAAGGTTACATTATATACTGTGCTGAGGACTGGAAGTGCAAAGCCCCGTCGTGTGCTCATGGGCGCCACCGTGTGGTGCATTGAGAGTTAACAGAGATGTAACGATAAGACCACATGAGCCTGCGGGCTGTAATAGGGCTCCTACGCTGCCGCGTGTCCTCTCGCCATGCCCTTCAAAGGGATGCTGGCTCTCCGCCAGCATTATTTCCAGGTCCGGACCCCCGTTATCTCTACAGGAAGTAATACAGCCTCCACACTTCCTGGCATACTTAGCAGTTTCCTGCCCTGGTGGCTGTTATACACATGGTCCTGCGCCCTTCAGCACCTCAGACATCCACCATCCATCGCAAGGCTGCTCCTGCAGAGGTGACTGGACTCTGAGTAAATACAAGAGTAAATACTGAGTAAATACTCAGTTCAACCTGACGGCTATTGGTCTGTAGATGCTAGCATCAGCCTCTGAAAGAATGCCGTGCTTGGTGGCCGGCCTGAATCTCACCAAATAAACTTCCTTTTAAACCATACGCTTGGTTACTCTTCTATTAGAAATGTTAGGCTTTTAAGTTGTTGTTCTGTTGGGCGGCACCGATGCTTCACCGGTGCTCTCCGTGCGTTCCAGAATCCCCGGCATGTCACCATAGCGACGCAGATGGCCTCCCCGGGACACAACGGCACGCTGGGCGGACTGCCGTCCTGCACGTACAGCGAGGACTTCAAGCGGCTGCTGCTGCCAGCGGTGTACGGCGTGGTGTTTGTGCTGGGGCTGCCGTTGAACGGCGCCGTCATCCTGCGGGTTTGGCGGTCTGGCCGCACCCCCACCCGCAGCACCGTCTACATGCTGAACCTGGCGGCCGCCGACTTCCTCTACGTCTGCTCCCTGCCGCTGCTCATCTACAACTACGCCAGCCACGACTACTGGCCCTTCGGCGAGGCTCTCTGCAAGCTGGTCCGCTTCCAGTTCTACAGTAACCTGCACGGAAGCATCATGTTCCTCACCTGCATCAGCGTCCAGCGCTACCTGGGAATCTGCCACCCGCTGGCCACCTGGCACCGGGCCGGCGGCCGCCAGCAAGCCTGGGCCGTGTGCGCCGCCGTCTGGCTTGTGGTGCTCATACTTTGCGCCCCTACCCTGGCCTTCGCCACCACGGGGCAGCAGCGGAACCGGACGGTGTGCTACGACCTAAGCGAGCCGCGCCGCTCCACCGAGTACTTCCCCTACGGCATGGCGCTCACGTGCCTGGGCTTCGGCCTGCCCTTCCTGGCCATCGTGGTCTGCTACTGCCAGATGGCGCGTGTCCTTTGCCGGGGAGGGGCGGCGGCCAGCACGGCCTCGCAGGAGCGCAAGGACAAGGCCGTGCGCATGATCGGCGTGGTGGTGCTGGTCTTCGCCGTCAGCTTCCTACCCTTCCATCTGACCAAGACAGCGTACCTGCTGGTGCGCGCCCTCAAGGGGGCGCCGTGCCACGTGCGGAACTTCTACTCGGTGGTATACAAAAGCACAAGGCCCTTTGCCAGCATGAACAGTGTCCTGGACCCAATCCTCTTCTACTTCACACAGCCGCGCTTCCGGAAGAGCACGCGGACGCTACTGCACAGGATTACCACCTTTAGGGAGGTAACACCCAAAGCCTAAGGCCTGGGAGGTGGGCAGCACGGCATGCTGGTACTTAAAATGGCTGCCTTCCACACTTGTGGACAAAGGGAGACCAAGGTTAAGTCAGTATCCATTACTGTGAAGTGTATATATTAAACATTCCCTTCCCCTTATGGCTATACATGCTGTAAAAAGCACTGTCTGCCTGCAGCGCCCCCTTCTGGGTGGATGCCAACTTAGTCAAGGCAAGCTTATTTATATAACACATTTTCAAAGAGGTCAATGAATGTGCTGTACATAAAAATATGGGTTTTGGTTTGAGGGCTGGACGTTACACCAGGGCAGAGGAAGTAACTGTGTGTGTGAGTAAGGCCGTATTTAAATGTGAGGTCCCGCGTGCTGACATTTACATACAGGCATGTTCAGCGCCACTCACAGCACTGAGGGACATATGTATTATGTATATAATGCAGCACTGCAACGGTGAGCCTGGAACCTATCCCAGGAAGCACAGGCCACCGGGATGGGAAGTCAGTCCCTCACGGGACCTGTTAGTGACACTGATCCACCAAAACATGCATCTTTGGAGTGAGAGGAAGCAGATCCAGATGAATGCCATGCACATTCCATACGCAGGAGTATGGCTGGGGCATCACGCGTCCGATCCTGGAGGGGTGAGCTAACTCGGGCCAAGCAGCTGTCATCAGCAAGGACGTGCGGTGATCTGACTGAGGGTGTAGGTATTGGTGCTCACCAGCAGATGGCCGCCCGAGAACGCTCCCGAAATGCCCGTAATGACGGTGAGGAGTCACTCCGAGTGCCACTGCCGTCATTATCCGTTTGGCTCCTGCAGGAGAGGGGGTTCATGTACGGCGCTTACACGTACCGAATGCAACTGCCTATTAAGAGCTGCGTATGTAATAGTAACTGTGACTGACGCTTCTATGGACATCCGCTGCTGCTCCCAAAATATCGCGGCAGTGGAAATGGAGACGGTGTCTATCACCGTAATCGAGTGATCCTGCATGCAATCCAGAATAGTCTACTAATATAAACGTGATATAATATACAAAATCTAATGTGACATTAATTCAGTCCCGTTGAAAATGTTACACCGTGTCCTGTTCTGCATTCTGCGTGTACCATTCAACGTAAGTTAACATAAAACAGACGCAGTTCAAAGTGGCGACTTTGGCTTATTTGGCAGTTTTTGTTGAATGTCTGTGCCTTTCATTGATTGTTCGTAGATGTATTTGTAAGTAATGTTACTTTAAAGTTAAATTAACTGTTCCCAGCACAGATTTCTTTTTTTTCGTGTTTTAAGTTCTTTGAGTGAATTCGTCTTAATGTTTATCAGGTTCACAAATGTTTGTTTTATTGTGAATCATGTTTCCAATTGTCTCGCTGCTGAGTTTTGTTAGTCTAGATGTACCCATGCAATCTGTGCGCCATTTGTGTGACAATAAAGGTATTTCAACCATGAAGCTTCTCCTCTTCGGTGTATTTGATCAAGACGCAATCGGGCTATCCGGGTAATACCCCTGACCCACCGGGGCGACACGAGGGGCCGAGGCCAGCGGGCGCGCTGCATCGCGCCGGCCGCTAGGGGACGCCACAGCCGGCGCTACGCGGCGCCGAGGACAAAGAACTGTTTTAAAAGCACCCTGTTAAAAAGAAGCGCACAAAAGAGGCGTTGTTTGCAGAATGAAAGAGAAGCACTCATATCATTCTCAAATGTTTAGTGCTGCATCGCCAAAACAATGCAAACGGGTTACTTAAATTTATAAAGACAACACTGGAGTAAATTCAAAGCAGACAGTCTAAGTGCATAGATTTATTCATACCAGGGTTTACACGATGTAATAATTAACAGCAGTAAATGTGTCGTATACTTGCTGGGGATCTGTTATTACATGGATTAGGGTTATTTAGATCCCGCATAAAGGGAAACTTTCCCCCATACCTAAGGGGCTAGCCTACCCTATCGTTGTAATCCCGCCCACCTCCGGGACCCAGTATTTGCATGTAAAACATACAAGTCGCGGAAAACGTAATTGTATCAAAATAAGAAATACAGCAGAAAGCGGGATTCGGGCAAAGGGGGGGAGAGATGCGTGCGGACGCGGCCGCGCAGCGCTGGAAATGGGACTGCGGTCGGGAAAGCGGCGCTTTTTAGAAGTCGATGCAGGGGCTGCAGAGCCGACGAAGCCCGGAGAAAAGTTTGACCAAACTTTGAGCCCTTTTCCGTGGATGGGTGGGAGTGCGGCGAGATCGGGGCGCAGACGGGAGCGCAGGAGTCCGAATGCGGCTTTACCCCCTCTCTCGCACGGACTAGCCTCCGATCCAGCCATTTTCGCGTAAAGGGTCGCCCCGCTGTTCTTTTGGCCATTTCCACGCACCGAGCCGTGGCCAGATGCCTCTTTGAGGCAGTTTCCTGCACCATCTCGGAAGAAGTTCATCGCCTTCAGCTATGGAATAGATGGTGGGCAGAAACAAAAGAAGGAGGACATGCACTATGGAGAAGAAGGTGTCCGTGTACAGAAACGTCTCTTTCAAGAAGCTGGAGAGCTGGAGCGCCAACAGGACTGCTTCTGGAGCAGAGGATCAACAACACAAATCAAGGGACTCGGACGGGAGTGCCCTTCCCCCCCCAGCCTCCGCTGCCCCTCCAGCTCCAGCTCCAGCTCCACCGACCGCAGTGGAGAAAGCGCAGCCGTCGGCGGCGCCAAGGAAAGTTTCCAAGATCTCGGCGGCGGGGCTCCGGAGCGGTGATCTGCAGAAAGGCTCCCCCCACGCAGTTTCACCCTCCATACGCCAGCTGTCGGAGAAGTTCAGCAGAAGCTCGGAGGTAGTTCCACGCCTGGAAGGAGCGCAGCCGTCGCGGAGACTGCCCGGGGCAGACGCCGGGCATCTGGCGGCCCCCGACGCCGACTCTGTGCCCACTTTGGCGGACGGTGTTCCGGAGCTGAGCTGCTCGCCTTGTGACCCGGTTCCCGGGTCCGATCCCGAGAGGGCTCAAGAACTGACGGCCGGCAGCACCGCGGACACGGTCAGGGGTGGAGGTAAGAGAGATCCCTTGCAAGTGTCCACTGCCCCCCGCGACCCAAAAGCGCTAACCTCGGGAAGAGATGCGTTTGCCACCGGGACTGCGCATTGCAAAGCGCACCGGGGGCACTTTCCGACCCACGGCGATTCGTTTTATGTAGACCTGACGCACTGGCCAAGCGTGCCGAAAATCAGAGAACTATTTGGGGACAGTAACAGAAAAAAGTACCGGTCCATTTCTGACGGGGACGAACCGAAACCTGTGAGGCACCAGGTCTCTAGGTTCCAGGACACTGTTGGACCAGACCTCAGGGAAAGGAAAATCCCCTGGGCACACATTTCGCAGGAAGATAATGGCCCAGATCGTGATCTTAATGCTCTTTCAGTGGAGGGAGGCGAGCCCCCCCGGAGCCGATATCGGGGTCTGAACTCCAATTTCAACACGAGGCACCACTCAGACGAGGGACCAGACCTCCACGGAACCAGGGAGGAGAGTCGGGACCCCAAGCCTGTTCCACCGGCACCCCCGCCTCGCAGCAGCTCCGTGGCCCCCCGATTGGCAGGCCGGGCTCTCTCGCCGGGACGACAGCGGCGCCCGCAGGAGCAGAGACAGCCACGGGATAGCTTACATTCCTCGCATAGCTCCTGTAAACCACAAGCTGCCCCCTCTGTGGCACCAGCACATACAGGTCCCAGCTCCGGTGAGGAGGACGAGGACGAGGAGGAAGGGTGCAGCAGGGGAAATTATTTGCACGGATGTGCCGGGGCGGCCGTGTCTTTCTCCCGAAACAAAAATGGCACCCGGGCCAGGCCACTGGGGAGGTCGTCGGGCAGCGAGGAGGACAGCCCTCTGCCAGTAAGCCCCGGCCGGGACAATAGCAGGAGGAGATCCCTGAGGAAGAAGAGGAGGAGCAGCAGTGCGGCGGGTCTGGCCAGGGGCCATGGGCAGTCGGATGACAGTGACCCTGTGATGGAGTCCAGCGAGCGATTCCAGCCCCCGAGGGACGGGGAGCGTGCGGGGTGGCGTTCCGAGAGACCCAAAAGCAGGCACTGCTTGTCGGGGCAGCCCTGGGAGCGCCCCGGCAGACTCTACAGGGGAGTTTCCGACGGGGTCACCCCCACCCCCGGGCCGGTGGTGTCTCGGGTGTCCAAGGTCAACATTTCTTCCTTCAGCCCGTGTGGCTCCAGGAGCGGCAGCAGGTACTCCAGCACAGAGACACTGAAGGACGAGGACTTCCCAGCCGGTGTTGGAGCCACCTCTGGGACGGGTAAGTCCTTCCATGGCAACTTCACCATGTACAGGTCGCCCAGCTTTGGCTACGGGGACAATTTCCCCCGTACTCGGGTCCGGTCCAGACCCCTGTTTACTGCAGGAGCCGGTGAGAACACTGCCTCAGAGACCTGGGCTCTGCGCCGCGGCCTCGGTGGTGAGAAGGAAAAGCAGCGGATGTCCATGTCGAACCCAGACATCACCTCAGAGACTCTCAGTCTCCTCACTTTCCTCAAGACGGACCTGGCAGAGCTTCGGGTTCGAAAGAAAGGACAGGTGGGGGCAGAACAGAATGAGGATGGTTGTGGGTTAAACTCTGCCGCTTCCCCGGTGTACAGAATGGGGACCAGGAGTCAGGGGTCTGCACAAGGCCGCCTGTCCCTCAAGGACCTCACCGCCACCCTTCGGCGTGCCAAGTCATTTACTTATTCTGACAAGCCTCTAGGGCGGCGCAATTTCTCTGGTGTGACTGCAAAGAGGAGTAACTCAGAGCAGCGCCTGGACATACCTGGGGAGGGGGAGGCGCTGGTGTCCGACAGGGAGGTGGAGAGCGATGACTGCCAGAGGAGTTACGATTACGAGGAGCAGATGCCCACACCTCTGCAGGACCAGTACATCCAGGAGGCACGGCAGGTGATACGGGACATCTGCCAGATGGGGGCTCGGGATGAGGATTTATTTGGGATGGATCAGGAGGAAGATGAAAATTTTCGAAGGAAAGAGGATGAACAGAAAGAGGAGGAGGAGCAGAGGAGCGGAGATGTGACACAGATGGATGCAGCCATGTCTGTTTCAGGAGAGACGCGAGAAGATGAGAAGCTTTTGGGAAACGGTGGGTCTGATGAGAATGTGTTTTATGACAAGTCAATGGATGAGTCTTCCGGTCATGAGTCCAGCTTAACCGACGAAGGGATAGTGACCGAGCCCGAGACCAGCTCATGTGGGGTTTCGTCAGGCACTGATCTCCTGGGGCAAACATTGACTGCTTGGAGCCAATCGGGCCTGTACCAGGATGGGGAACCGGAGCTGAAGTCAGAGAAGAGCGTCCCAACACCGGCGGTGAGGACTGAGTATGAGGCCGTGGCTATTGTTAGTGAGCCGGGGCCTCACAAAAACGCCAGCCCGGGGCCCTTAGAAACCCCTTCCACGCCCAGCGCCGTCCGCCGCAGGAGGAAGTTCTCCTCGGCCGGCAACAACGGCTCCGACTCCAGCAATGGGAGCAATGGGGAGTCGAACGGGGAGGCATACCGCTCCCTCAGCGACCCCATGCCGCACCGGCAGCGCTCCGTCCCCGAGGAGGCCGAGAACTTCTCGGTGGACAGCAACCTCCTGGGCTCTCTGAACGCTAAGGCGGGCATCCCGGTGCCATGGGAGGGTACAGGCAGCGCCGCCAGTGACCTGTCTGTCTGTAGCGAGTCACCGCGGGACTACAGCACGCTCCTGCGCAGCATCGTACACGAGCCCGGCGCCATGGACAAGCTCGGCGATGACAAGGCCAACGGCAAGGCCGGAAAAAAGAAGTCCTTCAGCGACCCCAGCCGGCGCGGCGAGCCAGTGGGGCCCGACACACCGGGCTTCGCAGACCCCGGCGAGCCCATCAGCGAGCTGGAGCCAGCCATCCCACCCTCCAGCAGCGAGCCCATCCTGTCAGAGCAGCGGGACGAGCTGGCGGAACTGGGCGAGCGGCGGCGCCACCGGGCCGACGGCAAGGCCTGGTCACGCTCAGAACATGTGCTACCCCCACGCCGGGAGCCCGGCCTCGCCGAGGGGGGCCCCAGCTTCCCCTTCGACCCCAAGCTGGCGGAGGTGCTGTCCCCCCGTATGGCACGTCGCAGCTACAAGAAGAGAGGCCCCCGGGCACCAGCGGTGCCACCACGACAGAGCAGTGACCCCGAGCAGCCCACCATGCCACGGGGCAAGCATGTGCGGCATGCCAGCGAGCCTGTCACCTTCACGCCTATTGTGGCCCCGGAGGGGCCCCCAGTCCCCCACGACGATGTGCCCCTCAGCGTCCCCACGCCAACCCGGCCCATACTGTACCCGGTGGAGCCAACCCCCTCCCTGGAGGACGTCACCAAGCAGTACATCCTGGCGCTGAACGTCACGGAGACACCAGCTGGCCCCTCTCTTGAGGGACCTGGCACCCCAACCACTGGCGACCCCAAACCGAGGAAAGGCATCGAGGACCTGGCCCCAGGGGCCCAGAAAGCAGGGGAGGACCTAGTCCCGGGGCCCCAGAAGGCCAAAGTGGTGAGTCTCAGTACCACATGTTGGGGGGAGGGGGTGAGGGCCCCAGCGGGTGTTCGAGTGCTTTTTTGTCTGCCTTTTAAGAGTAATGCTTAGTCCTAATGACTGGGGGCTGTTCTGGGCTCATTCATTTGACTGTCGTGGTTATTATGGGGTGCTACGCTGGAGGGAGCTCCCTATTCCCATATGCTTTAGGTGTCCCGTGTCCTGGATTGCCATTGGCACCTTTTCAGCATTACCTGTGGCTGGAGCTAGTGCTGTTTTCAGCACAGCGGTTTGTTATTCGTGCCGAACTCTGTAAATATTCCGGAGACGCCGTCCGCGGTAACTGTGATGTTGGCCCGTGAGTGTGGTGATGCTGCGCAGGAACACTTGGTGGTGGAGCGGGGGGTGATTAGTGGCTTGGCCTGGCTTCCACGTGGCAGCACACTTTGGGGGGGGGGCACTGGGTGAGGCAGAGCATGCCAGGCGGGTGGTTTTAGAAGGTGGGGGTGTTTCTAAACGGTGTGGGGGGTGGCTTGCACTCTGGTGTGTGTTTAGAGAAATGTCTCCCCGGGTTAGGGAGCGAGGACCCCGCCTGACTGCTTGTAGCTGTCCGAGTGCCTGTTAAAAAAGGGTTGACAGGAAACACCAGGCTAGGAGGGCTGCTGACTCTGTGTGTGTGTGTGAGTGCATGAGCTAGCCCTCTCTCTGCTTTCCTGTGGGGTCCCGCCTCTGTCTGCGATGTCCCGGCTGGTGGCCAGGTCGTACACTGCGTCCCATGAGTATGGGGCACCCTGCTGACCTGTCAGAGTGACCCCCATCGCAGCCTCACCCTCGAGCTCTTCCTCTTAATCGTCTCCTAAGTTAATGAGGTGGCTGCCTGGAGATCTTGCTCAATCCCTCTGTCCTGCGGTGTACTTTCATTATCACTTGTAAAGTGTTTTTGTTGGAGATCTTGCTGCGTGTCCATGCTCATCCACTGAAGAGTGGGTGTCTTCAGGAATATCTGACCCTGAATGGGTAGTAAACTCTCGTTTGCATTGTCGTGCTAAGCTGTGCCATGCTTTGCTGGGCCATGCTGTGTCATGGTTTGCTGTGCCGTGCCATGCTGTGCCATGCCGTACTTTTACTGGGCTGTGCCATGCTTTGCCATGCCATGCCATGCCGTGCTTTACTGGGCTGTGCCGTGCTTTGCTGGGTTGTACTTAGCTGTGGCATCCTTTGCTGGGCTGTGCCGTGCTTTGCTGGGCTGTGCCATGCTTTGCCGTGCCATGCTTTGCCGGGCTGTGCCATGCTTTGCCGTGCTTTGCTAGGCTGTGCCATGCTGTGCCGTGCTTTGCTGGGCCGGGCCGTGCCGTACTTTGCTGGGCTGTGCCATGCTTTGCCGTGCCGTGCTTTGCTGGGCTGTGCCCTGCTGTGCCATGCAGTCTGAATCCCTGTCTTCTGTCCAGTCTGAGCTCTTTTCCCTCCTCATTTCCAGGGGGCCACGTTGCACTTGCTAGCTTAGGAATCTAACAGTTACCCCCATCCGCAGGCCTGTGAAGTCCCCAGACATCCTTGCTTCATATTATAACAGTGAATAATTGTAGGCCTGGGAAGCGATCATGTCCCCCGGCGTAGCAGTGATTTACCCTTATGTGTTTTGTCACTTAATAAACCGCAATGCGTGCGGTTCCTCTGCGGTCGAGATGAGAGCAGCTGCGTTCAGTGTGAGCTGATGGGCGACGGAACGAGCTCGAGAGGTACGCACCTGCGTCGGCCGCCAAAATTCCAGCGTGCCTGTGGTTTGTTTTCCTCGTGCGGCGGAGTGCTCCTATCGGTGCCTTGCATACAAATAACACCTGTTTTCCAGTTAATGACCTAACTGGCTCCAAACTCCCGTTTCCCGATTTTTCTACCGTTTAAGCTGATGGCTGTGCTCTCGCGTTTTGGACACTGAGAGCCTTCTCCCTTTTAGGATGTTTTGTGTGGGTGTGACCAGGGCCACCGGGTATCTGCCTCGGCCTGGCTCTTACAGCTGTGCGTGGAGTGAGACTGCACAGACAGGAAGTAGCTTACAGAAACAGGAAGTTGTTGTGGTTACTATGAGTCCTGATAAAAAGCAGCCTGCTTGCCGGGGCTGGGAACAGCACAGAGGCATGCCAGCTCCCATCGGGCTGCCCGAGGTCTTTCACAGTCGATTTGTTTGTCTTCGCCAGGGACAGCGATGCTACTCACTGCTGTCAGTTTGCGTCACAACCTGGACATTAATGCTCTGCGCTCCGGAGGCGTGCCATCTGCTTGCCAGAGGCTGTGTTTAGTTTAAGGCAAAAGCAGAGTCCCCGTGTTATAAATAATCCAGAAACGGAGATTCTCTGTCCACGTCAACCAGAGAGAGAGATCAGATGTAGATGCTGTTCTCAGGGTGTCTGTATCATCCTGCCTGACCGAGGGTCATGGGTCACTGCTCTCCTGGAATGGAAGTAAGCTGTCACATTGGTACAAGGACAGCTACATTGGAGTGTGTCTTTCTCGAAATATCTCATTATGCTCTAGTTTTTTTATTTTTTAGACATACACACGTATATAGCTAAGCTTGGGGGCTGAACCCAGGGTCAACCATCTATCCGGTGCATTTTTTGGGAGGGTTAAGGACCTCACTCAAGGGCCCAACGGAGAAGTCGCTACCCTGCCAAGTATGGGCTTCGAACCAGCAACCTTCCGGTCACCGGCACAGCGGCCTAAGGCTTTCTGCCCTTCTAGGGAGGACGCGCTGTGCGGGTTTATGCTTTTAGGGAGAGGCTTTCTCGCGGGGCGTCCCGGAGTGCCCATTCTCGCGGCCAGGCTGAGATGGGTCACACACACTGAGCTCATCTCGCCTGTACTGCTGTCACTGTCTGGGCTGGCGAGAAACCAGCCATTTAAAAGCAAACATTATGGAAGAGGGGGGCGGTCTGGCCAGGGTGGCCTCTGATGTCATGGGGCAGCAGCATGTGCCCCCCCCCCCCCACTGTTCTCCCTTCTCTCCTCCCTCCTTCCCTCCCTCTCCGAAGTCGCTGCTCCCAAACAGGAAGCATAGTATGGAGATGAAGTCATCTCCTTCAGGCTCAATGAAATGAGATTCAGCTCAGAGATCAGGTATATGTATGGGGAGGTGGTGGGGGGGGGGCTTGTTTTCACTTTAGTGAGCAGCAGGAATGTCACCCCGTCCTCCGGCTCCCTTTGCCTATTGCATAATGGCCCCCCAACTCCCCCGAAGAACATGGTAGCTCGTTGGGTAGGTGTGTGAGAGGGTCTGGGCCAATCTTCCTGTAGACCAGTGAAGGTGGGGGAGCCCTCCCCATTTTTCATTTGCTTCATATAACAGAGATTAAATGAGATGACTTGAGGGGGGAGTCGCCCTCCCATTGCTTTTTGGCTTTGCTCCCCACATTGTCCTGCATGTGAGGGTGTGTGTGTACTCATAGCAGCCCCCCCGCCCCCCTGTCCCATCCCATGCCAGACCTGCGGCCTGCATATGCTGTACCAGCTCATGCTGAGTGCAGTGTGTCTGCTGCGTGGGCCCTGTGGGCCCCTGAAGGGCCCCACAGCCATGCGCCTGCCTTTCTCTGTCGATGGCCTCTTCTCCCAACTTTCTTCCGGAATGATGTTCTTTAACCTATATGAGGAAGCGTTATGTACCGGGAAATATCGCACCCCCTACAAGGCACTAGGGGTGATCACATGGCCAGCGATCAAGCTGACTAAGTGGTTTCTGGCCGGGCACATCCCAGGCAGACCTCAGCAAAGCTGAGTGCATCCCACTAAGCAGATGATCCGTATGGGTGACAGATGTGATTACGCCAACCCCCCCCCCCCCCACACACACCATTCCAAGGGGTGGGGCTCAGCAGCATGTCAAGTAAAATTTCCATTCGGGTTTCTAGATTCGCTTGAACCTTCTCCAGATCTTCTTCCTGTCAGGCTGGGATTAACATTGTGATTAACCCCCCCCCCCGTCTGTCGGATGATTGTGTAGCTGTTTCCTATACGCTTGCTCTGCCCACCTGCCAGAATCTTTGGGGGGGGGGGGTGTCCAACAGCTTCATTTTCATATCTGTCCACTCAGCTAGTTCAAGGTCGGGACAAAAATAGCTGTTTTGTGTGTGAGGTGACCCTGAAGGGTGGTGTTGAGTGGAGAGGACGAGGACTTGGCCTTCTACTGGCTGCGATGACAGTACTGTCCTTCTGTTTGGGAACAAAGCCTGCGCGGTAGGCCCCGTCCTCGGCCCACTTCTGTCAGAGCTCATGCAAAGCCACCCCATCGCCCGCCTGACTCCTTTGACATTTCATACGTTCTGAGGACCCTTTGTCTCGCTTGCTGCATATGGAGACGGTCAAAATGCACCATGCGTGGGTGCATGGGGGCTCCCGCCGCATTAAAGACGCGCATCTGCGTGTATGATACACATGCTGGCTGATTTATCTGTTTGTGGGATGCGCATCCTGCTGCGTTCGGAGAGGCTCCACTTTTTCTGGAGGTGGTGCCATGTGTCGTAAACAGACATCCCCTCCCCCCCCTGTTCTTAGAGGAGGGGGGAAGGAGGAGATGTTTGGGAACCACCTGCCCCCACCCACCCCAAATCCCTCTGCCTACACCATGAGAACGGGAGGGGGGAGTCGTCGTTTCCCATGGTACCCCTGGCTGAGGTCCAGGAGGGCTGTGGTGTGTGTGTGTGTGTGTGTGTGTGTGTGTGTGTTTACAGTATCTGTAGCTCCTCTCCAGGAAATGCACAGATGGGTGATATTGTGCAGAATAGCCACACAGACGCAGACACACACACACGCATCCTGGGAGCACTTCCTGGTTCCCGCTGCAGCCCGCGGGGAGGGAGTGGCAGAGGGTCGGCATCTCACAGCTATGAGTTGTGGCCACTGTTAGGTCTCGGTCGCTGGGCTTGGCTGGGTTTGGGTTTCAGGCCCACTGCCGCTCGGCATGAGCAACCCCGGCTTCTCCAAAAACACTGCCTGTTGTTCTTGGGGCCTGAACAACATAAATGTTTTATCTCTGTGGGGGAAAGAGCCCTGTGTGCTTTTGTGTCTGTGTGCCTCTGAACTGGTTTGGGTTTTACTGACTTGAGGGTACTGGTACCACATGCTGGTGCTGCTGCTGACGGCCGCCTCGCAGCGGTTTCTTCTGGCATGGGGTGAAGGTGCTGACCTGTCTTCAGGGAGTCTTGGTGTTTGGTCCCTGCCACGTTCCTGCCTCCTCCTACACTGTTCTTTGGTGGTTTCTTCGCTCTTCTTAGCCCCCACCCAGCTCCAACTCCAAGAGTATACCCTCTACCAGTGGCCCTAAAGCTTGCTAAGCCCCGCCCCTTGGAAAGTGCCAGTCTGTCGACTGGTGACTGACAACTCTTGGTGTTCTGGTTGATCTTCTCTTGCAGGTCCTACAGAATGGTCACCCTCTGCTCTGACTCGTTAACAGAGACGGACATTTCGGGTCCAGAACATAAAATACCAGACTGGGATTTTGTTTGAACCTGCTAGTTGATTATAAAGAATCCCAGTCACATAGTACTCAGCTGGTTGGTTGAAACAAAATCCTGTTCAGGATTTTTACTTTCTGGATCTGAAATGTCTGCCTCTGCTCGTCAGTGCCACCCTGCTAACTCGTTAGTGTTAACCTGCCCGCTCATTAGTACCATCCTGCTTCCTTGTTGGTGCCACCCTGCTAACTCTGTAGTGTTTACCTGGCCACTTATTAGTAGGGATGCACGATATTTATCGGACAGATAAATTATCGGCCGATATGAGGTAAAATGATAATTTGTATTGCTCCAATAAATACATTAAATCCGATAAATAGATCCGATAAAGTAGACTAATAGAATTTGTGAAATTGCTTGCTGGCAGGTAGTTCCTTTTAAAACTGGAGATGAGCGCCAGCACACCATCCACATGTCTTCGCCAGTTTTTCTCGGTGGCAGCGAACTACAATGCCATTGCTGTTTGCAAACCAATGGGAATGCAGAAATGCTCTGCTAAAGAGAGCTTCGCGGAAGACAAACTTTTGTTTACAAATGTAGACACGCATTTTATGCTGCGTCAACTCGGTATAAATGTACAGGTAAAAAAGGGACTTTCAGTACTAAGATATCGTATATTATTACATTATTTATGACGTGTCGCTGTTTGCGTAGAGGGACATAAATTAAAAAATCAGGATTAGAGTAAGGTGTCTGAAATTATTGGTGTTCCAGATGAGTTGGTGAAGAATGCGAATCGTCAGCAACATCACCGTTATTTATAACAGTAGTGTTTGTCTTAATTTCATGTGCTTTGACAAATGACATCCTACTGACAGTCAGCACAAAGATATAAACTACACACGTATTTGCTTTGCGGCCACTTTATGACGTTCACAGAGCCTCACATTCTGAGCGGCCTTGTCCCCGCCCACTCCGTGACGTCAGAGAGCGTATGCAGCGTTCGGGGCGGCGCGTGCAGGGCGGCCAGAGTGAGCGCTGACGCTCATACCGCCCGCAGTGTGCACGCATGGTAAGACTAAAACATGGAGCATCAATGTCCCCATTAAACAGGGATTTGAATACCGTGAAACGTGTCCCAGAGACAACGAAAAGTCACAAACGACAGAGTAATGGAATTTATAGTCCTTGATGACCAGCCTTTTTCAGTGCTACAGGATGCGGGTTTTCGCAGGTTAATAGCGCATTTGGAGCCAGGTTACACCCTCCCAAGCCGGCACTTGTACGATTTGGTCGCCACACACATTCATAATTTGATCGGCAAGAACGAACTGAACACACTTTATTTTTGATGCACTTTTTTCCGAGGCTGACGAATGACAATGCATTTAATTTATGTTTTTGAAAAACATTTAACTTAAAACGTCTATATAAATACCTCCCTCATCCTCATGTGCTGAAGGTTGAATAGATACATTTCTTTATTAAGCATAAAATACTTGTATATGAATGTTATTTCCAGATAAACCCGTCATAGGTCTGTTAAACCCTTTTCTTGATGGTTGAGTGATTTGACATGTCAGTGTATTTACTGATTTCATATGTAAGATGTCTGGGCGTATCTTTTACTGCTGTTTTTTAGCTATAGCAATTGACCATAGGACTTAAATTTAATTTTTGTAAAGCCTAATATCCTGCGACTAAGCATTGTGGTGTCTACACAAAATGTCTACACTGATGTTTACTGTTAGGCCAGAGCTGTTAAAATATGTTTTATCAGTGCATCTTAGATTCTAGTCTCCTGTTGCACAAACTGCAGATGAAAATTATAGTAAATATGAATGTACCGGCTATCGCCAGCGGAATCGGCCACGACAAGGACGTATCGGTTTTTTTTTTTCATATCGTGCATCCCTACTCATTAGTACCCTCCATGCCTCCTCATTAGTGCCACCCTACCACCTCGTTAGTGTTAACCTGCCCACTCATTAGTACCACCCTACCTCCTCGTTAGTGCCACCCTACCACCTCGATAGTGTTAATCTGCCCACTCATTATTACCATCCTGCCACCTCGTTAGGGTTAACCTGCCCACTCATTAGTACCACCTTGCCACCTCGTTAGTGCCACCCTGCTAACTTGTTAGTGTTAACCTGCCCACTCATTAGTACCATCCTCCCTCCTCGTTAGTGCCACCCTGCCACCTCGTTAGTGTTAA
>JAODKN010000038.1:2030156-2041366 GCA_026774425.1 Petrocephalus zakoni
AGGCTGGATTAGAATGAGGGGATGGAAGCCTAAAAGCAGCCCGGAGAGGGTGGTGGTCAGAGCGGTAGGCTGGATTAGAATGAGGAGATGGAAGCCTAAAAGCAGCCCAGGATTGCTGCCCCATGTGCGTCAGGGCAGCAGAAGTGTGAAACTGCCGCTGTTCACATCAAGGCCTCAGGGATCCTGGAAGTCCTGCTTCCCTACTCTCAGTCGGACCGTCTGCCTTTCCCATGATGCCTTGCTGCGGCCGCATTCCCTGAAAGGGCATAGTGGTGTCTCCGAATTGGTCGGTTATTTCTGGCTTGCTTTGGTTTGCTGCCCTTTGTTGCCATCACTTGGGGGGGGTTGGAGTGACCTTTTAAACGTGGCACACTTTGGTGACCTGCCATCAAAGGGGGTGGCCAGTGGGGGGGGAACTGACATCAGAAGTGCAAAAGCAGACCTTAAAGAGAGGATACGTTCCTTTGTATTGGGGGGGGTGGACATATGACATATTGTCAGTGGAAATGTCAGGAGTGACAGCTGCATTGTTCACGAGCGGCCCTCGGGGGGCGCACACGAGTCCGGGCCCTTCTCCAGCCCCTTTGTTTTCAAACATTGGCTGCTTTGTGCAGCGGATGGAACCACTGATACCAGCTGGCTGACCGGGTATCGCATGTGGCTGGACCGTGGGGGGTGCCATCACGGGGATCAAAGGGCAAGGGTCAGGTGGTTCTCATAGGGTACAGGGGTGGGGTGGCGGTGGTTGGCATCATGGGGCCTCTTGGCCCAGCCCAGTCCATTGCCAGCCAAAGGATGTGCCGGGTTGGGCTTGTGTCTGGTTGGATTTAGGGGCCGATCCACGTTCTTTCAGTTCCAATCCGATTCTGGAACACAACTGCTGATACCGATTTAGGTTTAGGCCAGTGTGACACCACTGCAACATCTGGCCCCACGGCAGGGATTGTGTGACGCCTCTATGAGTCTTCCACCTTCTGACCCACAACGAGTTTCAGCCTCCAGCTTCAGGACTCTGCACTGCTGCCTGAAATGGTGTAACAGCAGGTGAGCGTGGGCCAGTGATGGTCTTGTGTCCCGGGTTCGAGCCTCCCTCCCCCCCACCATTTCAGGGTCACCAGTAGGGATGCATCGATCCCACGTCTTCAGTGGCGATACGATACCTGGACGAAGGGTATCGGCCAATATGAGTACCGATCCTGTACCAAAGCTCTGTTTTTAAACTAGTAAATATAAATGAAAAAATGTATGCCAAAGACAGCTTTGTTAATTAGGCTAATGGGGACATACAGAAGGTAGTGTTCCACCTCGTGTGGCGAAACCTTAAAACGCCCCGCAGGGTCTCTTTCCCTAGCAGCAGCCCCTCGTGTATCACAAGCTGTAACGAGCGTGAAAAACAGCCCCAGCTAGTGACTCCCACGTCATCCGTTGCTTCTTCATATTACACGTGAAATAGAGGTGTCTCGCACAATTGCATCATCTCACTACTAGTTGCTGTTTCAAGCGCAAAATAGTCCCAGATCGTCATTATTATCTGCTGTTGTCACGCATCTCCTGCCGCAGAGGGTACGCGCATGACGTCACAGCGGGCGGAAGCCACCGCGCGCTCACGCCCGCTGAGTGGCAAACAGCCGGAGCGGCGGCGTCAGCCTGGATGCCTCTAGAGCACATCTAAAACGGGAAAGAGCTGTCGTGCCATTGATTGTACAAAGCAATTTAACAAGGAGCCCTCTTTCTAAACACTGCCGAAAACTAAATAAGTCTGTATCGGCCGCGGCTCGATGGCATACGGCCGGCCTGTCTAATAGCTATGGGTGGGTCCGATACCCATCCCACTATTGGATCAGTGCCCCTCTAGCTGCCCTGTATCCCAGATTCCAGGTGCCCCTCCGAGCTTCCAGCTTGATCCTGCTTCCCATTATCCTCCCACCTTGCTTATGAACTTTCTGGATTTGGCCCCAGTTTTTTTTTTTGGGGGGGGGGGGCAGCATACATGCCCATTGCAAGGATCGTTTTTAGTGACATTCTTGGGTGTGATACTCTTACCTCCGCTAGCTGCCAGGAGAATCGCATTCCATTCGGGGGGGGGGGGGGGGGGGGGTTCTGTGGACCCAAATGCAGGGGGGGGGCCGGGTGCCTTTGCATGGCAGGGCAGTGCTGCCTCCGGTGTGTCGCCACTGCCCCGCTGACAATGTTCGAAGGCCATTTGGTTCCACCTGGTAAAAAATGCAGCCGTTTCTCATTTGAGTTACAGTTACGGCATGCGTCTGTGTTTGAGGGGAGCCGCGGTAATCCGGGAAAAGTGCGGAATGTGGCAAACGCCGGCTCCCGCTCCTTCCGATTAATGAAATTCCCGGGCTGCGGTACGTGCCGGGTGTGTGACCTCCGTGCCAGGGCTCGCCCCCCTCCGGCCACAGTTTGACTGAATTCCATTAAGATGTTTCTGTGGTAACCGGTGTCACATAGCAACCAGCCGTCCAATGGCAGACGAGCACCGCGCCAGGTCCAAGCTCTGGCAGTGGAATGTGCGTGGGGCAGGGGGGGGCGAGGGGGTATGGTGGAGACATGGAACCAGTGAACCTTAACCTTGAGAAGGTCTCGTTTTTTGAAGTAATGTTTCTTTTTTTTTAACAGTTGTGTGTCCCCTGCTCTAGTTTTGGGAGAGGGACGACGTCTGGTGACTGTGAGGGGGCCCTCGGTGTCCCCTCGGAATGTGCCGGGCTGTCAGCACTCGCTGACTCTGCAGAACGGCCATCGAGGTTCTTTGTAGCCGTTTGTTGGAAAGCCCAGCAGCAGCTATAATGAGCGCTCAGGTGCGAGTGACGTGGGTGTTTATACCCGGGGTGACATGGCGGACCAGGCCAGACGGGCGCTGTGGTGGTGTGTGTGCGTCCGCATGTCTGCCTGTGCGTGTTTGCCTGCACGGGTCCCCCAGCCAAGTGGAGCTGGAAAGTGACACCACCCAGGTGTGCATTTTGCCCCCCCCACCCCACCCTGCTTTCCAAAAGTCCCATCAGTCCCTCGCCCAGATCTTGTGTCTTATGTTCCTTTGGGATAGGAAGCACCCGCCCCACCCATCACCAGTGAAGTGCAGGGCGCGGCTGGTCTCACCTCACGGAAAAGGGTGCCCCTCCGCCCCCATCAGTGACCTTTATTTATATCCCAGCATCCTCCCTGTCTTTTGCATTCTTGTATGAAGACTGAATTTGTTTTTCAGGCTGATGACGCCTGATTAATGAAACATTTGAAAGTAACTCTTCGTCTGCACGGCCTTGGCAATGCATCCTGCACCTGCGCAGGTCTGAGCCACGGATTCAGTCAGACTGCCTAGTCACCATGGGAACAGATGCATGCAAAGATGCGGCGTCGCTTGACATTCTGTGTCGTCGTCACGAGAACGGAGAGATAAGGTGCCAAGCCGTCTGACAAAGGGGCTGTGCTGTGGAGGGTGGAACCCTGGCTGCTCCGTGGCCACATACCTGTCTCCGTTTAGATGTGAAGGAGGCTGGGCCACAAAGACCTTCTACCAGGTAGAGGTTCCTGGGCCCCGCAAAGGAGAGGGATCTCCGTAAAGTCCCACTTGTCTTGAAACTCCAGTGGTTTAAAACTGAAGAAAGCATTTAATGGTTCAGTTTTTACTTTAAAGCACGTAAGTGGTTTTGGGCAGGATTTGGGGAAAAGTCTCTTTACTGCAGCTTATTAAATGCGTACTAGAGGAGTCAATTAGTGACATTTACGGCCTGACCGGTTTATAATTCAGCGGCTAATCTGTTAAATGCTGGCAGCCAGTTTGTTTGAGTGAGAAGGCAAAGTTCCTCCTCTCTGGAGCCAGTTCCGGCTTGGAGGATGTCCGGATATCACACTCCATCCCCGACATATGGGCGTCTGGTCCGAACGGTCGCTAGGGTAACGGCCGTGCCACGTGGCTTAGGGATAAATGGAGCTGGGCGTTAGGGTTAGGGAGGCACTCCCACAGCTCCAACTGCGTGCCGGACAGGATCGTGAAACGTGGGGGTGGGTAGCAGGTGAGCTGGGCGTTTCTGTGTACGCGTGTGCATGTCATGGCAATAATATGACGATTGCTGAGCTCCCGTGGGGGATGAAAGGGTGGTCACCGCGCAGGCAGACATTCCTCGCTGCTCTCCGCTAAAAATAGGCCTGTGTTTGCGATGGAGCTCTGGCGGGAATTTCCGGTGTGGGGCTGGATGTCGCCAAGGCCAGGCCGCCCTGCTCTCGTTAAGCCGACGGCGATCTCGCCTGCAGGGCGTTTCGGGAAGCGGCTCTGAGGACGAGGGAGGCCCGGGGCAAGCAGCTGCCCGGCCTGTGGCGTTAACCGCATTTCCAGCAACTGAGTCATTCATTGGCTCCGCCCTCACAGTCAGCTGATTGGCTGAACTGCCTTCGGGTTTGTGGTGCTGTTCAGCCCCGTGCCCTTTGACCTCTGACAGGGTGCCTTCTGAGCAGCTCTGGTTGTGGCATCCTATTGTTACTTGTCCAGGTGGCTGGTCCCCCTGTCTCCCTCAGTTTGCTCTCTTCCGGTTTAGCATTAACCTCAGGGTTTCGACCAGCAGGCCGGCAGGGCTGAGGCACTGTTGTGTAATTGTGTTTCTGGGACTTTCTTGATCTGATGATGATAATGATTTCGTTCTACCACTCGCGTTCTCTCTTTCTCTCTCTCTCTCTCTCTCTCTTTCTCTCTCTCTCCCCTTCTCCTCTTGTTTTCTCCTCCGTCAGAGCCATCCTTTTGTGCAATCATCTTCCTCACTTGAGGAAGAGAGGAGCTGATCGTCCTCCACGCCAGCCTGCTCCTTAAATCGCTTGTACAGAGTTAATGGCTTCTTTGACTTTCCTTCTGGCCTGCTATTTCACAGTGAGTCTCACTGGAGCCCCCTGGTGGTGAGGGCGCACATTTACACTTGGTCTTGCTAACCCTTGTGTAATGACCTGCTCAGCTGACAGTGTTACACACAGACACCTTATACTGGATTTAACGCCATAGATTTGGGTGGTCATGGGGATTTTTGACGACGGGACGGTGCTGCAGTTTGGGAGGAGGCGTCCGTGGCATGCTGATGGTCACGAAGATTGAATGGTGATACCTGTCGCCCTTGTGATTTGCCAGGCAAGTCAAGGAGCTTATGGACAACAGATTACAGGAACATGAAGTCTGATTGATCCCAGTCAAATATCCAGCTCTGTAACTGGGAGGGGTGTAAAACCATGAAGTATGCATGTAGCTTTTTGAAAACGTCCTCTAAGCAACGTGAGGTATGTGCTGAAAAGGGAGAATGGGGTATATGCAGTTCTGTTTGTATTTGGCCTTCTGCTGCCACCCTGCATTACCACTGGAGGGCAGCAGAGAGCCACAATGTGCTGCCCCATGCTCTGCACTCTTGACCTTGATCACCTTCAGTGCACAGGTGCTGCTGGACTCGCCCTGGGGGTGAGCTGCCTTCCTCAATGTGCACACACATATACAAGCACGCGGTGGTTTGAGCCGGGCTCGCGATTTATGGCACTATGTGTAAGTGCTCTACTGGAGTTCCAGTCTAGTACAGGGCCGCTTAGAAACACATGCTGTAGACCTCCTCAGTGACCTTGGGTTTACCTTTAACCCCCGCCCCCCATAAGACCCATCCGAGACCCCTCTCTGGCCAGGGTTTGTGTCTCTCATGACCCTGCCACTAGGGGGAGACACTGCCTCTGATCCGCCCCTCTGAGGCCGATGCCCTTGGGTATAATTGGCCCCATGGAGTTCCGGCCAGAACCGCGTGCTGACGGGTTCTGACGTCAGCAGACTCGTCGCCGTGGTGATATCTGGGTCAGGTATTGTCCATGGATGTGCAGAGTGCTGAGACCTGGGTTTCTCTCTCCGCCGAGGTGCTTCTCATCTTCACTGCCATAGTAACCCATCTCGGTGCCCCCGCCCCTTCTTGCTGGGGGGGGGGTCAGGTGTGTAATTGACAGCTGGACCCAAAGCGTCCATTTGCTGCTGTGAATGGTAACCTAGGAGACCAGTGAGGCGGCCTGGCACCTTCCACGTCTCTGAGAGAGGTCAATGGTGCTGTTGTTTGCCCCCAGCTCAAGATCAGCCTTAGAGCCCTCTTCATAGGTAAATGGTCCCCCACCCCCCCCACGTTTACATTGAACCCATGGGATGTGAACCCATAACCTTCTGATCCACAGGCACAGAAGCTTAAACCACTGAGCTGCACGCTGCCCACATGATGTTCCCTAAAAGTGGCCGGTGGAGCTTTTACCTGACTTTAAGCTTCCTGATAGCTGACGGATCGAGGCTGTAACCAGCATTTCCTGAGTCCCACCCCATAGATTTAATGCAGTCCAGCGTTGTGCTGTTCCAGAGGGTTTGATCTGCATTTTTTTTTTTCGCTGGCATGGAGGAGCGACTCGTCTGGCTCCTAATCCTCTGTACAGAGTGTCTTCATATCAGCCTGATTTAATTTCAAGGGCCGGCTCACAGACGTGCCGTTCGCAGCTATTTTAAAAAGCCCTTTGATTCTCTGCCCTCTCCGTGCTCCTCTTTAACTCCTTCCTCCCGAGCCTCTGCCCGCGCTCATATGCCGAAGGAGGCAGCCCACCGAGCCTCCAGAAGCCAGCATCCTTGCCCTCGATGCTTTACACCAGCAGGTGGCGTAGCGGCTAGGGAGCTCGATTCTAAAAAACGGAGAAAATGAACTAGCTACTTTCAGTGAGCAGATTGGATGAGATTTGGTGAGCACTATCGATTTCTCCCACACAAAATTATCACAAGGTTCTGGATGTTTTAAAAAGGAGCCGTTCACACAATCTCCAGAGAGCGTGGCGGCTTTGTACTGGGGCCTAAAATAGAGCCCTGGAAACTTTTGGTTTTTGTGCAGTATTTATGACCCCCTGCCACCATCACCACCCCCCCCTCGCCTGCTACCCCTTGATGTTCATCCCATTCATTTTCACTTTGAAGTCAGGCAGCGCAAGGGACAGACCCGTGGGTCCTGATGACGGGGCGATCTTTGCCCAGACTTGTGCGCAGCTTCGTACCATGGAGACATGAATGGGGTGTAGCCCCCCGGACCGCCTGCATGACCTTTCCCCTCATCTGGTTGCCGTGAGACACGGTGACTGCTTGCACAAATACTATTAGCGCGGGATGAACGAGCGGTGGCTGACTCTGACAGCCATTTTGCGTGCGTGACTTAGGCGAAGGCCGTTAGGATGCTGGCCTCACACTGAGATTCCAAGAATGTGTGCGCCAGGGGAAAAGGGGTCCCTCTTCTGCGGCAGACCTGCTCGCCGTCGTCATAGAAACGCGGTCGCCATCGCCATCCCCCCCCCCCAGTAACCTCGGCTCACCTGACTGAGGCAGAGGCTATGCTGGGTTCTCTGTCCCCCTCCCCTGTCCACACTCACATGCTAATCCCCCTCAATCATTCCCTCCCCTTTTTGCATGTGCTTTACTGAGCCCCTCGACCAGGACAGGAGCGATGCAGGAATTCTCTGACATAATCTGTTTGCTGTATTGGTGCCTTTTTAATGTGCATTAAGGTTTCCACTGCTAAGATGAAAATGGGAACTGACTCTGTGCGTGCGTGCATGTGTACGTGTGTGTGTGTGTGTGTGTGTGTGTAATGTGTGTGTTCACTTTCATAGCACGGAGAAATTCCCGCCTCTGCGTCGCCATGGAAATCTGTATGCTCTCTCCTTCCCGTTATCGCGTCTGTGTGCCCTGCAGCGCAGCTAGCATCTGTAATGCCTGGCTGATCCATGCCGACCGGGGATCTGGCTTCGATTAGTTGCGTCTGCGGCTGGCTGCACTGCTGCCTGGGTGCTCTCCTGCATCTCGGCTCTCATTCGGCACTGGGGAGCGAGGGCGAGAGCAGCGCACTGCGCCTCACGGTTACCTGGCATCGCCGGGCGTGGAAGTCGGGCTTCTGGGGTGGGGGCGAGTGGACTGCAGAGGGGAAGGAGGACTTCTGAGGAACTCTGAGGGGGTTTTTTTTTGGGTGGGGGAGGGCATCCTTGACAGGAAGCGGGGGGGGGGAGTGGTGCGTTTGCGTGGTTGGGGGGTGTGCACGCGGCGGGGGGCTCGCCGGACCGTCCCGCATGCAGCAGATGGTGCGTACCCTGGCCCAGTTCACCATCGCCCTGGAGGACATGCAGGAAAACTGCGAAAGAGCCAGCGAGGCCCTCAGCCCAGGGGAGGAGCCACTGGACAGCGAGGCCGGGGGCGGCAGCAGCGCCGGGGCCCCCCAGGCCGGGGCTGAGGTACAGAGCAGTGTGTGTGTGTGTGTGTGTGTGTGCGCGTGCGTGCACTTCACCTTCCCCAGCATCCTCACTTGGAGTGAGTATGTGGTCTCTTTCTCATAGGGTGGCACTCTGTCTCCGCGTGTTTGTGCGTTTCCGTGCGGTTCCGCACCCCTCTGGCACGCGGCAGGCAGGCAGGCGTGTTTCTGAGCGTGACAGAGGACCGCGGTGAGAGCTGGAGCCAGGGTCGGGAGGCTGAGAGCTGTCTGCCAGGCTGGATGAGTGTCTGTGTGTATGTGTATGTGTCTTGGACTTGCACTCTCCCCAGATGCCCCCTGAACTACGTCTTGGGGACCCCCCTGGCAGTTTGATAGACGCCACGCCCGTCACGCTGGTGCTGACAGTCCAGCCCGACCTATAACCCCCTCTTAGCCTCCCTACTTCCTCTGCTGTGCTCATGGGTGGGAAGCACCCACACCCAGATTTAACTCCGCCCTCCATCCCCACACAAACTTAATCTTCTCAAAGAGGATTTTGTCCCCTGCCCACTGTGGGGGGGTAAGCGCCTTATTCTAGCCTAGGACTTGTGAGGATCCATCATGCTCTCTGGCTCCAGGCAGCAGGTGTGTCGCTGGTCACCTCGTGCCCCTCGTGCCCCTCGTGCCCCGCGTCCATCCCATGATCCATGCATGTGTTGGCATGATGTCGCTTTCCCGCCCATGGGTGCAGTTCCAGCTCTGTACAGATCGCCCCCCCCCCCCTCCCGCCGGGCTGACGCCACGACGCTCACCCTTGTGACGCTCACCCCACGATTTCGCTAGTGCACTTCTGTGATCTTCAACCTGGGAAATCGGCCCCTTGGAGGAATGCGGTGTGAGGAGGCCGGGATGCCTGGGAGCTCGGCTGCGTCCTGCCGCCTGGCTCTCGGCTTCCTCCGTGTTCATTGGACCTGTGTCACCTGACGGGGCTCGGAGCTGTGTGGTCATTGTCTGGCTGAACCCCCCCCCCCATGCACCCCTACCTGAGATCACTAGTCTTACATAATTCTGATAACCGTGTGCAGTCAGATAAACAATCATAGAATCCCCCCCCCCCCAGCCCAGCACAGATGAGCTAGGGAGGTGGCACCAGTCAGCAGGGACAGGCGGCTTCTAGCAGGTGCGCTCGGTGGGGGGAAGGGGGCCCCCCGGGTCTCTGGTGTGCAGGCGAGCATCGCAGGATGCTCTCTCTGGTGCTAAGCAACCGCCTCCCGCATCCCTGGCCGGCACTACACTCTCCCTGCGGCATCCGTCAGATGGTCGTCACGGTAGTATCCGTGGTGTAAAGGTGAGCTGCCTGGCAGGGCCCCCCTGCCCAAATGTCCCTCCAGGTATCACCTTCCGCATAGCGGTACAGGCCAGCCCCGCATTCAACGCTAAAGTAACCATCACCGTTAGCGGCATTGGAGTGCCTGCCGCAGACCCCCGCCCCCCCAGTCAGAGCAACCACACTTATACATTTATATGTTTCTTGGGAGTTCCTGGCTGCCCACAGCATGCTATGGCGCCATACCTTTCCGGAATGTTCCATTGTCAGAGTCGCAGTCACAGTAATTGCTGTTTATGCGTGAGGCCCGATGAGGAGGAGTTGGGGGGGGAGGAGAGGGGGCCCGAGCGTGACGTCTTGGTGGTGGTGGGGGTAATCCGATTTCTGCGGGGTGTATGAAAGGCCTGCATTGTACGGTTGAAGAGCTGCCTTTGCCCACATAGCGCATGAGGGTGTCTTTATGGGACGGTTCCGTAGGCGTCCAGGTATGGCCACCTAAAATAGACAGGAGCTGAGCTGGGGGGGTCGGGATTGCTGCCTGTCTCCATTCCAGCCTCTTTTACTACATGAGGGGGGCAACATAGGGCTGTCAGTGTCCCTGAGTGTTTCACACATCATATTGACGCCGCATGTGTGCCCAAATGAGGGGTCCCCTGTCCTTACCTCCCCCAACCCCCCCCCCACGAGACTTCCACAGCTCCTCCTGAGACCTGCTTGTGGGTGGGGTTAGGAAAGGGGTGTTTCTGGGACTTCATGTGTCTGAAAGGATCTCTGTGGCCCCCACCGCTGTCTGTGTGTGAGGGAGAGAGAGATCGAGGGAGGGGATTGCAAAGGCGCTATATGGGCAGGTGTTTCCCATCGTCTCTTTAAATTACAATCTAGTTTTAATCTTTTGCTTGTAGCTGGTTGCCTGCCTCTTAAACACTGGCGATACTGCAGTCCATCTGATTTCTGTGCTGATGTCCAGCCCTGTAACATTTACATTTAAGTCTTTTAGCTGAACATTATTGGACATTATTGTCCCAAGTGAGGTACAGGTTATGCAAATAGCACATTACACACATACGGCTGTCAGCAAGGCATAAGTGCTGTTGGGCGCTGCACAACCCACAGTGCTACACAATATCTCCCAGACAAAGCAAGAACTTAATCAGACAAGTATGCAGATCAGCAGAAAGTGCGGTGTTAGAAGCTTTCGGGGAGCATGGAGTGATGTAGGCCATGGGACATGGAGGGGTTCTGAAGGTGAAGAGGAAGTCCGATGGCCGATTGGTTCCAGCTCATTCCATCATCAGGGAGCCACACGTGAGCGACGTCTGGAGTGAGGCGCTGATAACCAGTCAGGGCTGTCAGCATCAGTCCATCGAGACGAGTCTGCACACGCATTTACATGTATGTAACAGCTTTACTACCGTGTACACAGTCTGAAGGGTTTGCCAACTACCACAACGCTTTTAATGTAGCTCATTTTAAGTTTATAATGGAGGAATATAGATGTGACTTATTTCTTGTGTGAGTGTCACGCCAGATACTGTGAGGTGGCCAGCCTGTAACCAGAGGGGCCGTGTACTGTCACTCTCTTTGGCTAAATGCTAACAGTGCTAACCTCACCTTTCCATCGCCTTCGTCCGTCTGAGGCTCCGGCCGGCTTGCGGCCACGCGCTCCT
>JAODKN010000038.1:2051856-2089895 GCA_026774425.1 Petrocephalus zakoni
TGTGAAAGGTCTCATGGTCTCTCGTTGTGTGATGGACTTCATGGTCTCTTGGTTGTGTTAAGGGTCTCATGGTCTCTCGTTGTGTGATGGACTTCATGGTCTCTTGGTTGTGTTAAGGGTCTCGTGGTCTCTCGTTGTGTGATGGACTTGATGGTCTCTTGGTCACTTTCTCTGGCAGTATCCATGTCTACCAGTCGTCGGACAACATCCGGAACCGGAAGAACAGCATGAAGATGCAGCATGCGGCGTCCATCTTGAGCATCCTGTAAGGGCCCATTCTGCTAGCCTAGGAGCACCTCCATTTGCCACAAAGTGCCGGTGGTTTGATTTTTCCTTTGGTTACATCCCAGGTATCTTGACAACAAGGTTTTTGTGTCTTTGGCTAATGGCGAGGTCATCGTCTATCAGAGAGAAGCAGGTGAGAAAATAGTACCATGGGAAAAGTTCTTACCGTTGGAACATGATCTTACTAACTCTTCCCATTAACTTCATGATTGTACATGTGTCCTGCTAATAACTGCACATTGATATGAACGAACACTACTGGCATAGGTGAATGTTTTTAATTACTAGCACCCACTTACTCCCTCCCATAGGAAGTTTCTGGGATCCACAGAGCTCCCAGACACTGTGCCTGGGGACCCCTGGAGTCCCTGTGACCAAGATGGTACCTGTTGCTGGGAAGCTGTGGTGTGGCTACCAAAACCGGATCCTCATAATCAACACCAGCACCCTGACCCAGGAGGTACCATGCCTGGGTGCTGAGTTGGAAAAAACAATGTGAAAAACAGAGGAGCATGAATGTGAAGAGAATAGGCAGGATCTACACCTTCCACCATCCGTCCCATAGCTGTAGAGTTTGGGTCTCCCTCTGTTCCAGTCTGTCCCGTAGCTGTAGAGTTTGGGTCTCCCTCTGCCCCTGCCTGGCCCGTAGCTGTAGAGTTTGGGTCTCCCTCTGCTCCCGCCTGGCCCGTAGCTGTAGAGTTTGGGTCTCCCTCTGCTCCTGCCTGTCCCGTAGCTGTAGAGTTTGGGTCTCCCTCTGCTCCCGCCTGGCCCGTAGCTATAGAGTTTGGGTCTCCCTCTGCTTCTTTTTGGGCCATCGCTAACTGTGCTTTCCCTTTGCAGCACTCCTTCCAGGTTGGCCAGGACAGCAGTCGCTGTGTGACCAGTATGGTGAGTTATGGTCAGGGCGTCTGGATTGCCCTGCAGGGCAGTGCTCAGGTGCGTCTGTATCACGCCCCCACCTGCGAATGCCTGACCGAGGTGGACGTAGCACCTGCTGTTCACAAGATGCTAGCAGGTGAGTTCATCTTTACAGCTACCGCCTAGACGTCTTTTACATTGGTCTGAGTTTGTGATTAGCTTGGTCCACGATGTTGAGCGGCATGCAACTTCTCCTCTACGCCCAGGTTCAGATGCTATCATCCGGCAACACAAGGCAGCCTGTCTGCGGATCACGGCCTTGCTGGCCTGCAAAGACCTGCTCTGGGTGGGGACCAGCGCCGGTGTGGTTCTGACACTGGCCATCCCGCCTGTCTCAGTCAGTGGTGGATCTGGCTCCTTACGAGGCCCCCTGACTCCCATGGGCTCTGCCCATGGCCACACGGGCCACGTGCGTTTCCTCACTGCCATCGAGCTGCCAGAAGGCTTTGACCTCTGCTTCCCCCCACAGGCTGAGTCAGGTACTGCGACTGCTAATAGGAAAGTCAATAGCTCGGATACATATACTGTTGTTAACCTACGTAATTGACCCTTTGGCCTCCAGGTAATCCTGCCCAGAGTGGAGACAGCAGTGGTTCAGGCCTCCAAAGACAAGACTCTGCCCGGCGGCGCACCTCAGCGTCCATCCCTGCCAAGTCTAACCTGCTGGTCATCAGTGGGGGTGACGGCTATGAGGACTTCCGGCTGACCAATAGCAGCGAGACAGTAGGGCGGGATGATAGCACCAACCACTTGCTACTGTGGAGGGTGTGAGTCCCCCCCACCATCCTGACCATTCCACCCACCCTCACACTCCCCCTCCCCCAAGGACCACCCCCACCAGAAGCATCAGCACATACTCTCTACTAGCCCTCTTCCTAAATGTTTTCTGATTGGCCACCAGCATGCCTATGAGAATGTAGGAAGGGGTTCCCCTCATCCGGGTCATTTCTGTACTAGTTTCGGTGGATGGTCGTGTTTTACTTTTGCTGTTTATTTTTCGGCGTTGGAGTTCAGTTGCACTCCGCTCGTACTCCAGTCTCCTCACTCTGCGTCCCGCTAAAGCGACTTGCGAGAGTAACAGAAAGCACGGTCATATAAAAGGAAGGAGAACCTCTTCTTCGAAGGAGAGATGGAGCAACAGGATTAGCATTGAAGTCAGTAGGACCTGGCGCCGGTACCACGGACCAAATCCAGAGGTAATATGGTTACAACCGAAATCCTCAGTGAGGCCTGAAGTGGGAGGTGGAAGCCATTAGCAAAATCTCACCCGTTGGGAGGAGTAGGACCTAGCAGGAGGGAGTGAGAAACCGAGAGAGAACGCCAAGGGGACGCGACCCCACGCCTACGTGTTCTAGCCGGTGAAAATGTGATCTCTACTGTCAGTTCTGACTGTGACACGTCTCTGATGAAGATGCTTTATGTGTATAATCTCCTGATTGTTACTGTATGAGTGTAATGCCGCAGTAACTGGCGTGTGTGCCCAGAGGGCGCTGAGCGGGGCCATGATACACCAGCTTGTTACCACACTGCGGGTCTGTGGGAACACGCTGTGCACCAGCCTTCTGAGTCCAGCAGCTTACTCACTCGTAATCACTCGTTTTCTGCCATTTTAAAGTTTTTCATTTTAAAAATTATATATATAAATATATATATATATTAAACAGCACGCTACTAGTTTAAAAAAGAAAAAAAAAACGAAAAGCTATCAATACATTCTGCCTTGGTATTGCACCGGGAAACACTTTTGTACAGTATTTATGTTTTAATTTTTGTTAAATCTTTTACAGCACTTAATTTAATTTTGTGCGGCTACATGCAGCCGGTGAAGGTGGAGGTGGAGTTTCATTCGGGCCTCTCTAAGATGTCTGCTGCCCTCAAGGGCTGAATGGCCGGGCTTTCTTTTTGTTTCCAGTGGAAGTGGAGTTTACCTCCCAGTCTGGCCAGTGACGGACCAGTGGGCTCTTCTCGGTAGCTCTTTCACCCAGCCAGGGAATCCTAACCTGACGTTGTCTGGTCCCCGTCCCCCAACCACCGCCCCCAGCCACCCGAGTCCAATGACCTACCCCTGAATCCCAGTCTCACCAGCCTTTGGGGTCACTAACCTAGTGTATGAGAATCTCCATTAAGTATGTTAAGGAACCCAACTGAGTCTCATTAGATAAGAGCCTGGTTATGCATCCGTCGGGCGTCCCTGTTAGGTGGCTCACCTTATGGAAATGGGCTACTTAAATCTGCCATACAGGATCAGCGACACACGTGGGAGAAGCACAGAGATATGCACGGAGCTGGAGAGCTGCCTGCATTTCAAGCTCCCTTCCATATGAGGCACCATCGAGATTTCAGATATCTCTGAGTACGGCTTTAACGCCAGGGTGAGGCCACAGTCTCTCAGACTGGAGGACGGTTGTGGTGCCCGTGCCATGTCGGTGCTCTCCCGTGCCCGTGCCAAGCTCACCATCTGGGTCATGTGCTTTTAGGGAGACCGTAATATTATCTCCAGCCCATTGGGGAGAACCGCTCTTCTGACGATTTGTTTTGCGCCTGAGAATTTTTTTTTAATTCACCCCGTTTCCAAGGCTTTAGCCTCTCATATTTAAAATCTGTGCAAAATTGTAGTCTAGCTTCCCATGAAGATCAAAGATCCCCCTCCCCCACTTGAGATGAAGTCTCTTGTCATTATATATAATAAATTGAGGTTTTTAAAGGACCCGTAAATTGCTGGTATGATGTACTCGCCAGGGGCATGTCACGGAAGGGTTTCGGGTGCGGGGAGTGTTTATCAGCCGACTGAGAGGAGCCAACCGCAAAGCAGAAGATGTCTCACCATCCAGACTTCCCAGGATCCTCTGCTGCATACGCCGCGCATGGACACCGCCCCAGTCGATGAAAACCAGGCAGACGGATATCAGTTGTCTTGTTGCATTCTGTAACTCGTGTTTTTGTAAAGTAGCATTTCTGCCTGTTAGTGGAAGAAGTCCCGTGCGTATTGTAAATATTGGTATATATTGCCTTTTCTGTACATAGTGTTACCGAGTCCTGAATTTGTTGATATGAATCTAATGGCCTATTTTTATATACTTGTCTGGTTTCTGTTCTGCAGGGCCTGTGCAGCCACATTTAAAGTATTGCAGATGACTGTGCAGAGATTGATAGTGCAGTTATAATATCACATATCTTTGTTATGTTTCCTGTCACTGTGGGTTCTTTGTCATTAAAAAGTTCACTGGCGCATAAGTGATGACCTCAGTCCATCATTCCGCACCGACGCGCTCCCCCAACGCCACTGCAGTGCTTCCCCTCCCCCGTAACGCTCACCGTCACCGTCACCTTCCCAGGAGCTTGCAGTCACTCCTCGCCAAGCAGTTGCTCTCAAAGAACAGCAATCGCTGGATTAGTGCTGTAAGTGTGGTCTCTTACCTATGGGGTATGAAATTTACTGCAGAGCACTGATGACATTTGCGCAAAGAGGCGACTCGGCACGAGGCAGGCTTACACGCACCGTAGGAGCCCGTCCACCATTTAGAGTCAGGTGAGTTTCTCCAAACTGCAAGACGCCAACAACAGTGATCGCGTTACCGGCCTGTAACTCTGACCAGGCGCTCTTGCTGTATGGGGACAAACCTCTCACGTCTCTGTGCTTTTCCTAAACAGGGTATTGGTTTAACAACATCCTGTACCCCTTCCAAATGTGGTCGAACCCAGGTATGTTTTATGAATGAAGTCACAGTCTACCTAAACTGACAGGAACACTTCCATATTTCTAAAATTAGATGCTATGCATCATCTGATTGGTATCTGTGCCCCATGGAAAACTAATATGAGCACGTAATCAAATTCCCTCCAACTAATAACCTTTTCATACAAATACGAGTGACAAATACGGTTCATTATGTAACACACCTTAGAACCTGTTCGTATAAGATGTTTTAAGGCATGTCTGTTGTGAACGGTTAATGAACATGGTACCATTGCCTTGAGAATTTCCTTTGGATGTCTGCCTTCTGGCTGTTTTAGCGCCCCCTGTCTGTAGAGGAGCAGGATGCACAGGAGCCACTAGATCACTATTGCAGTGACAGTGTGGTGTCAGTGTTTGTATGTAAACAAACCGCTGTTACACTGCGATGGCGGTTAGTGTATTCATACGTGCTAACGCCTGCCTCGCTCTGTGGGCCCAGCGAGTGGGGGTTAGTCTCCGGGAATAAAAACAGGAGGGATGGGCTGGCAGGGGCCTCCGGAGACACCCCCAGCACCCACAAACCCCCTGTGCTCTCATACCCATCTGCTCCTGCTATATAAGCCCAGCTTCAGACAACAGCTGCAGACTAACACTGATATACTGTCTTAGGCTTTGCCCAAGACCACCAGAGCAAGAAAATTCCCGGCACAAGAAAAATGTCTGTTTGTGCGTCAAGACACTGCAAACACTGTTTGGTGTCTTGCTGTACATTTCCATGGAAGCCCTACCCCCTCGGGTGCCTTTATCCTGCACATCTCAGAGTCCAACCGAGGGGGCTTAATTCAGAGCCAGTCAGTATCCTGAAACTTAATCTAGTCATACTTTCCCAGTTTGCACCCCAGTGCCTGGGCCTGGCTTCCACGAATCCCCCCACCCCCCCCACAATCCCAGAGGCTGCACATTTGCCTTGAGGTTCCCTTCCCCCCATCTTCAAACCGTCCCTCGAATTCCAGGGATTCTCCATGGAGCCTCTGTGTGAGCCGTGACGCGCTCGGGCTGAGGATCGGGACCCGTGCCAGCGTGTGTAATTTCAGCGCAGGAAGCCGGCCGGCCGGGCCGCTGAGCCGCCGCGGGGGGAGCCCGGCAGCCGTGACGTCGCAGCCTCTGCGCCGAGCAGCCCAGTTGCTCCATTCAAAACCGGGACCGGGGAGGACACCGATTTCCGACCGGCATCTCTCACACCAAAACACTCCCGAATAAACCATGATTATAGGTCGCTGATTCCACTGCGCTCGCCCTCCAGTCCGGTAAGTGGGAAACTTTCTGATTCGGTGTTTTCCGTGTAAATAACTGCGACCCACTGACACGCGAACGGCTTATCGGAAAGGGCGTCCGACCGGCGTCCCTGCCTTATACTGGGCTCACGTCAGCTGCGGTTCGGGGGTTCTGATGTCACTGGATTTCCTCAACATCCCGTTTCAGGATGCTTTGCCGAGTGCTTCTTTGGGATCCTGCGTCTTTGTAGTGAAATTAAGGAATTAAAGGCTTAAAGCCTGTCTGATCGCATGAGGTCGTACCGATAGTTCCGGTCCGGTCCGGTCAGGTCTGTTAGTACCGCAGTGTGTTATCGCAGGTCACTTTGGACAGTAGTGTGTCATCGTAGGTCTCTTTTTACTGTTTTGTGCTATCACCGGTCTGTTTGGACCGCAGTGTATTATCACGGGTCTGTTTGGACCGCAGTGTGTTATCACGGGTCTGTTTGGACCGCAGTGTGTTATCACTTGTCTGATTGGACCGCAGTGTGTTATCAGGGGTCTGTTTGGACTGCAGTGTGTTTCTGACAGCCCTGTCTGGACCGCAGTTGTGTCCCTGCGGTCCATCGGGACATCTCGATCATCGCAGTACTATGATCAATGTTCACCAGCAAGTCATACAGCGTTAATATTTCAGCAGCCCCGGAGCTCCATGGCCGCTCGATGGTTTCCTTGCGACCGGATTCAATGTCAAGCGTGGCAACTTTACACCGGCTGCAATGGGGAATGAGAAGCTTCCAGGGAAGATCTGTGCCACAGACCTCCAACCCAGAGGGCAATATTAAAGCGTACTGCAGGGCAGGGGGGCTTACTGTCCAAGCCAGGCTTCCCATTACATTACATGCAGCTATCGGAATAAGATCAACCCTATAGCACAGGATACTCAAACTCCCGTAATTAAGCGCCCTTTAAACAGACAAATAGCCTCACGCGGCTTATATAATGAAGGGATTTCATTTAAGTTAATATTTAAACACAAACACGGAGAGACTTAATTGTTGTTGGTTGTTTGTCCCGTTGCCATTATTTGATGTCAGGTTTTCATTCGGATAACTTGATACGGCCCATTAATTAACCCAACCCCGTTAATTACACACTAACTAACCTTGCTACAACCCGCTGTCACTTTGGGGAAAATGCACGTGGAGGAAATATGCTAGAATAACAACATCGGTGTTGTCAATAGTAGTGTCAGAGGGTTAGGTAGTTCCACCTTATTTTTTGTTTTTGTTTTTTATCTGGTGGCTGCGTGTGTGACACACTGTTGCCGTCCCGTTTGATCACCGGCGATGACCTAAGTCCGCCAAGTAAGCGCCAATGTAGTCCTCGGTGTGATTCACGCGTGATCCCAAAACGACCGTGGGCTCGAGTTTCCCGCATTTCCAAGCGGTTTATTCACCTGCCCCCGGGGAGCCTTTCCATGAAATTAAGAGGGCGTTTTGAGGGACTCCGGCTACGGCCGTGGCGTGAATAACCTGCCGCTCGGTGGGCGCGGCGCCAGCCGCTCTCCGCGTATCCGAGCACGGTCACAACACATCGGGAACATTATGTTTTAAGCGGACACAAGTCCCTTTTGTATTTGTGTTCGTTTGGTCGGGAAAACACAATGCTGCCAGCTCCGAACGGCGATCCCCAGCAGCTCCGGGGGACGAGTTAATACGAGACTCGTATTTCTGGTTCAGGTGAGACTCGCAGCTGCCGCTCGTCTTCACGTATTTCCCTGTTTGAGAAACGCAGGCGCGGTGAACGTGATTCGGCCAGGGCTGCCACAAGAGGCTTTGGATCCCATGGAAGCCAGACCAATCCAATTACGTCTCAAATGTTTAGGGCCCCTGGAATCATTCTAAACCTCCCCCCCACTGCACCCATGGTTTCAGGCACTTGATTTGTAATGGCTGGGAAGCTTCATGATCACAGAGAATTTGCCCCCCTGGTGCGATGTACTTATCTTGTTGGAAAACAGCCCTCCTTCCAACTGGAATATGAAAAAAAAAGCCTCTGTGATGGCCGCAGGCGAAAGGCCCCGGGTGACAACGTCGTGCTGCCCCGGTGGTCCGAGCTCCATGTGCACGGCCAGCACTCAGACTAGTGATCATAGAGTGTTGGATGGAAGGCAGGATTGGGAAGGTATTTGTTCCAGTGGCAGCGGATCAAGACAGGAGTGCATCAGGATTTTTGGTGCACGGCAGCAAGCAAAAGATGATGTTAGCGGCTGTCGGAATCTTCGCGGCAAAGGCCCTCGGCGGTAATTGGTGTCGTCGGCAGGACGTGGGACAGACGCGGTCAGCGTGGGGAAGATGGAGGGATGCTTCTGGGCCAAGTAGACGTGTGGCGGAGACGTGGAGCACCGTCTCAGTGAGGCACGTCAGCTGGCGAGTAGACGGCGTGAGGTATAGCTGAACGTTGGACTAACCGTCTGGCTTCGGATGGTCACGGTGAGTTGTGCTGCAGCTCAGGAGCCTGGCATCTCTCCCAGCAGGAGGGCATGGGTGCATGCGTCTGTGCGAGTGAAGCACGTGGTGTTCAGGTACCTGGCAGCGTGGACGCTGACCTCCACTACAGAACCATCTCTTTGTGTTCTGAAAGTTCTGCCTTTCTCCTTTCGGTCTCACGGTTCCCGTTTGCCAGGCCGGCTTAGCCGACTAGAACCCTGGGCTAGGATTGGGTTTGCTTTTCAGATGCCTGATTAGCACTCGTCTGATTGGCTGGAGTAGTGTGGGGTCTGGGAGGTGTGCTCCGCTCATATGCACCTGGGCAGCGACACACCTGCGGGAGGGTCATGCAGCTTCCCACAGTCGCCATAGTGACCGAAACCCATCTCACAGGAGCCAAGAATTAAAACCCAAAATGGCTGAAAAGCGAAGTGGGTTTTTCTTTGTGAAATATCCAAAATAATAGGTTGGTTTTTTTTTTTTTAGTGTCCATTCTGTACAACCCTTAAAGGACGCTGGCGCCACAAAACATCCTGGAAGACATTCAAACATGGAATCAAGAGCCTCATCCGCGGATCTGCTCAGAAATGCCACAGGGCTATAAATATCTCACTACCATTAACACCCAGCAAAACAAGTGTCTCATTTGCTTGGGCGGATGACTGTTCGGCTCGGGAATATTCCTGCTGACAACAATAGTGTCATTCCGGCTGGCTTTGGCACACTATGGAGAAGGCGGTGCCACTGTGCTGTAAGTGCAGTGTGGCCCGGTGAGTTAGGATGCAGTGTCTGTGATCGGGAGGGTGCTGGTTCAAATCCCGGACTCTGCAGGGTGATTTCCTGCCCTTTGCCTGCCGTCGCTCTGGGGACTGTCTGATCCTGCTTTCTCAGAAACGTATATCTCTTTGAGCAAAAGCGTCTGCCACATAAATAAAACACAAATGTAAACACAGCGCTCTCAGGAATATTCTGGGGGGCTCCTTCTGAGATTTTGACTTTTTCTTCCGGTTTCCGGGCTTGTAGCGTTCAGTTATATACACACGGCCTTCTCTCCCAGGTCCTTTACACACCCAGTGTGAATGGAACCGGCCCCCACTCCAGGATCCCTGTCGGCTGTGTCATTACTTTGTGGCTGTGTTGTTTTCGGAGCCGGTAATAGAAGGACTGGTACTGTAACGGCACCGATATGACAGGACGCCAAACTGGCACAAATTACGGCCTGTCACCCAAACGCCGTCCTGGGGCCGCCACACAGGCCCCGTGTGTTTTTGTGCTCGTGTCATGTGGTTTGTCTCTCGTTTTTAACTTTAATGGCGCTTGACGAGGCCGCCTCCCTCCCTGGGGCGTCCCTGCCGGTCCGCGCCGCACTCGGTGACCCCGCGACGCCCGGTCACATCGGTGGTTTTAACCGAAATAAACTGGGCTGGAGATTTGGGCCTGCGAGTCATAGGATGACCTTGCTCAGGTCAGACGCGCTGATACGACGGTTCACATCAGGCGACTTGGAAAGGGGGGGGGTTTTGGGCCGCTTATTTTTTAATTACGCGTCTTTCCGAGCCAGACTCCGAAGGGCCTGATTTGTGCCGGAGTTTTGAAGTGGGATCCTTCCTGGCAAGGAATTTCCCCATCCCGCGTGGAAAACCACCCTGGAACGTGGACGGAATGAGCCGGCCCGCCAGGAGAAAGCCGCACTTTTCATGTCGGAGGCTCATGTCTTAATTACAGGCCCGCTGCTCACTCTGAGGGGGCAACACCCCCACATCGATCCCCGCCGGGAATGCAGGAGTCAAACTGCTCGCTTTTCCCTCGGCTCGCTGATCCGGGTCCCTGGCGACGAGCAGTGAGGGGACGCCGAGGTTGGCGTCGGTTACATGCATCCGGGGCTCGGCAGTCACCGGGGACCCGTGAGCTTGGGGGATGGGGGGTTGGGTGTCCCCTGGAAACGGTTCCTTGGAAGCCCTCTATGCTGTGATTGAAAGGCTGCCGGTGTGGCGTGCCGCTGGTGTGGCGTGCGTGGGATGGCCTCGGCTGAGGTTTTGAACCGAAAATCAAACCGGAATGCCCATCTGGCAGGACCGGGATATGGACATCACTCCGGCCTGCCGGTCCCTCGCTGCTGTCCTTCTAATCTGCACGTGCCTGCGGCATACGGGACCCGGCCGGCGCGATCCATCTCGCCTGTGGTCCTCACATGCGCCGGACCGCTCTGCATTTTGCGACCCAAGCCACATGGGCCAGAAATAACAGCTGCAAGGGATGCAGCAGTTTGGATTCGTCGATGTAATTATGGTGCTGGCATGTGTGTGGGGGGGAGGGGGGTTACACATGCAGGGTTACACATACACATCCACCCCCCCACCCCCTAGTGCTGACATTCCCCAAGATGGGCCCCTGGACGAAGACAGGTCGCCTCTACAGCAACTGGCATCCATTAATTAGTGCCTGACGGTGGCAGTCAGCCATTTTCTTTAAGCCAGGGTAATTACAGAGGGACTGTCAGGAGGAGAGAGTGGTCACCCAGCAAAAGGACTGGGATGGAAAGGCATTCCCACTTTGTGTCCTGCTCTGATACCTCCCTTTCCCTCTGTTGACCGGCCCGGTAGTACAGAGAGAGGCACTTATGGGTCAAAAATATGCACAAAACTGTCCACCAAACTGTACTTTACTGTGGCCTGCGTTTGTCTGGCCGGACGGACGGCTATTCTCACCTTACCTGCGTGGGTGTGTGTGAGTAACATAGTCCCTAGTGTCCCTGGGGGGCCATTTACCTTTGGAGGGAGCCAAGGACCGCAAGCAGCACCACACCTGGCCTTAAAGATGACCTTGTTTTTCTGTTAGGGTTTTCAGGTCAGTTTAGATGAAGACATCTGAGGTAGAGGCTGAAGTCAGGTTAGCCGGGGCCATACTGGCCTAAAGTAGGACGTGGATCGATGACACATCCCGCGACCTTAACCACCAAGTCACCTGGCTGTGATATTTATAGAACCCAGCGTATTTGCTATCCAGGTGGTCACATGACGCATAAGCACCTCCCCCCATCAGCATCCCATCCTCCTCCAATCCCTCAGTCTGGAAAATGTCATAAAGCTCTTCAGAGGCTACCGCTCAGCCGGCCTTTTCTGCTGTTTGCTACAGCCGCCATAAAGCAAAGTTGTTTGTGAAACCCAGACGTCGATCGCAGACGGAATATTAGTGGGATAGTAAAGGCTCTCGCTCTCTTTAGGCCAATTTGTTGTTTGTCAAAAACACCACACAATCACCAGACACCCCCCTTCTTCCGCAGACCGAACGGCCCCCACCCCCCCTTACGAGACACCTCTCATCTTCCCCCTGTGTTGTTTTTCCTAAGCAGACGGCGTTTCCTTCCAGCTCGCGTGGCCGCCGCCGCGGACGGCTGGCCCGCTGAACGGCGAGCATACAAAAAACAATAAACGGTAATTTCTGCATTGTCAGCTCGGCCGGGGGCCGAGAGCGGGGGGGGGGGGAGGGGCAGAGTCTGCAGCTCATGGCTATTTTTAAACTTTTCATAGAGATGGCACTGGTTGAAAGGTTTGATGGGGGCGTAAATTACATGGAAAATCTGGTCACGCTGCCGTGCTGACCCACAGACAGAGCGCCGTGTCTGATTGAGGACAGGCTCGGGCCCACGGCTTTGGCCGAGGCCCGTGTTTGTCGGGGATCGCTGTCACACGCCGGTCTTTAGTGACTCACTGAGTCCATTGTCTCCCGCGCGGAGTTTACAGTGGACTCTCCGTCTCTCAGCGTACTGAATCACCCCCCCCTTACCACCATGTGTGATGGGTCATTCTTATGAATGATATGAAAGGCCGCTCTGTTTAACCCAGGTCGTTCTCTGACTGCCAAGGATGACTGACTGTGTTTGTCACCTAGCAAGCCCCTATCTAGGGTGACTTGCCTCAAAAGCACTCAGAGGCACCCCTGCTGACCAGGAAGGCCCAATGTGCCATCCCTTCATCTGCCCGTCTCTGCGAGGCCCCGCTGCGCTGCAGAGTAAAGTCCCGGGCACCCAGATTAGCAGGCCCAGCTACTTGTACACTACAATCACTGGAGATTTCTGCATAGAATACACTGAGAGCGGATCTGTGCATGTAATCCTGTCATGCAGGCCGCACGCCGATGGTGAGCGAGACTCTTACCCTGCTTTGCCCTGCTGTGAGGAGGTAAGGGAGGCCCTGTGCCCTCATTTCAGCCTGTAATCTCAGTGGGGGTCATGGCGGTCCTTTTGGAAAGAGGGTTCAGACCCAAAGCCAGCAGAGGCAGCCCCTCTATTACCTTATACACATCCCTGTGTCTACTGTCATGTCTGTGACGTTGTACAAACACGGGGACCCGAGGGGATGTTATTTCATGTCTCTCACAAACCCGCACGACAGAATGTGGAAATCTCGGTCGGCACAGTGTCGCCGTGGTTCCGTGGCCCCTCGGCCCGTTTGCACACTGACCCGGTCGGCGCTGGCGGGGGCCGTCCGGAGGGCAGATGCTGATATTCGCTCGAACGGAAGTGTTGGGGGAAACGGGCCCGTTCGGGGGAGGGCGGGGCGGCTCACGGTTCCCGGGAACGCTGCCAGACCGTGTCCTGTCACTCGGAGTGCTCCTGAGCCAAACCTTGTCCAATTTGTTACTTGACACTTGCCAAAAAGGAGTGGGCGATTGTAGCTGCCTGTGTCCTGCTTATGAGCTTTCGTCTCTCCCCTCTCAGCAATGCACCGAGAAACAAAAGTGTAATGATATTTCCTTGTGGCTTTATGGGACCTTACCGTGGGAGATCGCTTCCACCAGGATCTATATTTAAAGCACCTCCGCACGCGATCCGGAGTGCATAGGGGCTTGGGGGTGGCCCTGGCTTCTTTCTAAGTGCAGGTTGGATGGGGGGGGGGGAGGTTAAATTTTCATTCCCTGAAATTGCACAAACTGCACATTATTCCGAAGCACCCCATCATTTTCCGCAGGGAGCACGTTTATGTTTGGCTAGAAAGACTAAATGCTTGCCCAAGAAATGGTGGATGTTTAAGTGGATGTTAAGTTGGCCTTTAGATGAAAATTAGATGCCAAAAGAGGCTGTGGTTCATTGGTCTTTAAAAAAAATAACTGTGATGTTCTAGTAAGGAATCCAGAGGTGTGCGAGATATTTTGGGACCAGTGCTTAACTGTTGGGCGTGGGGCACATTTCAGCGGGTGAACAACAGGTGACCTCAGTGGATAACAGGAGCGCTGTCCTCAACCACACAGCAAAACACATCGCTGTGCTCCTTACAAGTGCCAAAGGGAGACCCAGGGCTCTTTCAGCCAGCCGGATAGCCGCTGGACAGCTTGTGTCCTACGGGTTTGCGTGGGAAGTGAGGACACGGAGCCAGCCACACGAGGCTGCGTTTCCCCGGCATCCCGTGTCTGTGATTACTGGCCAGAGCAATCCACAAGCACGCTCGTGGCATCATCCAAGCCAATCTCAGGGGCTGAATGGAGGGCAGTGGTAGGCGGAGCCAGAGAGCTGGAGGGGGCGGAGCTTTCTTCTGAGTGATGGTATAAGACTGCTGGCCTTGAACAGGTAGGGCGAAGATCTCAGAATGCTCTGTGGTTGACCTGCATCTCGGCCACGAGGATCCGCTCTGAGCCTGCAGCCCTGGGGTGAGTCTGCACTCGCAACTTCAACCTCGTATCCTGCATTGGTTCTTTTCAGGCTGGGGGGGGTGGGATTCTGGCTTTTTGGTTGTTGCGTTCCTATTTCAGCATCTCCTTCCCTCCACAAGCGGGTGCGAGGCATCCATGTGTCTTTTAAGTTTTACTGGGAATCTTTCCTGTGCTTCTGGTGACCCCCAGCCAGAGTGCTCATTCCCGTCATAGTATCACTAATGGAGTCTTTAAGCACTTAAGTAAGTCACTCTGGCTAAGGGCGTCTGCCAGGTGCTGTAAGTGTAAATGTAAATATGTCTGTGTCTAGCTTAACAAATCTGAGTTAATTTATGCAGTAACGTGGGTTTTCTCTATGGCATTTTCCTGCCGTGTGCTAATATCTGCACGCCGTGGCAGCTCTGCTCCGTGGTGATGACCACAATATGGCCCGTCCAGCGCCCCACGGGTGGGGGCAGGGGGTGGTATGGGGGCCTTCGGAAGCCGAGGAGGTGAACATGATGAGGCACACTCCATAAAAAGAGGGAACTGGTTTGTCCTCCCTCATGCTCGCAAAGCCAAAAGGGGAATTTGGAAAAAAATGTGCAGTGTCCATCCTTGCTGGAATCTTGTGGATACCCACAGGTCTCCTGAAATAAAATCAGACCCAAAGGTATATACCAGACTGTACATTTTTAACACTCCTCTCCACTTTATGCTCATTTTTAATGATTTTATTTAGGTATATTTTAAAATATTTTGTAATGAAATTTTCATTTAATTTTGTTTGTCCGATCAGTGGTTCCATTGTGACCTTATGTACCACATAACTGTCATCTGTGCTCCGGGGCCCCATTAGAGTCTGGGCTCCCAGGGGCCCGAAATCATCTGCAGGAAGCCAGACCCATCCCACCTGCCATGTGCCAACACGCACCCCCTAGCACATCGAAATATTACTCCCTGTATTTCAAAATCGTCTCCCACTATTTCAAGGTGGATATTACTAGCTGACACAACAGAGGTGGGGGTGGCCTGGGCTGGGGGGGGGCTTCGTGGGAAATTGTGCTTCTGCATCTGACTGTGAAAGTTACCTCAGGGCTGGTGTGTGCAATTCGCTTTGCAAATCCATCGAAGGATCTTTATTTTTACAAAACGGTAACCTTTCATTTTCCCTCGGGCTGAAAGTTTAGATGAAACAGCTGTGCATGTAATCACATGCAGTAAAAATTATTATTTGAAGGTGTCATCTGTGTTTAGGCAGATTTTGAGACAATCTCTACATCCTAGGTGTTAAGGTACCCTGGCTTATTGTCAGGTCAGTGTTTGACACATTCACTTGGATAGTTGGCTAGGTATTTACGGCCTCTTAGTCCTGGGGTCCTCAGATCCCATCCCTGTTGATAGATTCTCTCATTCCCTGATGGCCACGGTGGGCTAATCTGCTCTGGTCCTCTTCTGTCTTCTCCCATCTTTTGTTCATAGAAGATCACCTTGAAGATGACGGGGAACCACCTTTACAGCTCAGCCCTTGTTCTCCTTGCTGTAAGTCTGTAACTGTCTCTACACCCATCAAAGGATTTCTCAGAATTAGTCTGAAAGGCCTCTTATTTAGGCTGTAGCTATTATCACTAATGGAAAAGTACGACGTTCTGTAAGCTGGAAGAGTAACAGACTCCCGTTTGGCACTGACATAAGGCTTGACTTTGACATATCCGTTCACGCTGGGCTTTCTGCATGCATGTGCAGGAACCAGCCAGCAGGTGGCGTCCAGCTTAATGACTACTGCAGAATTCCAGGAGTTCTGCTTTTATACCCTAGAATGTGACGCTTCGTCCAGAAAATATAAGTGGGTAGAAACAGTGGTTGTGTTTAGCAGTACTCAAACCGTACACTTGTGTGTGGGCCAGAGTCGATGGTGCGGTTGGTTAGGATAACACGCTCAGGTTAACCTTGGTTTACCGGCCCGCTAAGAGACCCCAAAAGGCCGATGGGTTGTTTGACTGAGACGTTGAAGTTGTGCTTTGGCACCGAGCTTTCTTCTGTTCTGAGAGCCCAAATCCTCTCCCTTCAGCTGCTCAGCCCGGGGGACTCCCAGGCGCCATTGCAGTGTGGGGGGGGACAGGTCCTAACCAGCCAGGGTTGTGTCTGTCTGCACTGTCCACGCGGGCAGGGGCCCAGCCAGGTGAGAGAATGCCCCCCCTTAACAATCTGGAAGTGTCAGATCATGACTGTAGCCCATCCATTTGAAACTTAATAACCGTTAATGTTGGCACCATCGTGATATTTTCAGAATGCCGACCCCTAGTTCCTCTTAGTACTAGTTCCTCCTAAAATCTAACATCTTTTGACTGATTTAAGGTGGTTGAATTTTTTACCTGCAGCCCTGCGGGCGAGCTGTGGAGGCAGACCGGGTCCTGCGGTGCCAGGCCTGCCCCGCGGGCACCTTCTCGGACAGCTATGACGCGGAGCCGTGCCGGCCTCACCACTTGTGCCGCGCCCTGCACCGCGCACTCCTCCGGCCGGGCCGAGCCCGCAGCGACGCCCTCTGTGGGAGCTGTTTGCGCGGGTGAGACCCTTGTTTTACTGTGTTTTCCCGAAACCGCACTTTCACCAGCGTGGGGCAGGAATTGAATCACTCCTTCCGTCGTTAAATAGGACACACACAGCCCCTTGGACGTAAACAAAAGTGTGCACGGGGTCCTACGGGCTGGCATGACTTTCCTGTCTGAGTGTCATGTCCAACCCTGCTGGACACCCATCTGTCCTGTCTCGCTCAGTCTCTTTGTGTCCCCTCCAGTCGGGCCAGCAAAGGTGACAGGATGCGTCTCGCTGCCTGACGTCAGTGTAGTCAAATGTCACATGCAACAACAGAGCGACCGCACACCAATTATGTACAAAATGCACGTCAGCGGTAAGGTGTCGGGAATTACGCCGCCGTCACAAACAGCTGCGTCGTCCACCGGTTATTTAGAAAATAGACGTATAGATGGATAGGGCCCCAGAGGACAGATGCTTCAAACACGCTGCAGTGCTGGCTGTAAGAAGGACGTGTAGCTACCGGGGGACTGACGTAAGCCGTTACCTATTTAAAGTCAGGGCCCGTGAGGACAGGGATAATGCACCAGCGAATATAAGGACCGGGATGCCCTGGACGGCAAGTCATGTGACCAGTCCTTTGGGCTCTCAGACGAGGCATGAAGATGTGGGGCAGGTCTGCTAGGACTGGGGGGGGGGCATGTCTGTGGCAGCTATAGGCCCGCTCTGGCTCTCATCAAACTCCAGTTCCTGTGCCGTGAACGAACAGTGTGTCCGGGAGCCTCTTTCAGGCCGGGAGGTCTGCTGAGCGTCACCGTGGAGACGGCCAGCACTTTGCTCACTCTGGCTGCCGTCTTGCAGGTTCTCCGAACCCACCGGAGCGACGCCCAGTGGCTTCCAGGCCTGCGTGACATGTGAGTGTGCGACGTGTCTTCATGGGACATCAAAGCGGCTTAATGCCGCTTCATCCTTTCATCTGCCACCAGGTCACATCCAGTTATCAAAACAGGGAAATCTGGTCTGAGGGGCGCTGTCGGGCCAGATTCAGCCATGTCAGTGTCCACAAACTGCATTGAGTATGACGAGAGAGGGGTCTGCAACTAGGATCAGAACTAATAGGTAGTAAATGTATATGAAAAAAGCTGCTGCTGGTGTAAGGTGATGGAGGAAGTTTGGCGTATAGAGCTGCAGTCAGGGGGGACATAGATCTGCATTTGGAGGGGGCATAGATCTACATTCAGAGTGGGAATAGATCTGCATTCAGATCTACATTTTGTGGCAGAGATCCTCAGTAATTATAGTGAAAGCAGGAAGTGCAGATTATGCCAGGACAGCCAGTGAGACTGAAAAGACCATGTCCTCTCTGATCCGGACAGCGCCACTGGATCCACTGGTGCGTGTGGCCCGCAGTGTGAGCAAGAGCACCCCCCACGGGGCATCAACCGTCAACGGCACCAACGTGCGCGGCACGGACGAGACGGCGGAGTACGCCGTGTTCGCGCTGGTGCCCATCTTCTGCGTCACGGGGCTGCTGGGCATCCTCATCTGCAACATCCTGAAGAAGAAGGGCTACAACTGCACTGGAGACAAGGAGGGAGGAGCTGCGGAGGTGGCCACGCCCCAAAAGGAGGGTAAGCCCCGCCCCCAACACATACCCGACCCACAGTGCAAGCCCTGACTCCGCACAACACACACATCACAAGGATGCATATGGCTTCATGTCATTTAGGGGACCGTGTTCCCGGCCCTCCCTGATGTTGCAGTTTTAGCAGACATTTTTATGTAAAATAATGTACATTTTGAGGAACCTGTACCTGGAGCAATTGGAACCTAAGGGCCCTGCTTAGGAGCCAGTGAAACGCACCCTGCCGAGTCTCTGCCGAGGCAGAGCATCCTAACCCAGAGAGGCACACATACCAGCCCTGCACGAGGGACCGCTGCCGGGTTTGGATGGCTTCACCACGCTTTCCCCCGCAGACGCCCGGGGTCAGGTGACACCTTACGCCATCGGAAGAGAGTGGGAGGGAGGCGGCGGCTCCGGTGTCATGGGAAACTCTGGAGCTTGGCACTCGCACAGAATGGGCGCGTGTGAGATAGGGGGGGCGGGGGAGACGCGCTCACGCCTGTCCTCACTGTGTCAGGCTGTACCTGCGCGCAATTAACGTCAGCCTGCCTACCGAACAGAACGTTCCACCTCTCTCTGTACTTGTGTCCTAAATAAATGGCTTTTCCCACACCTTCCCCATTCCAGATGGTGCCTGCGTGAAAGAAAGGCCTTTGTTTTAAAAGGCGATAATCGATAATGCACGTCGTGCAGCTGGGGGGCGTTCCCTTCCCCCGCTGCCGACCTGAGGTCTGGGGATCTGCTTCCGGGTTTGAAAAGCTCAGGGGAGTGAGACAAGTGGAGGTCGCCTGTCCTGCTCAGAGTGGGGCTCCCCAGTTAGGCTATGGGATCCAAGCACAGTCCTTTGTCCACCTAATTAGGAAGCAGCTCCATTTGGGGCCTGATCCCCATTGATCTCCCAGCATGCATCACAAGGTGGGGGCGCCTCCTCCCCCCGGTGCACTGCGTGCAAGTAACACAGTGGCCCAATTAAGTTGCAGATTGCCGCAGCACAGCGTGGCGTGAGTCACTCTGGACCGCGATGGCGGTGCGGTGACGCAGGTCCAGGGCTGCGCTGTTATCATTTTATTGCGCATTTTAAAAATAGCTTTGCTTTCATCTACAGCGAGTTACAGCGGTTACCCTTTTAAAGCACCGGCGCACGGCAGGCTAAGTGCTTCTTGGAGGGATACAGCAGCAGCGCGTCTCCTGGGACCTGAATCTGAAACCTGAACGTCCTGAGTCCGTTTCCCTGATGACACGGCCCTCAGCTGCGTGTAATGATCACCCTCAGCTCCCGTGTGCTTCGCCTTCCAGTTTCTGTCCCCTCTGAGTGGTAGATAATCTGCACTTGTGTCACACCGGACCTTTTCACTCTGTCTGGCCCTGTCCGGCCTACTCAGGCTCTGTCTGGCCCTGTCGATCTCACTCAGACCCTGTCCAGCCCAGTCTGTCTCTGTCAAGCTCTGTCCAGCCCTATCCAATCCACTCTGGCTCTATCCAGTCCACTCTAGCCCTGTCCGGCCCATTCTGGCTCTGTCCAGTCCACTCCGGTTCTGTCCGGCCACTGTCAGGCTCTCTCCAGCCCATTCTGGTTCCCTCCAGGCATGCCTTCCATAAGTGGGCCTTTATTCGCCTTATGGCCACTTCAGCATTCTTCCTTCATTCATTTGCCATTTCCTCCTCCTCCAGTGACCCCCACCGCCAACCCCCCAGTAGCCACATTCCCTCTCCTTGACAGTGCAACAGTAAGCTCTGTCCCTTTCACGTGGGCGATACTCGGGGCCAGTTTTGCGATCTACCGAGCAGACTTGGTGCCATTTAGCCATTAGCCTGTTAGCATTCTTGTGGACTCGGGGGCGCTGATCCAAGCCCTGCAGTCTGGAGGATAGGGGCCGGCTGCAGAGCCACCATTGGGCTTGAACCACACGTTGTTACAGAGCATCTGACTGCAGAGGCGTAAAAAGCCCAGAAGCCACCGCCTTGGCTCACCAGCGATGCGGGGATATAAGCGCGTGTGAGTGCGTACTGGTTTTGCTATACTTGTGAGGTACAAAGAACCTCACAGGTATAGCGAATCCTAAAAAAAAAAAGCGACTAGTGAGGTCATTTTTTTCAGTCCTCGTTACTTCAGACTTTATTTTGTAAAATTCTGTGAATGCAATCAAAAAAGTAAGAATGCCAAAAATCTTGTATTCTCTTCTTGGTTGCTTACGGTTAAGGTTAGGGCTGGGTTGGGGTTAAGGGTGTGGTAATGTGTGTGTGCGTGTGTGTGAGAGAACGAGAGAGGCTATGAGGGACATGAAAGACGGAGGACAAGCAGAAGAATGACTGCAAAAAACAGAAGCCCATGATCAATTAAAACGACACTCCGGCACTTGGGCCAGACATGCTAACGGGCTAAAGGGTGCCCTCCACTGGGCGACGCCTCTCTCTTCCCATCTGCTGCTCCTTGTGGGAAAGGCCTTGTTCCCATAGATACTGGTGTTCTGATGCCTTTGGCCCCACTCATTGTTCACCGGCTGAGTGCATGCAAACTTATTTGAAGGGAGCTCATTGTCTCTACAGGGTGGGCGAGAGAATGGAAACTCAGGGAAAGTATTTGGTTGGACATTTTTTTTTCCTCAAAAATGCATGTTATGCAAGACTTGTATGCACACCCCCCTTCCCTGGTTGTTCCCCTTCTGGGATGGTATAGTGGTAGAAAAGAAACGAAATAGAACCCCTTGGTGTTTAAACCAGGCACGTGAAAGGTTCCTCTTTCCAGTATCAGTCTAGCAGCCTTGTCCCTCTCTCCCCTGCAGCGAGTTCCGGCCCATACATCGTGGACGACCCCAATGAGGACACCATCAGCATCCTGGTGCGCCTCATCACAGAGAAGAAAGGTACCCCGGGGGTCCTGTAGCACATCACTTCTGATTCTTTAGAAGGGGGACACACTTTAATAGTCTCTCCTCTTCGCCGTATAGAGAATGCGGCCGCTCTGGAGGAGCTTCTCCTGGAGTATGAGAGCCGGCAGACGGCTGCCAGCAAGGCCTCCCCCCTCAAGTGAGAAACTCACCCACTCTGGGCCTTCCTCCTCCTCCTTCTCACCACTCTTCCTAATGTTCGACTTTATTTATACGCGTCCTCATGCGGCCCTAAACAGGCATTAACGAGGCGCCCGCGTCAGAGCACCGGGCGTGTAAGGTCACCTGACCCCCGGAGGTGATTGCCATCAGTTCCTTGAATTTCACCATGGCGTAGGCGATGAGCATTGAGTCACAGCCACTGTGGCCTTGTGGGTCCAGGCCCTCACTTGTGGTGTCACCTGATCTTCCTACCGCGGCAAGCCCCCCCCCCCCTTCGGATTAACACCTTGCAGAACGAACACATTTGAACACGGGCCGTTTCTATGGCTACGGCCGTTCTCCTCTTTGTCGAGAGGCACAGAGAGATCGGCTCCAAAGGCCCGTCCCACTTTCGTCTCCCCCTGGTGCTTAGTCCCGGGGCGGCCCAAAGTGTACTGGCCTCAACCCCCCACCCCTGATGAGACTGTGCTGACGGTGTCCTTACGTGACTCGCACTCACTGTCTCCCCATCATACCGGACAGGAAAGACCCGGAAAACTGGTTGATTATTTAAATGTTTTCGGAATGGCACTTGAGTCATCAGGAAGAGCACCGTATCGACAGGCACGTGGCGAGATTAGAACACCGGCCCCCTCCCCCCGTCAGTAGACATTCTAGAAAACTGCTGTTTCCATTGTAACAACTGGGCCAGGAAGCGCCCTATTTCAGGACTGTTCTATGTAATTGACGCTGTGCATATGTGCTGTTCTGCTGCCCCCTGTTGGTGACGGCTTGCCTTCTTCCCCAGGTTGCCAGCTCTGCCCCCTCTGGCCCAGTTCCGATCACTGCCCCGCCTGTGCCCACACCAGCGCCATCCTCACACCATCAACGGGCTGGCGCTCCATTCAGGCACCACCTGCTGCTCTCGCTGCAGCCAGAAAAAATGGCCCGAGCTTCTGCTGACTCCTCCCACCCAAAACCATACCCAGGACCACGCCCACAAGCAAAATGGCGAGGCCAATAGGGCTGCCCAGGCCCCCCCGCCCGGGGAGGTCACCATTCTATCTGTAGGCAGGTGAGGACGGGGCACATGTCAAACACACGCATTTGGTACACCTCGTCCCCCTGCCCCCAATAAAACGTGCCACCCCCACAGGTTCCAAGTGGCCCAGATCCCAGACCCCCTGGATGCAGATAGCCCGGAACTGAGTGACAGTGACTCAGTGGACACAGCACGCCTGGAACCTGCAGAAGAGTCATCCCTGCTCGGGGTCTCCTCCTCTACCTCCTCCATCGGCCAACGGACGAAGAGCAAGCAGGAGGTAAGTGGATTCACTGGGCCAGAAGCTTTAGGAAACCCCACGAGACCCTCATGCCCTCTGCAGAGACATTAACAGACAGAGACAGGAAAGCAGATTGTAACTAGGGATCCACCGATACCATTTTTTACAAACCGATACGAGTACGAGTATTTTTTGTGGACTTGCTGATACCGAGTGCCGATCCCGGCTCGTTGTCGCCCCCTAACCATTGAAGTCAGGTTGAACAAATCACATTCGCCGGCTGCGACCAGTTTGATATAGTGCATGGTATCTGCACTTTATTTCCGATACGAGTACAGGTATTTTAACAAAGTATCGGACCGATACCCGATATTGGTATCGGTATCGTTGCAACCCTAATTGTAACCAAAGCATGTCTCACTCTTCCAGAAGGGAAAACTGGTCATAACACTGGGGGAGACTAATCTGGTCTTTTAAAAGGTAAACAGCATTTTATGCTGTTCTGGTGCTGGTGCTGGTAGTAGTACTGGTGGTGGAGGTGGGGTGCCCCGGGAGGAAACATACTGGGGAATTAGTGGCCCTGTGCATGTCCTTCTGTCCCTCACTGTCCACCTCTGTCCCTCAATACCTGCCTCTGTCTCTTGCTACCCACCTTTGTCTCTCTGTCCCTCAATACCTGCCTCTGTCACTCTGCCCCTTGGTACCCACCTTTGTCTCTCTGCCCCTCGCTTCCTGCCTCTGTCTCTCGCTACCTGCCTCTGTCTCTCTGCCCCTTGCTACCTGCCTCTGCCTCTCTGCCCCTCGCTACCTGCCTCTGTCACTCTGCCCCTTGGTACCCACCTTTGTCTCTCTGCCCCTCGCCTTCCTGCCTCTGTCTCTCACTACCTGCCTCTGTCTCTCTGTCTCTCGCTACCTGCCTCTGTCTCTCTGCCCCTTGCTACCTGCCTCTGCCTCTCTGTCCCTCATTACCCGCCTCTGTCTCTCTGTCCCTCCCTACCCACCTTTGTCTCTCTGCCCCTCGCTTCCTGCCTCTGTCTCTCGCTACCTGCCTCTGTCTCTCTGCCCCTTGCTACCTGCCTCTGCCTCTCTGCCCCTCGCTACCTGCCTCTGTCACTCTGCCCCTTGGTACCCACCTTTGTCTCTCTGCCCCTCGCCTTCCTGCCTCTGTCTCTCACTACCTGCCTCTGTCTCTCTGTCTCTCGCTACCTGCCTCTGTCTCTCTGCCCCTTGCTACCTGCCTCTGCCTCTCTGTCCCTCATTACCCGCCTCTGTCTCTCTGTCCCTCGCTACCCGCCTCTGTCTCTCTGTCCCTCGCTACCTGCCTCTGTCTCTGTCCCTCACTACTTGCCTCTGCCTCTCTGTCCCTCGCTACCTGCCTCTGCCTCTCTGCCCCTCATTACCCACCTCTGTCTCTCTGTTGCTCGCTACCCGCCTGTCTCTCTGTCCCTCGCTACCCGCCTCTGTCGCTCTGTCGCTCGTGACCCACCTTTGTCTCTCTGTCCCTCGCTACCTGCCTCTGCCTCTCTGCCCCTTGCTACCTGCCTCTGTCTCTCTGCTTTTCATTATCCACTTCTGTCTCTCTGCCTTTCATTACCTGCCTCGCTACCTGCCTCTGTCTCTCTGACCCTCGCAACCCGCCTTTGTCTCTCTGTCCTACGCTACCCACCTCTGTCCCTCGCGACCCGCCTTTCTCTCTCTGTCCGTCGCTACCCACCTCTGTCTCTCTGTCCCTCGCGACCCGCCTTTGTCTTTCTGTCCCATGCTACCCGCCTCTGTCCCTCGCGACCCGCCTTTGTCTCGCTTTCCCTCGCTACCCGCCTTTGTCTCTCTTTCCCTCGCTACCCGCCTTTGACTCTCTCACCCTTGCTATCCGCCTCTGTCTCTCTGTCCCTCGCTGGCTCTGGTTTAGTCACTTGTTTTTCAGTGATACTTGTCACTAACTGCAGCTCTCTCCCGAATACTCATGTTTCTTGTGTTTCATTTCTTGTCTCTCTGCCTTTAGTTTTGGGTCAGAGAGGAAGAGGGATCAGAACCTGTCAGCCAAAGCCGTTATTCCTCACCATTAACCATTCTGATTCTTTCTCCTTCCTTAGGTAAACTGCTAAGAAGAACGGCATTCTGGGAGATGGGTCACCGCTGGAAGGAGTACCCAAGACCCCAATGATGGTGGGCGTGTGTGTGGGGGGGGGGGGACTGACTGGACACTGCAGAGTTTTAATTACATTTGTCACTGAATAACCAGTTATCACATAACCAGTTTTAAGCTTCTAATTAGGAAGATGGAGACTGTAATAATTACCTCTACAGTTGTGCTTCCAGAAGGGGACCCCTGTGTGTTCTGTCCACCTCACACACCAGCTAGACACCCCCAGCTTGGGGGTAGGACATTTGGGAGTGCAGGCGTGTAACAAGCGGCATTGGGACAAATGGCCTTTCCGGAGCTGCGTGTACCACAGTGGTGAAAGCCACACCTGCCTCCACCTTCTAACATGAGCAATAAGCAATGAGACAGTACTGTAAATGAGTGTAAATATTGGGCACAGAATGTCTTCATCTCTTTTTAAATCAATCCATCAGTACTGGATGTCTGACCAGGATGTGGTGTTACCCAGGCCGGGATTCCTTCTTCCACATTCCTGGTTTTGGTCCAGGCCTGTCTGTTTTTTTAATTGGTTTTGGGGGGGAGTAACAACGTGCAGTGGCTGCAGTTTCAGTACCCATGCTGCTGACTCTCCTGATTGGAAGATGTCCCTCACCCTGCCCGCCCTGCCACCTGCTCCGCACCAAACCCGGCCCTTTCTGGTTTTGGCTTATGTAAACAATCTATTTTTTTTCCTGAACTTCGACAAAAGCCTTTATAGAGATGTATTCAGCAGATACTTTGGCTGCTTCAGTTATTAACAGTTCAGTTTTGTCTAGTATTAAAGGAGGCCTCCTGCATCAAAGCTTTGTTCTGCTTGTAGAAGCTTCTAAATAAGCCATTTTTTATGTGCAATCATAGACTAATTGTGTAGCATACAGCATACAGCATCTGTGACCAACAGGGGGCGATGTTTCCTCCTGCCACAGTTTGATTTGTGACCTGCTCCGATACAGACTGTGGCCACGGGGCTAGTGTGTGGGAGCTGCGGGGAAAAACGCTGGAATACGCATATAAGCAGACTACCTTCCGAGGGGACGGTGCTCGCTTCTCCAGGAGACAACAAACTAATTTATCTTTGCGGTGGATCAAGCTTTAACATACACATCTTGCATGATCATCCAAAGATTTGCGCTTTTGGTATTGCATTCGGTCATCAAGGCGGCCCGGGCGATTTCTGTCCTGTTTCCCACATTGAAGTACAGCTGTCAGTGTTTTTACTACTTACAGTACGATCTGCCTGCTTGTCAGTGGCATAAATTGACACCTTACAGCGGCATCACAGTTTGGTTATGGCGGTTTACATGACGTTTATACAGAGAGCGAGAGTGTGTGTATTTTCTGTTTGTATTTTATATGTTTTTTTCACTTTTTACATCTCTATGTCCTTAAATGTCCTTCCTCAGGACAGGTCCATATGTGTCCACTGATCTGCGTTAACTGTCATGGTTTAAGAAACATTCATCTGTACAGTCTGGCAGATATTATTTATTTTATTGCAGATTCTTGAAATTTGTACTCTAAATAAAGAACCAGTTTATTTAAATGTGCCTCCGTTTCGGATGTATGATTGGCATCAGTTCTCTCATTGGCTGGTCCGAGGCAGCCTAACGAACCCTCCCCTGGGAGCCCAGAATGTTGACTCCGCTTGCACTGTCTGGGAGAGGGGTGTGGGAACTCTGGGGGGAATTCCGGGATTTTTCGGGGCCTAGCTGTTTAAAGAAGCAGCATGATGCTATAAACTGCAGTGTAAAGCCTCCCATATCTGGCTAATTAAATCTTCCCCATTTTCCTTCAGACATGGGAAGCTGCAGCCTCATGCTTACATTCTTTCATAGCCATCTGCCTCTATTACCCTCTGCCATCAAACCACAGTGGAAGTGGTGGCACTAGTTGAATACTGGCGCCCTCTACTGACAGATGTGTACATCACACCCGACTGCCACACTGACTAAGCACAGGGTGGTTCTTTGAAAGTCTGTTACACAACCGATGACAGGGACACAGTCATGCTTAAATAATCATTATGTTTACGCTACGTGAATTCACACCCACTCGATTAGGAAACTGTTTGGTCTGCAGAAGTGGCCTAATGCTTAGGGAAGTGTATTTGTGATTGAAAGGTTGCTGGTCCAAATGCCCAATCAGCAAGATACCCGGATAAGGTATCATCCCCGAGTACTGCTCCCTGGGTGCCGAAATAGCTGCCCTCTGCTGTGCCACAACGTCACATATGGGTTAGATGCAGAGAACACATTTCGTTGTTGTGTGTCAGCAATGACAATCACTTCACTTTCTGTTAGTGATAATAGGGTGAAATGAATCATGCCGAATACACAAGAAACCAATTGAAGAAAACTTTCCTCACACTACCAGGCCACAAAGTGGATTGCAGGATGTAGAACAGGGTAAAGCAAACATTTGTTCTCCGGCCCTGAAATATTTAGTCTCGATTCCATGCAGAGCTCTTGTTCCTTCTGCCTGACTTGTGGATTACAGTCAACCACAAATCGGAGGGCTGAGTCGTCTGTTTGCTGCCTCATAAGGACCTTCTTAAATCTCCTACAACTGATCTCCTAGGTATATAAGTGTCAGTCCCTTTTTTCCCAGAATGCATAGCTTCTGAGATTCAGCTGACCTGAGAGTCAGTCAGACCTTGTCAGCGGGTGGCATGGTGTCGACCGGTGCTGGGGGCTGCCTGACGTTTCTGTGGCCGGTGACACTCCAGCGGAAGCCCCTCCCCACCATAAAGTAGAGGATGGGGTCGAGGCAGCTGTTGGCGCTCGCCAGCGGCCGCGTGGCCTTGTAGGCAGCGTTGGAGGCGGCCAACAGCTCGCAGCCGACCCCCTGCTCCAGGTAGCGGAAGGTGTAGTAGACGGCGCGCGTCACGTGGAAGGGCAGGAAGCAGAGCAGGAAGGCCGTCAGCACGACGGCGATGGTCCTCACTGACCTCTTTTTGCAGCGCGCCGCCGGCGAGCCCGGGACCGGCAGCGTGCCCGGGACCGGCGGCGTGCCCAGCAGTTTGCGGAGCATGAGGCCGTAGCAAGCCACCACCACGGCGAAGGGCACGCAGAAGAGCAGCACCGACGCCGCCCCGCTGTACGCCAGGAAGTGGCGGAAGAGCTCGCGGCTGGTGGTGTCGTGGCACACGCAGCCGCCGCCCGTCTGCCTGGTGCGGGCGAAGTAGAGGGTGGGCGCCTGGAAGGCCACCACCAGCAGCCAGACAGCGGCAGAGACGCGGCGCGCGCGGCGGCTGCCCACCCAGCCCAGGGAGCGCACCGGGTGGCAGACGCCCAGGAACCGCTGCAGGCTGATGCAGGACAGGAAGAGGATGCTGCCGTACAGGTTGGTGTAGAACAGGAAGCGCACCAGCTTGCAGAGGGCCTCGCCAAATGGCCAGTCGTTCTCGTCGGCGTAGTAGTAGATGAGGAACGGCAGCGTGAGCACGTAAAGCGTGTCGCACACGCTCAGATTGAGCATATAGACGGTGACAGCCCTCCAGCGCCGGGTCTGGAACATGATAGCGTACATGACGCCGCCGTTGAGCGCCAGGCCCACCACGAACACCAGGCTGTAGCTGATGGGCAGCAGGATGTACTTGAAGTGCTCGTTGAAGTCGCACGGGAAGCTCACGTTGGAACTGTTGGCCATCTTCGGGCACGTGATCTGAGGCAGCGACGGGGGGAGAGGGACCTTGAGACGCCATGATCGTTCTGGGGTCTCTGAGAACTTCATATGGCAGGATTTTTGAGCTGGTGGCCAACCTCCACACCACCTGCTGGCCATGCTGTCAGGACCAGTGGTGGATGGGGTCTAGATGTAGTAAAATAATGAAGGCCTAATGGGTTTAGATGGTGTAGCACTGGTAGTGACCAGGAGGAGGTGCTGTGCCCTTTTTTGTACGGTTAACCAAAGGCTGGTTATATTCGGCACGGATTGATTGGTACGATGCATGCAGTAAAAAATGTTGTCCAACATGCATTTTTTTTCTAAGCCAGCAGGCTAGCGTTCTTTTTTTTTTTTTTTTTAACTCACCCCTCATCTAAATTACTGGCCTCAGGGGAGTGGGCGAGCATAATTTCCAGCCCCGGATGTATGCAATGAAGATTAATGGTGTGACAGGACAGCCTGTTCAGTAAGGATGAGACGTGTCTGGAGGACTACGGGATGCTGTGGGAACAATCGCTCCCCACCTGGAATGGGGTGTGTCATGTACAAGCTTCACATATCAAGCGCTCCACATCAGCGGCCTGTCAGAGTAACTGCATTGTTTGCAGTTGTTTTTTTTATTTTATTTTAATTAGCTGCATGTGGGCGACAAGAATTAGCTCCTACAGCTGTCAGAAGTCACTGCAGGTGTGTGAGGAAGGAGCCCCACTCAATTGTCACTCCTCACTTCGCTTTTTGTTTTTAATAAATCCAAAGACATTTTAATCACTTTTCCCTGTTTTATTTTTACACCCACGTTCCCTTGGAGATTTGCAGATTTAAAACAAAAAAAAAAAACAAAATAAATCCTAAAAACTGTTTGTTTCGTGTTTTGTGCGCTTCGGTTGCCCTTCTGGTGAAGACGCGCCTCTTGGAAGCGGCGGAATGGACCTGTGTGTGTGTGTGTGGAATTTCCCTTTTCCCTGTTATGTGGCTTTTCTACGGTTACTCTGGTTACCTCAGTCTAAAGTCACCAACAAGCTATATTAACTGTAACTCAACGTGTAATTAACATCCCATAGTAATTATTAATTAAGGACACACACTTTAACATCCCCCTTTTTCCTTTTCATTGCCCTGTATTGTTGTTCAGTTCCCCGCCACCAGATTTAAAGATAAACTATGTCTGATGCAACGTCTATAATCCGCATACAACCAAAGACCAGGGTCACCCCGGGGGGCTTGTGGGGCCTCCTTTGGCATCTCAAACTTTCCTCACTATTAGTGTTATATTTTGCAGCATCTACAGGTAGAGCTGGTTTTGATAGCGAGGGACAGAGAGACAGAGGCGGGTAATGAAAGGCAGAGGGGCAGAGGCAGGTTGCGAGGGACAGAGAGACAGAGGCAGGTAGCGAGGGACAGAGAGGCAGAGGCAGGTAGCGAGGGACAGAGAGACAAAGGCGGATAATGAAAGGCAGAGAGACAGAGGCAGGTAGCGAGGGACAGAGACAGAGGCGGGTAATGAAAGGCAGAGAGACAGAGGCAGGTAGTGAGGGGCAGAGAGACAGAGGCAGGTAGCGAGGGACAGAGAGACAGAGGCGGGTAGCGAGGGACAGAGAGGCAGAGGCAGGTAGCGAGGGACAAAGAGACAGAGGCGGATAATGAAAGGCAGAGAGACAGAGGCAGGTAGCGAGGGACAGAGAGACAGAGGCGGGTAATGAAAGGCAGAGAGACAGAGGCAGGTAGTGAGGGGCAGAAAGACAGAGGCAGGTAGCGAGGGACAAAGAGACAGAGGTGGATAATGAAAGGCAGAGAGACAGAGGCAGGTAGCAAGGGGCAGAGAGGCAGTAGCAGGTAGCGAGGAACAGAGAGACAGAGGCGGTTAATGAAAAGCAGAGAGACAGAGGCAGGTAGCGAGTGGCAGAGGGAGAGGTGGGTAGTGAGAGACTGAGGTGGGTAGCGAGGAACAGAGCAGTATGCATTGTGACCTTCGGGTCTTCTGAGATCCCCCCAAACCACTTTCAAAAAATATAACGTGAGATCTGCTTGTGTTTAACCTAACAGGACATATGCACTTTGGTCATTTCATCCTGTGTCTCACCAGACCTTCTCTGCCCGCGCAAACAGAAGAAAAAGCAGTGACTCACCACAATATCCCTAATAACCAGGGAACAGGAGCTACGTCTCAGGGAGGCCAGAGATCCGTCTCCTTCTGTGGATGTTTTGCCATTGAGCAAGGAGGAGAAAAATGTACTTTTAATGTCTTACCCGCAAGCGAACATTTGCCATTAATGATTACACATCCAACCTCTCTGTATCCTGTCTTCTGCGTCCCAGGTGACCCCGCTGGTTGAATGCACAAGTGCCCATGTCCTTTGGCTTGCCTTCAGGTCTGGAAATACTTATGTCGTCCTTCCCACAATGCCCTGCATGTTTGTAGTACAGTGACAGCAAGGTGTCTGGGGGTAGCAGACAAGGCCAGCCACATTAGTGGGTTTGATGGGGAAAAAGGCTTCAGGAGCCTCATTGGATGGGACGTCTTGTTTAACCCAGCAACAGGAAATGGTGATCGACAGCACACCGTAGAGTGCTACCTTAATGTGGATTACAACAATTTCTCATAACTAAGAACTGAGTGTGTCATGATGGTGTTATTCTGTTTAACTTTAGCAGTGTGTACTAGAGAAATTATATTCTGAACAAGTGGATTACAAAGATCAAAAAACCTAACACAAACTCAACTTCCTGTGCATGAACCCACTTGAGTCAAACAGTTGGGTGGGACATTTTATAGTTACACCAACATATCATAATAATCCCATAGAGGAATTAACTATTTCACAAAAGATTTCTTTCGAAGGTTTGGGTTCAAATCCTACCTCCACTGTGTGTGTGGAGTTTACACGTACCCCTGCTTGCCTGGGATAGGCCCTGGACACCCTGTGACCGAGATAAGTGGTTGGAAATTGGATAAACGAATGAATGCTGTTTTCAGAATGTTCCATAATACCAGAAATAGGTCACGTCTGAATGCGTTTTTGAACTGAATGCATGCAGATTTGTGTTTGCATCTATGTTTCTGTATTCTACCTCAACCGTAAGCGTGAAGAACAAGAACGATCGGTGTATCTGGGATCGACTGGCGCGCCGCTCGCCATCGATTCCCGCCGCTATCGACTGCAGTTCCTTGTTGCTGTGCGATTCTGGACACGCAGCCTCCCCCCCGCCAATCCCCCCCCGGCGCCATGAGCCGCGGCCGGGCGGCCGGCAGGGGGCGCTGCGCTCCCGTCTCACGGCGCTTTCCAGCCAATTCCCGCGGAGCGTCCGAGGGGCCGCCGCAGCGCGTCGCCATCGGGCCGTCGCTCGCCGGAACGCCGCCGGGCTCCCGCTCGCAGCCCCGTCCCTTATTTCCTCACCGCCGCAGTGTTAGTCGGAGTCTGCCCGGCGTCGGCTGCTCATGGCCGCCTGAGTGAGCTCGCACCTCGGCGCAGACCGCTCGCCTTCGCCCCGCGCCGCGTTCGCGCTCCGGGGGACCCCCCCGCGGCCCCCCCCCCGCTCCCCGCTGTTGTTTTTTAACGGGATTTATTACCATTCATGTCAGTGCTCCACCATGCAGCCACCGCCGAGAAAGGTAAGCGCTCCGGCCGCCGCCACCGCGCACACCGGGCCTCCGAGCGCCGAGCGCCGGCCCGGGGGCCCTTTTTGTCACTCGGCGGCCGCGGATGGCCGCTCGCTGCCCCCTTCCCCAGCACCCCCCCGGACTAGGCGGCCGTACCGAGCCGCGAGCTATCCGGGGGGAGCCCCCTGCTATCCGGGGGGAGCCGAGCGGAGGCGCTCGGGGAGACAATGTAACGGGCCGCGATCGGGGCGGCTTCGGGGGGCGGGGAGCGAGGTGCTGGGAAGGGGCGCCGCTGCCCGGTCCGGTCCGGGCCCGTCCCCCCCGTCCCCGCTCGCCTCCATCACCGGCTCCTAAACGGCGACATGTGCGGCTCTTCCTTCCGCCGGGGGGGCTCCCTGTCACTTTGGGCCGCCGATCGGCCCTTTAATCGGGGGGTTAAGCGCCCTAATGGCCCCGCGGCCCCACGCCGCCCCCCCAGTCCGGGGACGCGGCTGTACCTGTCTGCCGCGCCGGCCGGGCTCTCGGCACCTTGCGCGGAGTACCTGCGCATATTGTTATTAATAATACAGCACCCCTTATAGCCTTATAGCCCTTATTAGTAACTTTATTATTAATCGCTATGGCTGTGTATTCCTAGGTACGCACTGGACTCTTTCTGAGCCTTTTTTCCATTTGTGACCCGTTAGGATTGAATTACTGACTTTTGCAGTCAGGGTTGTAGTGTTACTGGAGTGTATCCTCGTCGGCCACTCATAGGTGTCACTGTGCTGCCTGGGCGTCCCTGTCTACCCTGTGTCCCTTAGTGTATTTAGGTACATGGACGAGGGTCTGCATTAAATAATTCCAGTGCAGCTCTCTGTCAGACCTCTGTGCTGCGGAGGGTTTTTGGTGACCCTGGATGGCTCGTCCTTCTCCACCCAGCAGATCTTGCATTGAAAGTCGTGTTCAGTGTCCGCCTGTGTCTGCGGGTGTCCAGGCTCACCGCAGGGTCACGGGTGCACGGAGCGGCCGTGCTGAGGCTAATCCGGCAGTGTAACATCAGCCCCAACTCGCTGTGCTGTCCTGAGCTTCTGAAACGGATTGCCTCCTGTCACGTGAAACGATCGTGTGAAATAAAGACGAGACAGTGGGATCAGAGTAGGGGCCTGGCGAGGGCAGCGTGGAGACATGCTGATGTTGGGGAAAATGCAGAGTCCTGGGATTTGTCCGGTGATGAGGATGGGGCAGGAAGAGAGGAGTAGGCGGAGACTTCAGATTGGCTGGACTCTGCGCCCGTCTCTCGATCTTAGCACCCTATCAGGAACCTGTATTCCTGATAGTCTCCTATCTGTCTATCTCATTCCCGCCCCCTGCCGTCACATGAAGAGGGTTCAGGAAACAGGGCCCTATATTGCCCCCCCCCCCCTCCCTGTTTCCCACTGAGCTTCCCATTTTCGGTGGATAAAATCAGTAGCGAATCAAATGTGGTTTATCAGCTGGTGGAGAGGGTGCGTCTGGGTGGATTTATCATCAAAGCCAGGGAAAGAGGGCTGACATCACTTCCCATAAACGTGTGAGCGTGCATTTGGTTGTAAAATATGCCCCCAGTGAACTCTACCACACAGGGGACATATGTGACTCTGCGGATCTTCAGCCTGACAATTACCCCCCCCCACAGGTAAAGGTGACTCAGGAGCTGAAGAACACTCACGTGGAGCAGCTAACCCGGCTGCACATCAAACACCAGAGTGAGTGTGACCTTCTGGAGGACATGAGGTAAGCGGCACGGCTGGAACAGCCACCCCCCCCCGCGCCTTCCAGCTCCCAATTCCTCTTTTCTCGTCTGTGCCCAGGATGAGGGTGGGGCACTCAGCAGGCCTCTGGGGGAATCCACCCCCCACGTGTTGTGTCCCTGAGAAGGTGGTGCTCAGTGACAGTGTGGGCTGAAGAACTGGTTTATTGGCCTGCCAGAGGCTCCCAGTGTCGTTCAGTGTGTATTTGAGAGTCCAACGAAGCCGCATCTAGCAGAGTGATGGCGTCACGATCGGCCGCTGTGGGCGTGTCTTCCGGCAGCGGCAGAGTCTGCGGTTATGCTCCCCCGTTCATGCCCTCCGTCCAGTTTCTCGTGCCCTTTGCCCCAGTGTAGTCCTGCCGTTTTCCTCCACGTGGCAGCTTTTGGGTTTGGCATGTCCCCCAAACCCCGGATATCTGAAATCGTAATCCGCAAAGCTGATCAGCGCTCATTAACCCTAATTAATCCCCCGTGCTCGTTAAAGTGGGAAAGGCATGTTTGGCTGAGCACGGGTCAGCCAAGGGCCAGAGATTCCGCGTGCTGTCGGCAGGAGGTGGCGCGTGGCATCCCTGGCGCATGGGCACGTCCGGGCCGCGGTACGGGGTCGCCGGCCAGGTGTTACCCCGGCAAGCACATGACAGACGGGCTGGGCCAGATGAAGGACATTCAGTGTCCAAGCTTCGGACTGTTTACACGCTCAGCTGGCTGAGGTTGCTGGAGAAACAATTAGTAGGTTGCCAATCTGGCCAGCAGGTGGAGCAGTGATTAACGGTCAGCACCAGTATTAGCTTGTTCCTTTGATTAGGAAGAGGTTACTGGGGACAGTCAGACTACACCCTGTCAAGGTGAGCTGGGCTCAGCCGAGTTCCTGTTGGTGTGCTGGTTCAATCACATTGTCTGAAAGGGGGGCTCTCCCTGGGGGGAGCTCTGTCACTGTCACCTCTGGGCGTGCCGTGTCGAGGTGCTGATGTCATCTTCCTAAAGCTGTGGGTGGAGCCCGGTTGCTTCTGTGCACCCTGTTATTTTGTGAGTGGGCCCCCACCCCCCGGCAGCCCGACCCGTCTCGTCCTGCCCAGGGATGCCTATTTCGAGTGGGTCAGCTAACTGTGGCTCTTTCATCTTTGGGACAATATAACGCATGGCTGTGTGGTTTCAGCTTCGTCCGCACCTCTTGGTCCTGCTTTTGGGTTTCCTGTTCTGCCAGATTGTGCTGTGCCCGGACTCTGCTTTGACGCCCGGGGCTCGTAGATACCATCTTACAGTGACGGGAAATGCAAAGGGGCCTTGTCGTTTGGAACAATATCTGCATCGCTCGACATTCTCAGTTAGAACAACAATTTAAGTCGCTTAAGGGACAAAGTTAGCGGGGCTTTGTGAGAGTGCCACAGTAATGCTGACGGGTCCCACAGAGGCTCCCGGCAGCCGCGATGAGCTATGATGAGCGTAACCAGATCTTGGATCATTTAATTACGCCCTCCTCAGAGCTCCCGAAGGCCCACTACGGCGCTGTAGCTCACTTTGGACCCGGCCATGGAGATCCGACTTCCCCGGGACTGGAAAAGCAGCTATTGTTCACAGGAGTTTAGCGGTCAGGGGACGGAACCGGGGCTCCTCATCTGCTGCAGCGGCCTCTGCCCCTCCCCTAAATTGTTTAAGCCCCACTTGACCGCGGGGCTCAGGGGAGCGACAGTCCCCCACCACTTTGGGATCAGCATTGATTGTGCGATTGGGGATGATTGCTCTCGACAGAGGTGTTAATTTCAGGTCCAGAAAGTAAACATCCAAACCAGAATTTTGTTTCAACCAGCCAGTTGCGCTTCATCAGAGCCTTTTTTCCCATAACGCACCTCAAAGCATCCATCCAGTCTTAAGTGTTTTTATTTTTTTCCGAGATGCCAGCATTTGGGGAAGTCGGATAGTGAGATCGGAAGTCGAGGCCGGACGGGGTACACGGTCCTCGCAGGAGCCTGGGGGTTGGCGGAAATCCTGGTGTACCCACAGAGTGCCGACTCGGCACGGGGAGCGGAAACGTGGCCTTGTGACAGCCACCGTTTACGCCGTCCCTCACTTTGGCACAACAGGTGACGTGTCCAAAACCCTCACCTGGGAAAACGGGGCCTACGCAGTTTAATCCCCCCGGGTAGCCGGGACGGCGTAGCTATGGCAGTGGAGGTGGGCCCGGGGGCCAGCGACTGAAAAGCACCGTCACATTAGGACACGGAAATCAAACGGCCATAGTGAGTTGACAATGAGCCCCGTGACGTGACGCCATCATCCACGCCAGCAGGGAGCCACCTAATATGTCACTTCCTGCCTCCCTGCCTTCGGTCTGGTCTCTTCGTTTAACCCTAACCCTCCTTGGTCAGGCTGCCAGTCACAGCCCTACCGTCTGTCACCACGGTGATAATTCCAGGTCCCACCGACGGCGCACATAATTTCGGGATTAGTGGAGAAAGTCAGTGTTATGATGTTCCAAACTGCATGTTCCCCGTACGAGGACCTGCGAGCCTCTTGTCTGCGTCCCGTGCCTCTCTGCTGGGAGCTGTCTTTCCTACGGCACTCATCCTCTCTCTCGCTCTCTCTCTCTCGCAAGCAAGCATTGTTGTGGTTCTTGTCAGTTTGGCATCGATCTCCTGAAAAGTTCTCCTACATAGTTGCTGGGGTTTTAAAGTTCACCCAAAAGAAATAAATGAATATTTGACTTTTTTTTTCTGCGCAAATGTTTGCAGAGCTCTGGAGAGAGGGCCGTACGATCTGTGCGTAATGAAGCCCGCACAAGCCAGGCCTGGGCCTGACCCCGTCCCGCGTGACGCTTGTAGCTATGTCCCTGTGTCAGTTCCACGTTTGAGGAGGCGGGGTTTTGTCAGCTAAGGTTGCGTCCCCCTGACGACGGCAGCCTTTCCCCCCGAGTGCGGCCGAGCCGGGCAGCTCCCGACTTTGCGGCGCGTGACTTGGCTTGCCAGAACAGAGAGGCAGTGCATCTCCTGGGTGTTGCGCACATCCTGCATGTTATTCCACCCTTTTTGCGTAGCCTCGAGGCAGAGCTAAGTGGTATTTATTTGTGCATCCAGGCTTGTTGATACCTGTTCGGGCACCGGGGGAAAATCCCGGCTGCCCCCCCCCCCAGTCTGTCTGCCTCACTCTCTCTTTCCTTTGCTCCCCCCCACCTCTCTATCCCTCTCTCTGTCTCCATCTAGAGGCGCGGCCCCCAGGTTGTAGTGGCTATGCTCCTCCAATCAGCGGAGAGGAGGCTGTGGGGTGGAATGTGCATCTGTGTAAGCCTCAGGGTGCAGCCAGTGCCCAGGGGGTCCTGTGCCTGTTCTTGGCGTTATTTCAGCTTATTTACAGCCACATTATGTAGACTAGTTCCACCCCCGATCTCTCGTCCTTCAGTGGTATTGGGCTTTTACTGGATGGGTCTTCTCTCACTGGAGGGGAGACTGCCCCTGATTCCTCCCCCAAGCTGCTCATTGGTTAAAAATCTCTTTTGATGGCTCTGTACATGTGCTCTTCTGATCAGAACATTGAGTACATAAGTTCATGGGACAAAAACAATGATGTAACAGATTTTTTTGCAGTGAGTGTCTCCCCCCCCTCCTGCGGCATCCTGGACAGGCATAAAGGCCCACGAGGACGGGCTGTATCCCAGAGCAATTAGCCTGTCGCTGCTGAACGTTAAGTACTGAGTATTTTATTTTCCTGTAACCTGAACTTTATTGTCATCCGTCTCTCCCTCCTGCAGGACCTACAGTCAGAAGAAGGCCGCCATTGAGAGGGAGTACACACAGGTAGGAGTGTGGCCTGTGGGCTGGAGAGGGCGGGCCCTGCACTGGGCCTGGGCTCGGCGCTGCTGCCTGTAGGATGCTCCAGGCGGGCACACGCACGCCTCTCTCAGCGCCATTTGTTGCTGTGTAACCAGAGATCTCGCTCTGTGCCTGTTTTGGCAACTTCAAAGTCTGTCGGCTGTTCAGGTCTCCCGTGTGACGTGGCCGGTGTCCCATAGCCCTGCCTGAAAGACTGGAAGGATCAGCAGGCTGAGTGGTGTAGGCAGGACCCCGCCCCTCCTCTCAGTGATGGCGGTGTAGGCAGGACCCCGCCCCTCCTCTCAGTGATGGCGGTGTAGGCAGGACCCCGCCCC
>JAODKN010000038.1:2110091-2137626 GCA_026774425.1 Petrocephalus zakoni
GAGGGGCTCTACGCATAAAGGAGGGTGCTCAACATACAGAGGGGCTCTACGCATAAAGGAGGGTGCTCAACATACAGGGGGGCTCTACGCATAAAGGAGGGTGCTCAGCGTACAGCTGAGCTCTGCATATATAGACAGGTGCTACACAGACCAGGGCACTGCATATACAAGGGCATTTTTTGCAATGTCAGGATGCATAAAAACATTTAGGTGAATTAACTTTGCTTTTTCACCAAGCAATGGGACAGACGGCTAACATATGCCTTGTTTCTTGGGTCTGACTCTGGAAAACATTGGTTTTGTAATTTGTGCAGTGCATTGCATCTAGCTCTTGGTCAGTCCAGCATGTGCAGTAGCTTGGTTTAGCTCAGTGACACACAAGGCGTGAAAAAAGCAGAGCGAGAGCTCCACCTTGTGGCTTTGCCGGCAGTGTCTGGTCTGTAAGCTGAGCTCGCATTTGGCCGTGTCCCCAGGCGTCCCAGCCGGATGAGCTGACCATCGAGGAGCAGGAGGTGCTGGAGGTGATCGAAGATGGGGACATGGAGGACTGGGTCAAGGTGAGACTGAGACGCCAGGGTGAAGAAGAAGGCTCTGTCAGGACAGACACGTGTAGGCCAGCAGGAGCCTGCACTTTGTAATGTTCCTGAAACATCCGCTTCAGTCCAAACTCCAGGAGCACATTGTTATGGCATCCCCAAGTATGTCTGTAAGACTCTGGACTTTTTTTTACTTAAGTAATAAATTAGCAGGGTCACGCATTTCACACTTTTGGATAATAATTCACCCCCATTACGGTCCAAGGGTGTCATTTATATGGTGTCATACACGAGGCTGATAATGCTGTGCCCCCCCCCCAGGCCAGGAATAAGGTGGGCCAGGTGGGCTACGTCCCAGAGAAGTACCTGCAGTTCCCTGCCTCCAGCAGCCTGCTGGGAATGCTTCAGTCGCTGGCCACCCTGGATGCCCGCTCACACAGCTCCAGCAACTCCACCGAGCCTGAGCTGGCCTCCAGCAGCACCAATGGCGATGCTAGCCGTGAGTCCTGGGCCGCTCGCCCTTCCTGCTACATTCCTAGGCACTAGTGAACATTCTGGAAACTTTCCCTCGAGCTCATTGAAGTTTCCGGACTTTTTTGCAACGCCTATCATTATCTGGGTCTGTCAGCCACGGTGACCTGCTGTCTCACACACACACACACACACACACACACACACACACACACACACTCCCCATAGAGATTAACCCGAAAGCACTGGCCCTTAGCCCTAAATGAACCCCCCCCCCCGCAGTGAGCTTCGTGAAGGCCATGTACGACTACGAAGGCCAGACGGACGAAGAGCTCTCCTTCCCCGAGGGCGCAGTCATCCGCATCCTGCACAAGGACAGCCAGGAGGACGATGGCTTCTGGGAGGGCGAGTTCAACGGGCGCGTGGGCGTCTTCCCCTCGGTGCTGGTGGAGGACCTGGGAAGCTCCGAGAACGGTGACACGTCCTGGGGTCCCGACTCACAGGTACACACACTCACACACACTGTGATTACAACTCCCACCCGGAAATGTCTGAAGTCCTGATTAGCAGGGCTGGCTGCTTCCTTCCTGTAATTAGCATGTTTCCCGAGCGCTATCTGAGAACCCGTGCCGTCTGTGCATGTGACTTGTCATCAGCATTTCCCCGGCTGCCTACCCACAATGCACCCTGTCCTTCCCAGGTGTCCCCGTCTCAGCGGCTTCATGCCTCCCTGCCCCCACTGCCGCTGTACGAGCAGCCGCCGTGCAGCCCCTACGCTAGCCCCGACAGCGCTACAGGGCCCCCCCTGCCACGGCCCCCCTCCATCAATGGGGATCACAAGGGACCCGCCCACAGTAAGACGCCGGCGCCACTGGGGGCCGTCTGAGGGCAATGCCCATCTGATAACAGCCTGGGAATGAATGACCAGCCTCTCTAGTGTGACACAGGGCAGGTTTAATCACTTCACTGTGACCATGTGACCTCTATCAACCAATACCATGCCTCATAACGCCTCGTTCCCCCCCAGACCACAACAGCAGTTTGGAGTCTCCAGGCTTCTGCCAGCCCCTGCGGTTCCCCCCAGACGGCGGCCCAGGAAAACTGCGCCCAGTCAGTGCCTCTACTTCCTTCTGTGCTCTTGCTTACATCATCTCATCCTCTGATCACTCTATCATTAATTCCCGCCACTTCTCCCCTCCCCCCTTCCACCTAGGTACGTGCGGCACCCCCTCCGCCCCAACAACATCCCCGCAGGCAGGTGGAGAAGACCGAGGAGGTGGAGATCACGCTGGTGTGAGAGCCCCGCCCTGGTGGCTCACAGGCTGAACTGGACCTGGCTCCTGGCCCCACACTCCTTGCCGCTGTGAGAGAGGCGGAAAAGCCAGAAAGGCCAGCCCCCCACGCTCCCTCTGCCCCCCTCCCCTCCGGGGGCAGGGAGTGGGTACGCGTGTGCCCCTCCCCGGTGCTGCCCTCGCTGCGGTGCCTTTCCCGCACGTCTCCCTTCCCGGCCGGCATTACGGACAGGGGGCCAGGTCGGGGGATGGGGGGCATTCTGGGCATGTTCCTCTGGACCCATCATATGTAGTCATATCATACCTGTTTAATGTGCATTAGTACAGTACATTACTGTTGCCATAGGAACGTCATCCTGGGTGTCTCCACACAGCAGTACGACTCGATACTTGTTTCGTGTACCGTGGAGGTGGTGCAAAGCGGAAGCGGAGGGGGCTGGCCCCCCTCCGTCAATTCCCCTTCCCCAGACACCCCCACTCCCCCAGGAACCCCAGTGTGACTCTTTATCTCATAGATAAGGGAAAATGGCAATTTGAAACGATACTAATATCACAAATATAACTCTTTCCAGCTTTTATTATCAAGACGTGGCTCTGTATTACTAATATTTAGTCCTTATGAGAACAAAAATGCTATAGCGGTTTTGCGGGGGCGATGGGTGACTGCCCGCATCACCCTTCCCAGTGTGACCCTGCGGTGTTTTTATGCTTTTCTCTATTCTCTATGCCGCCCGATATCTGAGCATTATCTCAAGTGCATTATCTCACGTCGACCCGTCACGTGATACCGCCGAGGACTGAACAGGAGGCCCGCGCGATATTCAGGCAGCAGGACCACGAAGCTGCAACCCCTGCCTGATAGTAAGGAGAGCTCCCCCTGCTGTACGGGAGGCCTGTGGCATCTGAACCGCGCCGCAGGGGTGTCTGCGCGACAGAGCTGATCCAAAATGTCCTCCTCTGGCCCCTCTTTCCTTTTTTTCTACAACTCAGCAGCTGTATTACTTTTGTACTCAGTTTTTTTATGATAGCGTTTTAATTTTTTAAAGCCTTTTGCAGCTGGAGTTTTTGAAAGGGACCGTTTGGGCTGTTGCAGATGTTTGGTTTTTTTTTTCTGTTTTTTTTATGATGTGTTCCCCCCGAGCATGAACCGTAGCATCGTGCAGTTTCTGTGACAGTACCAGTACCGTGATTTCTCTTGGGGGGGGGGGTTGGGGTACCCCCATCACCCCCCTGTTTTGACACTTTAATCCCAGAGCACCCCCCCCCACACACATTTTCATGTAGCTCCATGGCGTTTCACTCTAGTCGTCCATGAAAGCAGGCTCAGTGCGAGAGGCCTTGAAACCCTTTTCAGTTTCCTTGTTGTTTTTGATCTCGTATAATTCTTTGGTGACTGTTTTGCTACGAGCTGCGTGGGGATGGCCAGACGCACGAGTCACGGCGCATGGATGGGGGGGAGGGGGTGGTGGCTGGCGTCCGACGACATCCTACACCCTGACTGTGTACCGGGCCTGAATGTGGGAACGGCCCACAGGGAGAGTCCTCAGCACTTGTTTGGGAGCCTGACCCGCCGGCGCAGGGCACTGGGGCTTGCGAGTTGGAGCGCTGTTTGTGGAGCGTGAATGGAGAGAGTGGCCCACGGCAAAGTGAGGCGCTGCTGCATGGTGTTAGCGGGAGATGGGAGAACAGAGGAAATGTAAAATAACGTCGTGTCGAGAGAATGTGCATTTCAGTATAAAATAATCAGTGTAGATTTTGAAAGTAGAAGGGAAAATATATTATCTGCTGTCTCTATTTACCTCTCCTCTCAAGCTCTTTCTCTTTCTTGTTGATCTCACTGAGATCTGTAAAATGTTATCAAACTTGTTTTGAAGTTTATCGTTTACAGCGGCCCCCTCTTTTCAGAATCCCCGTTTTCCCCCTTATATACGCCAGACAGTTACGAGCTCGTCCCTATACCTGCCGACTACACACGCTTCGCTTTGATTTTACTTCCTTTATTTTTACTCGAGAGCTGCTAAAAGATGTAGTAAGGCGGACTTTCACTTTCCAGAATGACAGTATGCGAGCAGTGGTGAGAAATTCTGCATTTTATTGGCTGTAAAAAAGTTTGTATTTATTGTGTACAAATGTTAATAAAAACGACTGAAAAAGTGGTATTGCATTTTATTGAACCTCCACGCCATTTGTGATGTGGACTTTTGTTTTATGGTTTGTTTTCACGAAAATAACAATGCACTATAGGAATAATAGTCAGTGGCAGTTCTTACCGCCACTCAAACCCCATATTTGTATGGGGTTCCACAGGTTTGGGAGCCCCCTGTTGGCATTAAGCGGTCACTGCATTGGGGGGTGGGGGGGTCGTAACAGATACTTTTTGAGTGGGGTAAGTAATGAGCCTGAAAAAGTACATAACATTTAAGAGACGAGCTGTTGCTGGGGGAGCGTGCCCTTAGCCAGTCTGTCTGTCACGTAGTGGGCGGAGCCTCAGTCCCGTGTTGGGCGTTTAGGGCTTTGGTATCTCGGGGCACTTCCTGCCAGGATGCCAAAAGCGGGAGCTCACCCAACCCTTTCTGCGGCTTCATTGCACGCTTCTGTTACCGACGGGATTTCTGCTCACGCTGCCTCTCATCGCCTCAATGGAAGACGCTGCAAAAATTCCCCAGAAGTCCTGTGTTAAAATATACCTGTGTTCCAACCCTGAAGGTACGTGCATGTCTGTGGGTGGAGGAGGGAGCATTGCGGTGGCAGGGTATAGCGTTGATGGTGATCAGAGGGGGTTTCAGCTCCTGGTCCATTACTGCCACACTGAAAATGGCCGATTTCTCCCAAAAGAAGGGTGTCTCACACTGGGCTTTGTAAAACTCTCAGATCTCTAATATCAGTGTCACTAATGCTAATGTGACTGCATATGAAGGTCCATCTGGGGGTAATGAGGTTGTGTGTTCAGATTCGGAGCTGGAGAGAAAAGTTCTACGAGAGTCTGTCTTCCCAAGGCTCAGGGACCACTGCCTCCGGGCGCACCGGCTGGACTTCAGGGTAAGACCTCCCACACACAGCTCCCAGCACCAGCGAGGGGGCGTTACCCCTCCAGCAGGAAAGTTAAAAGCTGTATATGCGGTGTAGCAGCGGGCAGGGCTCGCTGCAGTGAATGTGCCCTCACATCTGACCTTGGGGCCCGGAGAAAATGTTTGCTTGCTGAGGGCGATGTGCTTTGTGAATCAGCCTTTTGTTTCTGCAGCATGCGTAATTTATGTGCGTGTTACACTTCGCAACAAATGAAGGAAAGTGTTTGCCTGGAAGGTCTGGCAGACCGACCGTGTGCACAGAGAGAGACGGTCACATGACTGCTTTGTTTATTTTTTCGGGAGGTCACCCTATCCTACCATAACAAAGAGATAACCACAGATTTACATGATACGCTTCCAGAAAAATAATTATGTTTCTCATAACCATCGTTTGGGTCCCCGTTGAGGTTAAACATTTGATGATGGTGTCCATGGTGCCTCGTTCATAATCAGACAAAGCTGCGAGAGTTTGCTGTCAAATGCACAGCTAACCGCTGCTTTATGCAATGAAACCCTTACGCTGCGTGTCCTTCCGGCCTGCGGTAAACACAAATAAATCACAAATGCAAATTAAGGTGCTTATAGTACAATGTAAATGTATAAATAAACAGTAAAAAGCATATTAAGTTTCTCTTTCAGCAGCGAGCTAGGCTCCAAATAATGCCGAAAGTGGTTTGTATTATACAGTCAGCCCTCCGTATCCACAGGGGTTTGGTTCCAAGCCCCGCAGGCATCCAAGAGCCGCAATGTCCTGTCTAGAAAATATAACCTTCCGTATGCTTCAAATCATCTCCAGGATACTTATAATACAATGTAAGTGCAATGTAAATAGTTTTTTTACATTATAGTTTAGGAAACAATGACAAAAAAAAGTCTATACATGCATCGTACAAACGCAACCGTCATAGTACATATAGAAAATATAAATTAATTCTCTCTCTCTGTCACATACACACATACTGTGTTAACACTCATCAGTACCCCAAACTACACATCACTTCATGCACGTGGATTCAGCATAGTGCTCAGCTCAGGGCAAATTCTTGACTCTTCAAATTTTCTGGAATTGTTTATGTATATATATATTCAATTCCATGATTGGTTGAATCCATGCATGCGGAACCCGTGGATATGGAGGGCCGACTGTTCATACTGAGATTGAGATGACCGCCCCCCCCCCAGGTAATTGACCCTTACGAGAGCCCTGGGTGCCAGGGGCTGCCGGGGCCCCGGGTCCGCCAGCAGCTCCTGGAGGAGTGCAGGGTCTCCTCCATTGGCCCCTTCTTTGTGGTGAGTCCATTTCCAGGTTCTCAATGAATCATTCATTCATATTTCAATTAAAGGTACATGAGCCACATTAATAAAGCCAAGTAACATGTCTCTTGGGGGGGGGGGGCAGGCCCTGCTGGGGCAGCAGTATGGCAATGCATGCCTACCCATGCAGGTAGAGGTCTCGGAGTTCCAGGCAGTGCTGTGGACGTGCCAGCAGATGGCGCTGAGCACGCAGACCCTGGAACGCTGGTACCGCAGGGATGACAACGCCATCCCCGCCTCCTTCATCCTACAGGTAGGTTCATGTATCAGCGTCGCCTTCATAAAGACCAAAAGAGCTCCGCAGTGGCACCATCACAGTAGGCTCAGTTGATGCACGGTGTTCCTCAGGCAAGTGAAGAACATAAGGAGACGGAGGCGGTCTGTGAGGAGGTCAGGACCACCCTTCAAGCCGTCGTGACACGATGTGTTCAGGAAGGGATTCTGACCTCTGAAAAGGCACGGAAGTACTTCACCTCAGGTGAGGGGAAGCCAGTCATTGAGCTGCTCTCTCAAGGTTGCAGATGATTAACGTAGATGAATCCTTTTAATCCTTTTGCGTACTTGTTTTTCATCCTAAATTGGCATGTGCTAAGAAGCAGTGTTTATTCCTGCTGTTCATATAGTAAAGCTTGGACAGTGTCCATTAATGGTTTTTAACACCTCACAAGCTCTAGAGAGCGAATTAAGATTTGCACTGGAGGACCGCCCCATTGAAGACGTCAAGAGGTGCTTCTGTTATGTCCACAAGATCGCTGACATGAATGACCAAGGAGAGGCAGCCGGAGAAGCTGAGCCGGGCCTGGTGTCAGACCCCCCAGAGCAGGCCTCTCTCAACAACCCCCTGACCCACCTTCGGGAGCACTTACTACCGGGCCTGGCTGCCCACCGGCAGATCCTCATCTACACGTCTTCCCCAGATGAGGAGGACGCAGAGGCCAGGAAGCAGTACATCAAGGTTCTATGCCAGCAGCTCCACAATGACTTGCAGGACATCATCGACCGCACTCTCGTTAGGGATGAGGCACGTGCCAACGACCCCCTCTTCCAGGACCTCCTCCAGCAGTGGGATCTCTGCCACGTTTACACTTGTCTGTACAGGGTGGAAAGTCCGGAGGTCCAAGATGTAAAATCATACCTGGAACAGAGCGATCAAAAGTACCCGCTCATCCTCAGTGGGGGACCCTGCACAGGCAAAACGGTGCTTCTGGCTCACTGTGCAACACAAGTGAGTCCATCACTATTTCCCAGTTTCCATTAGTCTCCTGATAATTTCAGATGATAGATGTTAAATTGCATGCATGATCCTTAGTTTTATTGGTAGAGCCATTCTAGAACATCCTCAGATTGCATTGTAATATTCAGTAGTTAAACGCCATTTTCAACAGATTTTTTTTCTTTGCAGGTGAAAACTTGGATGAATGGAAAAGACCCTTTAGTGGTGGTTTATTTCGTGAGGGGTGACCATGGCACCCTGAAAGAGCTGCTCATCAGTGTGTGTCACCAAATCACAGCAGAATGCCTAGATCAACCTCACCTCCAAGCATTCCAGTCACTTGGTCAACTGGTTGAATACTTTACAGACCTCCTGATTAGGATGTCCACATCGGGACGTCCTCTAGTCCTCATCATTGATGGGCTGGACCAAATGGGTCATGAAGAAGAAGGATCCTGCAATCTCACGTGGCTTCCTCAGTCTTTACCTCCCAACGTCAAACTCCTCATTTCTACAACTCCTAAAAAGGCGGCGACCCTTCAGACTCTCATGGCTCTGTATTCAAAATCTTCTCTGTTCTTAGAGCTGGGCCAGAAACAGAAGAGGACACTTACCCAGATGCTCACAGACCTCCTGTTTACCTGCAACAGGAGAATCACATCAGGACAGCAGATATATGTGGGCCAAGCCCTGGAAGACTGTCCTCTTATGATGTATGTTGAGTTACTCCACAGGCAAGTGTTTGAGTGGGGATCTGAGACAGAGGTCACAGAGCATTCCATAACCACAGGAGTTCACAACAACATTGGTATATTTCTACGATGGCTTGAGAAGAAACATGGGACAGAGTTAGTCTGCAGGGCGATGTGCTACCTCACACTATCTAGGCTAGGCCTCACAGAGGCTGAGTTAACTGATGTCCTATCTGCAGACAATCGAGTGCTTTCTCAATACCTGCCTTGTGGAGAAACCCCACCATATAAATTCAGGGTCCCAGAGGCTGCAGTAGAAGGCCTGCTCATTGACCTGAAGGGGTTTCTCCTCAAGAGGTATGTGGCTGGATGCAAGGTGCTCTTCTGGGCAAGCAGACATTTCACACTAGTCGTGAACAAACTCTACATGAACTCAGAGGAAATAACCCAAGAAGTCCACGCTGAATTAGCAGACTACTTCAGTGGACGCTGGGCGTATGGCACCACTAAGTCACTGATTGTCAACAGAGATGCCATCAAGCCGTCAAGCTCCCAGCCTGCTCCTCAAATAATCCCAGAGAAAGTTTACATTGACAGGCAACACCCTGGGCAACCTTGGCTCATTGAGTCTCCCTTATCACACACTGTACAAGTAAACTTGAGGAAGATTCTGGAACTCCCCTTCCAACTGAATGCAGGCTGGAGGTTGGAGGAGTTGGGAAGGACTTTGATGTCCTTTGGGTTCCATGAGGCAATGCTGAAGGCAGGCCGGCTGGAGGAACTAGTCTCAGAGCTGCAAAACGCTTCCTTACTTGTCTTCCCCCAAGAGCTTCGACTTCTTGCCAGTATCTTTAGAGACTCGGTCTGCTTGCTCCAAGCCTGCTCTGAAGACATGCCTATGGTGATCCAGGCTAAGCTTCTTCCATTCCTAGACGTTATGCCTAATCTTGAAAGCTACATAAAACAGGTCTTTGAAGAAGGCAGGAAAAACAATGGCTTTTCCGTTGTTCATTCCTCCATCACCACAGTGCCCTCAACGCAGTGGATGCTGTCAGACATGGACCCTTCCCCTGTCATGCAAGTGGTAGATGTTCAGTTCAACACGTTACTGATAATTCTCCAGAATGGCTCTCTTTGGGCTTGGAATGAGAACATCACAGGAGGCTTTCAGCACATTCACTTATCAAACTTTGAATTTTCCAGTGGCAAAAGTGCAGAGGATTTTCTGCTGCTGTCAACACAATGTGGGAGGCTCTTCTTGTTGCACTTTCCTGGTCTCTCGTGCATTTGTGAAGTAAACTCTGAGAGGAGCATTCCTGACACGCACATGGGCCCAGGCACTAGACCTCAAGTTGAAGGCTTCTTTGTGTTGGACAGTATGATGTTTGTGTGGTACAAAGACACTAGTTATGTTAGCAGGTTCGATATAAACACAGAAGCGGGACTCCCGCCACTATGCTGCCAATCCAAAGTGAGCTGCGTGTCACGTTCCCTTAATGGCCTGCTCATCCTATGTGGACAAGAAGATGGCAAGATATTGCTGTTTGATGCCCAAAGCAAACATCAGCTTTCCACATGCATCAATCCAGAAGGAGGCTCTATTCATTCTATTCACTTTGATAGTGAGAATGAACTTTTGTGTGTGGACAGTTTCGGGAGTGTTTTCGTGTGGGATATAACAACCACATCCGAACCCAAACTTAAGAAATCTTGCTGTTTTACAGAGGACCAAGACAAGGTCTTAAATACCGAACACTCACATGAAAACGGAGCCTTTGTGGTTTGCAAGAAACACCAAGTCTGGCTGTGGGACACTCATGACTGGACAGTGGAAGAGCAGTTTAGCGTTCCTGCAGGTAAGACTTTCACTCAAGCCATGCTAGTCAAAGGGAGCCACCTTATCATCGCTTCCCTGGAAGACTGTCCATTCCTACTAGTGTGGAAGACTGCCACTGGTCAGTGCGTTCTGAATCTAGACGTTGGTGACACCCAAGTGGTCAAGTTCCTCAAACAGGAGTCGACCCTTTTGGCCGTGACTGCTAATGGAGTACTCACTGCTTGGGACTTGGATTTGATCTGGCGGGCCTCTGCTATCTCCAGAACTGGTATAAAGGTGAAAAAGATCCACTTGGAGCCAACTGGAGGCCATTTTTACACTGCAGATGGCACTGAGCTGGTGCGGCGGTGGGACATGAGAAGCGGTAGAGTTGATTCCTGCTTCCAGCATGAGGGACGTGTAAAGATGTTTGTCCTCTCGCCAGATTGCCAGCATCTCATCTCTGCATCCACAGTGGACATCTACGTCTGGCGGACAGATACGGGGCGGAATCTCCATCGCATATGCTGCAGCAACCCCGTTTCCAATCTGCTCGTCACACCCAACGCCAACTTTGCGGTGTCGCTATGCCAAAGAGGCCTGTCTCGGGTTTGGAAGCTGAACAGCGGCCGCATTGTATGCAGCATTCACCTGTACCTAAGGAACGCTGCCATCTCGGCCGAGAGCACCTTCCTCCTGGGCCTACGCAAGCACAACCTCCTGGCCATCAGCCTCTGGTCTGGCTGCACCAACAAAAGGTTCTCCTGCTCCAGCAAGTTACCTGTAATCGCCTTCCAACCTCTGCTGCATCATCCTGACTATGTGCTGGTGCTCAGCAGTTCTGGCTGCCTGTTTACCTGGAAGGTCACAGAAGAAACCTTGTTTCAGCATGTTCAGGTACCTCACACTCTTCTGGACCAGCCAGACTTATTTCAGTTCTCCGCAGATGGAAAGTATGTTGTTCTGTCCACCAGTGGAGCAACTGTTATCATCCTGGACACCCAAAATGGGAGATTGTGTTTGTTAGAGGCTGAGAGCACACTCTTGCTGGTTAGCATGGACATTACTGGACGCTACATTGCGTACATTTGCGAGCCTGAACGCAATGAGTGTATCTGCGACTTCCATTCTAGGCCAACACTCAACGTGGCCAGCATGTCCAATGGAAAGAAGGTGGGGAGGCTCTACCTTGGTTCGGTCCCCTCCACCCTGAAGCTCTCAGAGGAGCTGTGTGTCTACGTGGGATTCCAGAATGGCTCAGTGGGCATTTATGCTGTTTCTAACATGCTGGATAGCAGTGATGTCATTAAGAGGCGCCACAGGGATCTCGGTCAGGCGACCCAGTGTCCGCATGAGGAACCCCGACTCTGGACACCACTTGCAGCACACACGATTACGTTTGTGGATCCCAGTTCTGAAGTTATCTAAAGCTACATGACTGCCCCACAGTGACAGTAATGGACCTTAAGGAAAAACCAGTGTTTCCCAGCCTTTCTATGAGACTCTGCATAAACTGTTGTATAATTCATAAAGCTTCTAGATAACTTTAGACTAGTCTAATCAATAATTAATAAATCATATTGTGCCTTTGAATGGGCTGCTTTTTGCTAACTCATTATAATAATGGTGAATTATTACTGCTTCAGGCAACCAAAATAGGAATCGTATATAAATGATTAGAAAGTTATGTACCTAAAAATGTTTTTTTATGGATAATAAACATTTTGCATATTTTTTTCTGCTAATAAATATCTGCCTACCTGCTTATGTAACATTTTATTTAAATAAATTTATAGTTATACATTTATGCCTCTGGATATTTCCCTAAACCCCAGTTAAATTATGTACCTTGCTCTATTATGGACAGACAACCTTCTTTGATTAACTAGCATACACAACTATTTGATGTTCATCACAGACTAAATTTTTAAAGATTTTTTTTAAGATTTAAAGATGATGTCATTATTCTGTAGAAATCTACACAAATGCACGTAGGGCTAAGCAAATAAGTATACTTCGACGAATAAGTTATTTTCACTGTCAAAAAATACAGGTTAAAAAAATCAATGGATATACACTGTATGAGTAAGTTCCAAGCTTAAAGGATTACCCTGGGATATTTACGGCACTGTGATGTGTGAGTATCCCGTCCTCTGCGTAAGAGGGCAGGCGGTACGCTGAATGACTACAACTACCAGTAACCGAAGGAAAGCCGCCTTGCGGAGGTCACGTTGGGTATAAATCTACTTCCGCCGGAAATGGCAGCCCTTTCCGCTCTCAGGCACGACGGAAGATGGCGGTGCAGATCTCGAAGAAGAGAAAGGTTTGCGTACTTTTCGTTTATTCTACATTCTAAATGAAATGTAAAAGCTATGCGATCGAAGTGCGTTCTTGTCACAAGCAGCCTTGTGGGTCCCTCGGCGTGCTTACATGTCCTCTCTGACATGCCCAGCCAGAGGATTACTTTGGATAGAAGCGGCGGCGTCTTGCTGCCGTCGCAAACATGGCAGGGCTTCGGCTTCCTGCGAGTCGGAGTTGTTCCTTTGCTTTGGATTTAAACCACGCGTCATTCAGCCCGGCTAGTTCGGCGTAGTGAGTCTGAATGGGTGCTTAACCTCACCGGCTGTACTTGTTTGGATATGAGCTGGGGCCCTTGGGGGTGGGTGTCTGTAACTGGGCCGGAGAAGGAGCCCCGGTATTCGCCGTACGCGGAGTACCCGGGGGCCGGGATCTAAGTAGCGCCGTGTCTCATACGCCTGTCTGTAATAAAATATATTATGGGTAGTAGCTTTCGATAAAAAGCTTAGCTGTATGGGGTGGGATGGCGCCCTGACATGAACCACGTTTCCTCCGCAGTTCGTGTCCGACGGCATCTTCAAAGCCGAGCTGAACGAGTTCCTGACTCGGGAGCTGGCCGAGGATGGGTACTCCGGCGTAGAGGTGCGGGTCACCCCCACCAGGACGGAAATCATCATCCTAGCCACAAGGTGGGGACCTGCCGCCACTTCCCATGGGAGCCTTTTGCTTGAAGAACTATTTCTTTAAAAGTTATAGAGATGTCAGTAGTGGTTAATCACATGATAGTGGGGCAGGCAGGTGGTGTAGTGGGTTGGGACACGACCATGCAGTCGAAAGAGGTACCCTGAGCAAGGTACCGTCCCCAAGCACTGCTCCCCGGGTGCTCACGTAGCTGCCCCCTGCTGTGTCACATGGGTTAAATGCAGAGGACACATTGTTGCGTGCTGTGGTGCGTCAACAATGACAATCACCTACACTTCACTTTAGTAAATGTGCCAGTTTAAATGGTACTGTGTTTCATGCCCTGGGTTCATTATGCACCTGACCCTCTGTGGATGTGCTGTTATTTCAGGACCCAGAATGTCCTGGGTGAAAAGGGGCGTCGTATCCGTGAGCTGACCGCTGTTGTCCAGAAGAGGTTTGGCTTCCCCGAGAACAGCGTTGAGGTGAGTAGTGGTCACCTGGCTGAATGGCTTCATGCTACATTTCAGTTAATGTCAGCTGGTATAAATGATTCATAGCTGTGGTGTGGCCTTTACCAATAAAATACACAAATTACACTAAGAGTAAACTCGTACTCTTAGTAACTACAGATCTGATTGGGTATCCTTTGGTTCCTGTGAATTCATTTAAATATATCTGCGGCAGTCCATTGCCAGCCAGACCCCTCTGCTCTCGTGTGCCTTGCGTCCTGTGCTCTTTCTGAATTGTGACTGTACCCTGCCTTTCTCTCCAGCTGTATGCTGAGAAGGTGGCTACCAGGGGGCTGTGTGCCATCGCCCAGGCCGAATCTCTGCGCTACAAGCTGCTGGGTGGGCTGGCTGTGCGTCGGTGAGTGTGTCCTGCCTGTGTAGCTTTAACTGCAGCCCCATAGTTATAGGGGCAGAGAGTGGTGTGAGGTGCTAAGCTGGTGACCGGTTGGTTGCTAGTTTAAGACCCCAGCGGTGATGGTTCTTAAGTGATCATAGACCGGAATTTTTCCATTGAAATGTGTAGTTTGCGTGGGAGGGATTGTGGGTAGCGATTAGCATGCTGGGTAATCAGCTTTGGGTCATTTTCTTTGAGCTCCTGTTAAAAAAAGTAGAGAAATTTAGTAGTATTGGTGCACTTGGCTTAAAGCTAATATATACTTTAATATAGAAGAGAGAAACATTTTTGGCAGAGGAGAATAACAAGCCTGTATGTGTTTCAGGGCCTGCTACGGTGTCCTCCGCTTCATCATGGAGAGCGGGGCCAAGGGTTGTGAGGTGGTCGTGTCTGGCAAGCTCAGGGGCCAGAGGGCCAAGTCCATGAAGTTTGTCGACGGTCTGATGATCCACAGCGGAGACCCCGTCAACTATTACGTGGACACGGCCGTCCGCCATGTCTTGCTTAGGCAGGGTGAGTGGTGCCCGGCTGACCCAGTCGCAGTGGCTCTGGCCTTCTATGAAGATGCGATGACGAGTCGGAAGAGGACGTGCCATGTCCTTGGGGTGCTGTGCAGGGCTACGTTCTGTATCCCTGTGTCCAGGCCTCAGGGGCAGGGTCTCCCCATCGCTTGATGACATTGAGGCATTTGTCTGAGAAGGCCTGCAGTGCATTCTGAGTGATGTCAGAGTGAAACTAGTCAGTCTGACCCGGATGGTGCTTCTCTCCAGGTGTGCTGGGCATCAAGGTGAAGATCATGCTGCCTTGGGACCCCAGCGGCAAGATTGGCCCCAAGAAGCCCCTCCCCGACCACGTGAGCATCGTGGAGCCCAAGGATGAGGTTCTCCCCACCACCCCCATGTCAGAGCAGAAGGGGGCCAAGCCAGAGGTCCCAGTCATGCCCCAGGGAGGCCCAGTACCAACCGCATAAGGGTACGGAGATCCCAGACAAGCGCCTGGGTCTGAACTATGCGAGGGTGGTATTGGGTGGGCTGATTGTCACTAACTTCCCTTCGCTGAGGATACGATGACGAGTCAGAAATGGACGGAACGGGGCCCAGGGTTCTGTGTCAGGGACACGTTCTGTGTGTCTGGTCAGACCCTGGACCCCGGTCGCCTATGCTTGATGACATTGAGGCATTTGTCTGAGAAGGGTCACACTGCTCGCTGTTACGGTTACGTGTAAATGGCCGTTCATATGCAGAGTTGTTTACTTTGATGACTACCTTAACCAGTGTATTTCTGAAGTGTCTTGAACTTTCTGTTTTGCAGGTGTTTGCTGTCTCTCGAAGATGGAAACGCTTTGGTTTTCTGTACAATAAAAGTCATAAAAACCATGACCGTTGTGTTGGTGTTATTGAATGTTTGCAGATGGTCAGCATGAATTTGGGAGGTTGCTTGCCTGCTCAGAGCTCATTTCAACTAATTGGGGCAGAGGGAAATTTAGGTCTGTCAGCATTTTTGATTCCATCCTGTTGTGAACTTAAGCCCATTGAACATGCTGGCAGCAGTTGGTTCTGCCTGTTGCTGTTTGTCTTGAGCCGTAAGCCTTCACTGTTTGCCAAGGAGTCCCCACCTGACATTTGTCAGACTTTGTAGAATATTTTGATAAACCACTACAGTATCTATTTGTACTTTATTGCAGTTGAGGGAACTTTTACTTGAAAATTGTTTTACCTGTCAGTCTTTCATGACTTCTCCAGCTGAGGGCTACAGTAAGAAAGTGTGTTAATGTATAAGGTGAGAACATACCTGCTAGATTTTAGTCCCGAGGTGCTCAGGTTATTTTTTTGTGAATGTGTCTGCAGAAATCACGTAGCTATAATGAGGGTATTCTTTACGAAGTACAAGATTGAGTGTTTCGGTATTAGTATGACCGGTACCATCATTGCTTCGGGTAAATGTGGGTGCCCATGCCTTATAAGCAACCGGAGTAGACCTGTTATCGCTTTGGAAGGTGCACTTCCACAGTCCTTCATTCCGCCCAGGATGTTATTTTATGGACAGAAGAAAAGCGTTACGGGATTTCCTACCACAGTCACCGTTGAAGTCATGCCCTCGGCGAAACTTAAATGTTATCTCAAGCGTAGGAGTGGTTTTGGCTGGCTGACCACACCCGGCAAGCTAAGGCACCTGTCCTCCCTGCGACAAGCAAGCTGAAGCGAGAAGTAGGCAAAAAAGGAGTAAAAGCAGAAGAATGAGTCTCCCTGATTACAAGTCCCCCGGAAAACAGTCCGCTTCCAGCCTTCACCCGGTGAGATTTAATGCGCTGCGCTCATTTTGGGGATTAGAGGCGTTTCTGGTGTTTCGTGCCGAACTTTCTCAGGCTAAAAGGATTGAGAATCTACACTTAAACTCCCGCAAAGGCAGGCACGAATTACACCGCTTGGTTTATTACAAGGGAGGGGGGGATGCTGATGATAATCATAGTATCTTAAAGTGAAATACGCATATGACGCTGGGACGCGATCCGGGCTATAAAAGCGGGCAGGTCCCCCCCCCCAAAGTCGGGCCGTCCGCTGCAGCCTCAAGTCTGGGCTGTAACCGGTATTTTTAGTGTAACTTAAGCCTGTGATCCCAGTACAGCGGACAATAGACACTGAACAAAAGCACCTACAATTCCGTGAAACTATTTGGATATTTTTCTAATAGATACAATTTTACTCTAAAATTTTACATTGCTTTGCGTTGCGTTGCGTTGATAACATCATACAAGATAAGTGACTTGAATTTTAAACAGTATAATGTATATATAAACTTTATGAAACATTTTGTTAAAATTACATCCTATGTTAAAATGTTGGGAAAAGACATTCATTTGATATTTCATTAGGTCTTAAATGGAATATTTGTCAAATCACATCTTGTATTATGCATTATGCTAACAGCGCTGGCTGAGAATGCCTTCTTAAGCATCTGCTTAAAGGTTCAGAGATCATTTATCAGTGGTTTATTTCACAGTTTGCTTCACATGTGGTACGATCCTCTTTGAACTCTGCATGTCCTCCAACTGAGGGCCGCTGAGCACTACCTGCTGCTTCCGTTTCGCAGCATTCACCAACTGTGCAGCTGAACGTCGGCGGGAGGCTGTACAGCACGTCTCTGAGCACCCTCCGGCGGTGTCCCGGCTCCAAACTGGCGGACATGTTCAGCGGGCCGCCCAAGCAGCGCACAGACCCAGAGGGCTGCTACTTCATTGATAGGGACGGGACTCACTTCGGGCAGATCCTGGAGTTCCTGCGCTCACAGACGCTGCCCTCGGAGCACGTGTGGGAGGTGTACAAGGAGGCCCTCTTCTATGATGTGAAGCCCCTCGTCAAGCAGCTGGAGGATTCGGCCCCACTTTTTGGAGAGATGGTGGCCAGGCAGCAGTTCCTTGCCAGGGTACCTAACTACAAGGAGAACCTGGAGGTGATAGTCAGGATCGCCCGGGCCGAGGCTATGGCCTCCCGACATTCCGTCGTCATCGTCTGCATTCTGAGGACAGAGGAGGACGTGACCAAGTACAATAATGCCATCAATGACCTGGACGCCAACAAGGAGTCAGTGGTGAGGTTTGGGCCATGGAAGGCCTCGCCCACCGTCGGAGACCTTCTGGACTGTATCAAAATGGACATTGAGGCCAAAGGCTACAAGATTAGTTTTAAGCCCCACAGTGCAGAGAAGGGGTTCGTTTTTAAGAGTTATGATTTTTTCCACAAATTAATTTTCACATGGTGGTAACTGTAGTTCACTTCCCAGAAATTCTGTGGATGCCAGAGTCTGGTCATGGAAGTGACTGATTATTTAACCCCAATCAAGCTGTAACATTAACATTCAAATCTGGAATATTTTAATCTTCTTAAAATCTTTACAGTGAAACACACAGTGTTGCTCTAGACACTGTGGTTCAAGGATCTTTTTGTTTCTGTTAGAATTTAATATGAGAAAGGCAATTCATTCCTTATATACATTTATATTCACAGATTTGTGTCAGCCACTGATCAGAAAGTATATTGGTGTAGCTGCATATTAGTGAGCCAGTTGTTAAAATCATTGTAATAAGGTACATAGCATCTAAAACTGTAAATCAAGGCTCCACTTCAAATAAAGATAAATTACACCTATGTCTCATGATTCATAGGCAAAGCACATGTAAATGCTAGTGGTAATTTGGCTATTTTTAGGTAGAATTCCAACGTGAAGTGCAATTCACGTTTATAAATAAATAATAAATGACTCTTCGCAATTGCCAAATAATGAAAAAAAAAACACGTTTCCCTCCTTCGTCAGTCATTAACAAACAAATGATGTACAATGTAACTGTTCTCTAGTTTGTCGAACTACGGCAAGCGAGGAGATACAAACCGTGCGGAGCGCCGAAAGCGGCACTTCAGCGGCATTTGAGGCCCGGCTTTCAGGAGCGGAGCTCATCTGAGCTACGGAGGCGGTCGGCGCGATGGCAGCACATTTAAAGAAGCGGGTCTACGAAGAATTCTCAAAAGTTGTTCAGGTAAGCTACTGGCGAGTAGGACGAGATATGGGCTGGTGTGTGGGGTAATATATGAGAAGCGGAATTCCACCCCATTTCAGAGCGAGTAAGTGAGAAGCGTATCGGTGGGCATGCCGAGGGGAGGCCGCGATCGGTCTCTCCTCGTCGGGCAGAATGAGCAGGAAAATCCGCGGCTCACCTAACTCTCGGAGGTGATCGCGTTATTATTACTTCCCTATATATATATATATATATATATATGGCGTTTTGTAGTTTAGATTTTGTGATGATGTGCTAATTGACATAAGGTGAAAACAGATTAGATGTTTAGATTAGATTGAAGTTTATTGTCATTGTACAGGTACGACGAAATGCAGTTTAGCATCCTAGAAATGGTATAAGGTGCAAATAGTGCAATAGATAACGAGGTGCAATCAGCAGCATACAAACTGAAATAATGTATACAATTGAATTTACAGGTACTATTTATATATGTGATATATATACAAGCATATCGATATATATAGATGTGTGAAATATATATGTGAATAAATATAGATTAATGAACTATTTTATGTACAAAATCAATATATGTAAAGGGGTGAAATACACATGAAGTGCAGCCAAAAGTTATTGATATTTAGGAAGGCCAGTTATTGCGTGGTAAGGGCTGAGAGTTCAGAATGCTGACGGTGGTTGTCAGCACAGCATGTTGCTAGGTGCTGGACCTCCTCTCTGTAGGCTGACTCGCCATTGTCAGTGGTCAGTCCTGCTACAGTGGTGTCGTCTGCAAACTTTAGGATGGAGTTGGAGCCGTGTAAAGAGATGCAATTGTGGGTAGAGTGGGAGTAGAGGAGTGTGCAAAGCACACAGCCCTGTGGAACGCCGGTGTTCAGGATCAGGGTGGAGGATGTGAGGTTATTTAACCTGACAGACTGGGGTCTATTGCTTAGAAATATTACCAATTGCCAGAAAATGATCAACATTTCCAGCTCAACTGCCAGCTTAATATAATACAACTGGATTCTAAGTAGTCAAATTGCAAATAACTGGAGAAAGCTTTGCAATCACATATAAGAACAGTAGAAAACAAATGTAAATAAAACATGAATGCAGTGTTAATGTATTTGTAATGGCCTGTTGGCCCTGCTGGGTTTTGACCGCGCCTGTGCTCACAGCAGCACTCCCACGAAGAAGCCCCCGCCAAGAAGCTCCGCCTTTGTAAGCCCAGCAAGTCGGCCGCACTGCACATCGACCTGTGCAAGGCCAGCTCGCCCACCGACGCCCTGCAGTACCTGCTGCAGTTTGCCCGCAAGCCCGTGGAGGCGGACAGCGTTGAGGGCGTGGTGCGCATCCTGCTGGAGCATTACTACAAGGTGGGGGTCTCACACCCACAGGGTCGTGTGTTTATATCCCATGTCAGATTCCCCAGTCAATGTGTTGTGACCTGCAGAGATGAACTTCAGAATTAATCTTTCCAGATTAATAGTTAATAGTTTTCAATGCACCCAGGACAATTCTCAGTGAAATATCTCCTTTTAAATCTTGCTGTCTTGAGTTTTGGAGCTAAGTGGTGCTTGTCTGACTTGCAGGAGACGGACAGCTCCGTCAGGCTGAAGATCGCCTCCCTGCTCGGCCTGCTGTCTAAAACGCAGGGCTTCTCCTCCGACTGCATTGTCGACGACATCATTAACACGCTCACCAGTGAAAGTGAGTCCCTCTGCTGCTATGAGTTTCGCTGAGTTGGCGTGTCAACTGACCCATTTCCTTTTTTGGCAACCTTTCTCCTTTTGACTACGTTTCCCAGAATCCCACCAGGTGCTGGCACAGCTGCTGGACACCCTGCTGGTCATTGGGACCCAGCTGCTCGATGGTGTGAATGTCAGACTCCGACTGATCGACATGGCCTGCAAGGTGGGCCTGAGGCACCGTGTCACCCCCATGCCCCTCCCCCCCATAGCCTGGCACCAGTCATGGCTTTACAGTTTTTGTCTCCTCAGCATCTGGCCGACACATACTTCGGAGTGAGGAACAAGTGCCTGCAGTTGCTGGGATGCCTGGGTCCAGTGGACAAGCCCCCAGCTAGGGAGAGTGAGGGTGGGGCGGTGGGCGTGGCCTCCAGGGACGTGCAGGGCATCATCAGTGACTACTTCGGGGACCAGGACCCCAGGGTTCGCACTGCAGCCATCAAAGCCATGGTATGATCAGCCACTCCTCCCACACACCTCTTGGGGGTGGAGCCAGTGCTCCAGCTTCAGCCCGACGGAGATCCGGTCACGCTCAGAATGTAACCAGATCAGAATCAACAAAGATCTTTGTTGGCCAAGTATGTTAAACATTTAAAAGACAATTTATAAGTATGTGCACATAAGTACTTTTTACACTAGGCTGTCTAACTACTCTGAAGCAGCATGGGATGGAATAAATAGTGAACTGTGAATTTTCAGATCACGAGTGTGGCGGTGTCTGTGAGCGTTACTGTGAGCTAGAGCTGCGGCCGCAGTGTGTGACTTTCTGCCACTCTGGTCTTTATACGGCCCGGGCCTGTAACAATGCTTTGCTTTCAGCTGCAGCTGCATGAGAGAGGGATGAAATTACAGCAGACTGTGTACAGCCAGGTAAGGAGAAATGGCATTAATTAAAAAAATAAAAAGTGAGAGAAGCAAAATATCGGTGTCTTGTTTCTAGTACAGCACAGGTTGCTCTGCTCTTGTTTATTCTTGGTCTCTGTGGCTGGGTTTTTCCCAGAGGAGAAACTATTTACGGATTCAGTGAAGTGTAGCATGAGACTGGCATAGTCAGATTATTGGGTCTGATTTCACACGGCTGCGACCTGCCGCCCTCGTCCCCCAGGCCTGTAAGCTGCTCTCCGATGACTACGAGCAGGTCCGCTCCGTGGCCGTGCAGATGGTCTGGGTGCTGAGCCAGCTCTACCCCGAGAGGTAGCACGCGCCACACCATCCAGGCACAGATGCCAGTTCTGCTTTGGAAAATATGGAAATTTCAGCATGGTTCTCTGCTTTAACCCCCTGTATTTATCCGTAGCATCGTCCCAATTCCCTCGTCCAATGAGGAGATCCGACTGGTGGATGACTCATTCGGAAAGATCAGCCACATGGTCAGCGATGGCTCATGGGTAGTCCGGGTCCAGGCTGCCAAGATACTGGTGAGCTCCGTTTTGGGATAGGGCGCTGACCCGCGGGGCCCTTACTGTGTGCCTGGGCTGAGCTTTCATCTCTGTGTGGGCACCAGGGTTCAATGCAGCAAGTGAGCCCACAGTTTTTGGAGCAGACCCTGGACAAGAAGCTGATGTCAGACCTCAGGGTAAGTGTCCTTCTTAGGGGACAGAAACTTTAAAAATGGGTGCTGCGGGTTGTCTGCAATGACATGTGACCCCACCCTGGTCCTCCGACAGAGGAAGCGAACGGCCCACGAGAGAGCCAAGGAGCTGTACAGCTCCGGTGAGTTCTCCTCAGGCAGGAAGTGGGCAGACGACGCCCCCAAGGAGAAGGTGGACACCACGGCGGTGAACTTGATGGACTCGGGGGCGTGTGGGGCGTTCGTGCATGGCCTGGAGGACGAGATGTACGGTAAGCGGCTCTGTGTTCCCTCTGTGTTCCCTCTGTGTTCCCTCTGTGTTCCCTCTGTGTTCCCTCTGTGTTCCCTCTGTTTGTGTGGGGAAGAAAAATGAACACGATTATGAATCAAACTCATGATCTGTCATGATGTCATGATCTGTTATAATTTTTTTGGAGAGAGCTTGATTTCTGATGCGTTAAAAAACAACCAATGGGATGTCAGTTTTTACACGTGATCAGGTTTTTGATGATGTTGTTGATAATAGCCCCCCTTTCTGGTATACACCCTGTAGTTATACAGCCAATGTTAGTCAAAAATAGCTTTGAATGTATCTGTTATTGTAAAGTGCCTTTCTTTAATGTATCCAGTATATCTGCTTTTTTCTCTTCACTTGTTTGCTAAAAGAAATGAGGAAAAACCCCTTTCCAGCACTCGCTGCTAGTTTCACTATTCTGTTTCGGCATGTAAACTTTTCCCAACCAGCTACGAAAATTTTGCAGCGTGTTTGGTGTGAAAGTTTTTCAATCTTGTTTGCATTCGAATCTTTCGCAAATCCGTGTTGTTTTTTTCCTGTCACGTTCAGAGTGAAACGCCCATTAGTCTGGGGGTTAAGGGAGTGTGCTCAAACCTCCAGTGTCTCATTAAGAGCCTGGCCGCCGGACACTTGCTGGTTTTACGCGGGGTGCCTTTCAAAGATGTCCAGCAGGGGGCCCTCTTGGGATATGACCCTACTCCCATTTCTGTCTGTGTAGAAGTCCGCATTGCGGCGGTGGAAGCCCTGTGCGCTCTGGCTCAGTCCTCGCCCAGCTTTGCGGAGAAGTGCCTAGACTTCCTGGTGGACATGTTCAACGACGAGATCGAGGAGGTGCGCCTGCAGTCCATCCATGTCTTGCGGCAGATTTCCACCCATATCACCCTCAGGGAAGACCAGTTGGACACGGTCCTGGCTGTGCTGGAGGTATGCCACCAGGGGGCGATCACTCAAAAAGGGCAGGTTCTGTGGTATTGCGTATTGGTGTTTTTTAGATGTTTGATGAGCCACTGCCTCTGTCTGTCACGGGCAGGACTCCTCGCGGGACATCAGAGAGGCTCTCCACGAGCTGCTGTGCTGCACCAACGTGTCCACCAAGGAGTGCATCCAGCTGGCCTTGCTGGAGCTGCTGAAGAACTTGGCCAAGTACCCCACCGACCGCAACTCCATCTGGAAGTGAGTGCACGGACCGGCTGGGACTTTCCGAACTTGGGAGGTGTCGGGAAGTGTGAATTCTGAGAAGTGTCCTGAGGCCAAGACAAAATTTGTCAGTCTGAAATGAAATGGGGTAGTGCAGTGCACTTTACCTCATTCTCAAGATTTTATTTTTGTATTGTCATTATACACAACAGTACAACGAGTGCTGTAAACAAAACAAGACGTGACATTTAGCATATAATATCTCTCTCTTTGTTTCGAAATGTAAATGCTGGCTACCTGATCAGCAGATTAAAAGGGTGGTGCTGTGTCTGTCAAACGAAGCTGCCAGTGAAACTCCCCGGTTGTTCATTGGTCGGTTAAATTAGCTTGTGGTCTGTTATTCTGCACTGAAAGGATCTGAGCCGTGGGTGAGGGTTACCGTAATAGGTCATGATGGAGGTGGGGGGGGGAGGGGCTCTAAGGATGGCAGGCAGGTTACGGGGTCAGACGGAGCATCATGACACGTCAGCCACATTCCCTCCTGCTCAGGTGTCTGAAGTTCTTGGGGACGCGACACCCAACCCTGGTGCTGCCCATTGTCCCGGAGCTGCTGAACACGCATCCGTACTTCGACACCCCCGAGCCCGACATGGACGACCCAGCCTGTATCCCTATTCCCCCAGTACCCGGACCTAATTCCTCCCTCACCCCACATCTGACCCGCTGTGCCTTCATCATGTTCCACCCTTAATGCAAGCCACCAGACATAGCAGTGCTCGTGCTGGTGTTCAACGCGGCGCAGTCCTGCCCCACCGTGACGGCGCTGTTCTCGGACCATACCCTCAGACATTACGCCTACCTCCGCGACAGCCTCTCGCACCTCGTGCCGCAGCTCAGGGTGAGATTATCCACAATGACCTCCTGGCTCATCACGTCAAAAGCAGTGGATATAGAAAATCTGTGAAATAAATGCTTAAAGTTTTGGTGCTCTGCACGTGGGACACTTTCTGTTGCCGTTTGCTTCTGATGTTCTCAGAAGATTCCGGTTCTTTTGAAACGCAAAACTCATTTGCTGCATACACAGCTGCCGGGCCGGAAACTGACATGCAGTGTGGAGCTGAGTGGCCCGGCATCCAGTGTGGAGTCGGCCCAGCGTTTCCTGAAGGAGAGCTTGTCAAGGGTGTGTGGCCTGCAGCACCTGGACACACGAGGGGCCCAGGCATTGCTGGAATTCACCATCAGGTTTGCCAACCTCGCCTCCTCTGCCCTAACGAATCACGTCAGCCTCATTCACACTAGCATCTTGCATCCTGCAGAGAATTGGGACCCTTAGCATAGATTGACCTTATAGGATGCCGTTTTAGCTTTGAATCATGTTTTTTTTTTTTTAGTGAAATGTACTGCAGCTCTCCATAGATCGCAAAAACTATGATGACATCATCTTCCTGCGACATCCTTGCAGAGACCTGCAGAGGCTGGGGGAGCTGCAGATGGAGCTGGCCGGGGCAGCGGACTTCTGCGCCACCTACCTGCACTGCCAGCTGCTGCTCATGAAAGTATGCCAACAGCTGGCTGGCCTGGCGCCGCCGCCGGACAGTTGCTCCACCTGCATCTGTCACCTGCACATGTCATTTTTGTCCCGCCCTCCCACCAGGCTCTGCAGGAGAAGCTGTGGAGCGTGGCCGTCCCACTTTACCTGAAACAAAACGCCATGGCAACCGCAGCTGCCAAACAGGTAGAGAGGATGTGAACGCAGGCCAGAGACGGGTGACCTCGCAGAGTCACTGTCAACTGACAGACGGCACCGATCGGCAAGCCGATGCACTGACAGAGACCCCTTCCCCAGCCAAACCTCAAGCTCTCCCATGTCTGCAGATCCTGGAGGAGACGTACAAGCTGGAGTTCCTCTACAGCGGCCTGGAGAGCCAGCAGGTGGCCATAATCCACCACATGCGGCTACAGGCCAAGGCCCTGCAGCTGGTGCTCATGGCACGCACTCGCAAGGGGTGAGGACCATTGCCACATTACCCATAATGCCAAGCAGCATGGGGGAAATGGCAACTCACTTCTAATCCTTTTCAGGGTAGAGCCTCTCCTGGGTGTCTGTGAGAAGTTTCTTCAAGAAGTGGATACTTTTCAGAGGTATTGATGGCTGTGCTGGATCTCCCCTTTCCTGGATCCGGTGGATGGTGTCTCCCAACCCCCTCTTCATAAAGGTAACCATGGATTCTTGTCGTTTTGCTTCCTCAGGCTCTTCATTGCAGAGTTGCCACACCTCCAGGATAGTTTTGTGGAGAAACTGCTGGAGCTGATGCCTAGGCTTGTGGCTTCCAAGCCTGCGGACCTCATGAAGATCCTGCAGACCACTCTGAGACAGAGCAGTTTCATGCAGCTGAAGCTACCAGAGCAGGTGAATGGGTGACAGGGAAATACATGACGCTCCTCCAGGCGTGACTCCTGACGTGTGTGTGACATGCATGTTTGTGTGTCAGATCCACCGAGCGACGGCGACCATAATCGAACCCACCGGAGAGTCGGACAACCCGCTGCGGTTCACCTCGGGGCTGGTGGTGGCCCTGGACATCGACGCCACCTTGGAACACGTGCAGGATCCCCAGACCACCGTCAAGGTTCAGGTGCGGGATTTAACTTTTTACTAATCTTGTTTAGTAGAAACCAGATAAAGCTGGTCAGCGTTTTCACATAAGTTGATGAACATCATTGTGCGTCAACCCACCCACGCAGGTGCTGTACCCCGATGGACATTCGCATATTATTCATCCCAAACCCGCAGACTTCCGTAATCCAGGTCCTGGAAGGCATCGGCTCATCACGCAGGTGTATCTCTCCCACTCTGCATGGACAGGTAGGGATTTCTGCACCATCGCCACCCTTTACACACGCAGACGCACATTGTGTGGGGGGGTTGGTGCTTCCCCGTCTCTGAGACCCTGTGTTTCCTCTGTGGTCGTTTTGATCCAGCTCCCATCCGTCAGGTTGCCAACATTTTTGATTCTGAGACCTTGTTAGAAGTGGGGAAAGTCCAGCAATGGATTGTGTGCATAGTACGGTAGTAAATGAGGCAGGGGAATAATAAGACGGTTTTAAACTGAGGGGAATGTAATGAACTGCGAACCAGTATCAACTGAATCCCAGTCCATGTCTGTGATGCTGGAAATGGTGAGCCTTCCAGTCGGCACAGCGCTCTGCTGCGTATGGAGACCAGTGCTCAATTTCAACGGTCGTCCACGACGACCAAATTTTCGTCTCGGGCAACAATAGGTGCTGACCTTAGCCCACCGAATAGCCATAGAAAACGGACCCTTTATTGCCTTGTCGGCTGCCCTGGCAAACCATAGAAGCACGACTGGATCAGTCACCATCCCATCGGGCCGGGCATCGCCTGCCTCTCCGGCAGCTCCACATGCCTCACTGGTCTTACTCGTCAGCCTTGGCGCCTGCCTCGCGGTCACGCCACTGCATCCACTTGGGTACAGACATGTATATGTAGGCTGCACATTATGGAACCCTCAATCAAAACATCAGATCTGTACGTCTTAAGTACCCATCATGTGCGTTATGCATAACCGGTTCATTTGTGAGGCTTTGTGTGTGAGGGTATCAGTTTGTACAGTAGTGATGGGAATTCCGGATCATTTGGCTCGGCTGTAAGAGTCGCCATCCCATATTATACAGGACAGGTGGCAACTCTCTATGATTTGGCCAGAATTAGCAATGTTGAACATTGTAAATGACCATTTTGCTGCAAACACTAAACATTGTGCACCTGGTTCTTATGCATAAATGTATGTTAAAATTATAATGGGACTGTCCTCGACTATGAGACCACTGGAATAGAATCTATAACATCCTCAGAAAGGCACTGGGCTTGGGGATCCCCCTTAGATTCGATGTCATGTTCTTGGGAAATATTTTTGTTAAAATGCACACTGGACATAAGTATCTGTTTAAAATAATTATTGCAGCC
>JAODKN010000038.1:2145910-2167936 GCA_026774425.1 Petrocephalus zakoni
CCCCCCCCCCCCCCCCCCCCCCCGCCCCCCGGCTGGGCTCACCTGACACTTCTGCTGCTGCAGGGGAAGCGGCGGCACCGTGGCGCGCGGCGGTCAAGCACACGCATGACCTGGCGCAAGACGAAGGGCTCCAGCGAGGAGGAGGAGGAGGACGACGAGAGCGAGGACGACGAGAGCGACGAGGACTACAAAGTGAAGAAGGGCAGGGTCCGGGATGCCTCAGACGCAAAATCGGAAGAGACCCCCAACGATGACCCATGTAAACATTGTGGCCTACCAAACCATCCTGAACTGGTGAGTGCCTAAGGAATGTGTGTTTGTGACTGCTTACCACTGAATAGGCGATGTCTTAACTAGCTGCTAACAATTCATCTAGTTAATGTTTTTCTGTGCACCTGCCCCTAGATCTTGCTGTGTGACTCATGCGACAGTGGCTACCACACGGCCTGCCTGCGGCCGCCGCTCATGATCATCCCGGACGGAGAATGGTTCTGCCCGCCATGCCAGCATGTAAGTGTCGCCGCCCTGCAGGACTAAAGAGGGCAGCATTGATGCTCCGGGATTGAGTTCTGAGAGTCCTCTGTGTTCCTCTGCCTCCTCCAGAAATTCCTGTGTGAGAAACTGGAGGATCAGCTCCAGAACCTGGACGCGGCCCTGAAGAAGCGAGAGCGCGCAGAACGCCGGTGAGACTCCGCCCCCTGGGGGCCACATGACTGGGCAGCTTGCCTTAATTTTACATTTGTTTTTGTGCACATTTGTCAGTTCCGAGGTTGTGATGTGAAACATTAATCTATATAATAATATATCGTGGCTTCAAGTTATCTTCTCCTTACCTGCTGACTTTGGCTCGCTGTGTCACCAGGAGAGAACGTCTGGTTTATGTGGGGATCAGCGTCGAGAACATCATTCCTCCTCCCGTAAGTACAGCGGACATGGATTCCAACATCCCTCAGGTCAGTTCAGACTCGAGAATCTAGAGCTCTCCCAGGCCACCTACGTCAGTCGTGGTATCTTCTGTCACCTGTGGCATCTAATAGGGATCGATTTTGTTTTTGACTGTTGACCCCCCCCCCCTCGCTTTTCAACAGGAGGCTGAAATGGACAAGAAAAAACAGGAATCAAAGAAAGACGCCAAAAAGAATAGGAATATGGGGAGGAGGTCTACAAGAACGAAGAAGTGCATTAGCTACAGGTGAGCGGTGGGTGGTCTGGGCTGTGGATGGGCAGGTCTATGGGTAGGGCAGAAGTGGGTGGGGTTATGTAGGGTGGTGGGTGGTCTGGGCTGTGGATGGGCAGGTCTATGGGTAGGGCAGAAGTGGGCGGGGTTATGTAGGGAGGTGGGTGGTCTGGGCTGTGGATGGGCAGGTCTATGGGTAGGGAAGAAGTGGGCGGGGTTATGTATGGTGGTGGGTGGTCAGGACACTGGAAATGGCAGTGAGTAGGCAGAGCTATAAGTAAAACAGTGGGTGGTTTAACAGGATTCTGTGCTGGCTCTAGGTTTGATGAGTTTGATGAAGCTATAGATGAAGCCATCGAGGAGGACATAATGGAAGCTGAAGGCGGAGGTGAGAATTATGAATGAATGGCATTTACTTTAAAAAGGAGAAGTTCTATAATGGTATTTATTTTCCCTTCTGTGTTAAACACTGTGTCACGGAGGCATGTTCATCAGGGTCATGCTGCAGGACTGTGGCTCCTCCCACAGGTTCTGGCCGGGGGAAGGACATGGCCAACATCACGGGCCACCGGGGCAGGGATGGGTCCGGCACCCTGCAGGAGGAGGGTAAGGAGAACCGGCAGCCCGTCAGACCGGCCGCGGCGCAGCGGGGGAGGAAACGGCGGCGTCTCAATGACCTGGACAGCGACAGCACAGTCCAGGAGGAAGAGAGCGAGGATGAGTTCTGCCTGAGCAATAGGTGAGGCAGCCGTCCGTCTGGATCCCCCCTGGCGGCCCCCTCTCCCTGCCCTAGGCACTTTAATGCTGTCCCCCCTGCCGGTCATGGCGTGACTCTTTCTGTCCCCGTCACGGAGCCAGTTCCTACGAGGACGAGATGTTGATGCTGGAGGACGAGGGCGAGAGCGACGCGGAGAGCCGCAGCGGAGACGACGACAGCGACTTCGGCAGCACCGAGCGCAGGCCGCGGTCGCACCCGCCGCGCGTGAAGGGGGCCGGCAGGAAGAGGGGCAGGAGGCCGCTGCCGCGGAAATGGACGGGGTACTCTTCTGAGGAGGAGGAAACGGTGGAAGAAGAAGAGGAGGAGGAGGAGGAGGAAATCCGTAAGGAATTTTGGATATCGGCTCGCATTTGTTATCCTGGCATTTGCAGACCTTATATTTAGTGTCTGATATTAATCTGCACAGCGAGCGACGACTCTGCTGACCTGAGTGACGACGCGCTGGACCTGCGGAGGAGGCGGTCTCAGCGCAGCCGGCAGCGGCAGGTCAACTACTGCGAGACGTCGGACAGCGAGGGCTCACAGGCGCCCACCAACCGGGACCGGCCCAAAATCCACCGGCGCCGCCTGTCCAGCTCTGAGAGCGAAGGTCTGTGGTCTGTGGGCTCCGTGTCGTCGTGTCTGCCCCCCCCCCCCCCGGTGGCACAGGATGCCTATGACATTCCCGTCTACATTTCAGGAGACCTCTGCTTCGACAAGCCGGAAGACGGCGACGGCAGGATCCCGAGGAAGAAGAAGGCGGCGGTGATGAAGGACGACTCCTCTGAGGAAGACTCCAGGAGGCAGCCCAGGCCCAGGACCCCGAAGCGACAGAGGGCCTCGGAGGACGACGACTCCGAAGGGTCGGAGGAGGAGGAGGAGGAAGAGGAGCGGCCCGTTCGTAAGAGGCTGAACCGCATAGAGACGGACGAGGAGGATGAAGTCGAGGACAAGATGACTGCCGCCACGCTGCAAAGTGACTGCACAAAGAGGACCCCCAGGACAGCCAGCGAGGGGGAGGGGGAGGAAAAGAGAGGCAGGTCGGGGGTGCCCCCCCCCACCAATGGACAGGCAGCAGCCAGGGGCCTCGAGGGCCCTGTCGCCCGGCAGGCCGCCAGGGCTGGGCCAACAGAGAGCAGGACGGCGGTTCCTAACGGCGCGGGGCCCCAGGACGAGGAGGAGGAGGAGGAGCTTCTGGGGGTCACTGACCTCGTGGACTACGTGTGTAGCAGCGGACAGCTCTAAGTGTTCTGCTCATGTCTGGGTTGGTTTTTTTTTTCCCCTGCCTTCTACCAGCTAATGAAGCCGATCCAAGGCAGCAAGATGGGACGGCATCCCCGAGGCCTCCGGGTCCGTCCCTCACACTCACTCACGCACACACACAGAGTGACCCGCCTCAGAACCCACAGACGCAAAGATCTTCTAAGGTCCACAATTCTTCAGAGGAACACTAGGATTCGCTAGGATTCCTTCCACCCAAGCTGACATCGTGTCTTAGGCTCACGTCTAACTGTACGTGTCTGTCGGTCCTGGTAAGACGTAGGTGGAGTGTAGGATTTATACGTTTTTTTTATATAAGAGGACCTGTAAAAAAAAATAATAAATTAAAAAGAAAAAAAAAACAAACCAATGGGTGGGATGGTTCTGGGACGTTTAAGGCTGCATTCCATCGCAGCAGAACAGCAGTTCTGAGAAGGCATGTTCCCTTGGCAGACTCCACACGTGTGTCATCACTCCGAAGAAGGAGAAGCCTCACAGACGGGTGGGACGCCTCTGGACCCCTCCCTGAACGCGAATAAGGAGGCCGGCGACAGTAAAGATCTCCGGGGGATGGTTCCCACAGAAACCTTCAGATATCCATGAATCATTTTAAGCTCTGGCACAGCTTGGAAACCGTTTAATTCTGACACGTCATCCTTGGAATCCTGGACATTTGCAGAAGCTTCAGTGGGAGGGGGCGATTTGAGAACTTGCCTTGAAATGGTACTTTAGAAAACACAAGTTTGAACTGGGCTGTCTATAGGCATTGATTTGGTACTTAGCTGACCATCTCTGGTGCCCGTTGTGTTTCCAGTAACACCATGAATATGTCACCCATGCATAAACTAATGTGATTAAAACAAACTTCTTGATGTGTCGTGACATCAGGCAGTCATATATGTTCACGACACCTTCACAGGTGCAGCAGTTATTCGATCACTGTACGCACTTTCGTCGCACTAGTGCTACCTGAACACATTAGAATGAACCGTGCTTCCCAGATGAATTGACAGCTTGATTTTGAGGTTATTCTATAAAGCAGTTTCGGCCCAAACTCTTGGGTTGGAAGGCCAGCGTTTTGTTTTTTCTGGGTGTATGGCAGTCTGTGGAAGGACAGTAACTGACCCCTGAAAAAGTGAATCACTTCAGGTGTGGGGAGGACGGAGTAATGGTCTGACCTGTGGTCCTTTTTAATCTAGCTGCACTTCTTGAAGAAAAAGCAATTTTGGGCATTGTTAGGCCTACGGGGAGAAGATGGTCAGTAGAATCTACTATCTCTTTGAAATGGTGGATGTTTATTTCCTGAACCATAAACTGAATGATACCTTCTTATTTGATCTCTCTTATTTGATTTGTATTTTAATTGTTCCTCTCTCCTGTTTTATAAATGCTGCCTGACGTGCAATTTAACATTCTGTTTGGGAGGGGAACGTTCTGGCTCCGAAAATATTTTGCAGCCCTGGTATGGCTCAGGCATGATCTGGCTAGGACCTGTCTTCACAGGGGGGGACAGAGTGAGCCTGGCCCACCCAGCCTCAATATAGTTTTTATTTTTTTTATATATGTAATTGGCCTCCCTAAAAATCTTCCTGGCCCACTTGTTACCGAGAGCTGGAGCTGGGCCTAATCTGGCTGCATAATCTGGCCGGACCGGTTCGAGATACAGGGTGGATATGCAGGAGAGAGAGAGAGAGTGCGCAACGCTGGCTGTTGTACTGGCAGTTCCGGCAGGCCCCGCTTTTCAGCTAAGGACAGGGACCAAAGAATGTCCACGGGACGAAGCAGGAATGGGAGGGGCTGGTTGGGACACATCCCAGGACCCTTTGCTCTCAAACTTGGTTGTGAATCAATTTCCTAAACCCTTGCTGCCCCCCCCCCCCCAAGAAAAGTAGCTCTCGCAAATGTCATGGCAGACACACTGGAGCAGTAAACGCTGCTGGTCCTGGCTAGTGTGCATGAACGGCCTCTTCTCTGTCATGTCCTGTTGGAACCTGTAGGTGTCACCACTGAGGGACATTAACCACCTCCATACCACCCTCGTAGAGTCTCTACGTTAAATAGCAGAAATAAACCTAACATTTATCTACATTGTGTGTATATTTGTAGTTTACGATGTAACATATTTAGATGCTTTTAAATAATCCAAATATATATTAGCAATTCTTTGTGATTGCGGCTGTTAATAAGGTTTTTTTTAGTTAGCTATGATATTTGCACAAATTTTTTGTAACATTAAACTACAAAGCGGCATGGTGCACGTACTACAGATAGTATGTCCCTCTGCCCGAGTGTTTGTGGGATTGAAGCCCCATAGTCCTTACCCATCATGCTTAGCAGCCCGTGCTGCACCGTAGGTGGGACCGAAATGACTTGCACAGCTCCTGTCACGGGGTTGGCGGGGGGTTGAGCAACACTGAGGCTGTGAAACGCTGCTGTGGCCCATATCACGCTGTATAGTGATGGTAACTTACAGACACGGGTGCAAGGAGGTGCAGCTGAAACTCTCTGATATGGCTTCTCCCGTCAGGTGGTTTAACTGAAAATCTAACCTGTACTCCATGTTAATATAAGAAAGCACTGTGCAGCAGCTTTCATTAGGTCTGCTGGGAGGGAGTGCTGGCTCTTATCCAGGGCGCCCCGTGTCCCCCAGAATACTTAGGAAAACAGTGCATGAACGAGGTCACACTTATGCAATTTCTGCAGACTTACCTGTGCTACATCTTTCATTACAGTTCTACCATTTTTGCACTACTTTCCTTGAGCAAAGTGAGCTTAAAAAACATACATTGTTTTTGTATAGATCTCGGTGTGTTGGATGCTTTAAGTGAGCAAAGCGAATTGTTTGTCTGTGTAATGCTGTTACATTCAAGTCAAACTCTGTGACGAAAATGTGAAGTTAGACCTCCACTGCTGTCCCTATCCCCCTGCACTTCTATGAGAACATTTTGTTAAACCTGCTGAAATTTCTTTCATATGGACAAAAGACTTGTACGTTTTGTCATAATAAAGAAAATTTAAAATATGACCTTGTACAGAATCACGGCACTTTCCTATCAAGTTGAGTTTTGTAACTATTTCACTTAAATACACTTGTGTACTGTGAATTTAATACTAATGTGACATTTGGAGCCTTGAATATAACTGTGCAGACTCTGTTAATGATATACACTGAATCCTAGTTATGTCCACTGTGTGAGATTAGATATGTAACCAAAGCAAAGAGGCAAAGTCTAAGTCTTAAGTATAAATTAAAGCCATCAGCCCCCCTTCGCCCTGGCTCTCTGCGCTGTGCTTATTCCTCCGCGCCTGCAGGGGGCAGCGCGACGTAACATTCCCGCGCTTCCCAACAAGCGCTTCCAGCTCGTGGCGCGGTTATCGTAACGGTATCCGGCGGAGCTCGCGCCCTGCGGGGATTTTAAACTAACGGCGGACGAACGCAGGCGAATTTAACACGGGGAGAGGAAGGAGCGGAGGAACAGCACCGCTGCTGAGCGCCGAGCCCTGCTTTAGGGGCGGCCCGACGTTGGGGGAGCCGCCTAGTCGGTACGCGGCCACTCGGGTCTGTGAAGCGTAGCAGGGCGCAGGCCTGTGCCGTCCTTGTGTTTTCGTGGCTGGGGAGTCGTCTGGGGGCTATGGTGCTGCTGAAAAACGTGCCTCCTCCGACGGAGGGTGTCCGGCACGAACAGGCCGAGACGGCGGCTGTGCTGGACGGGAGGGCGCTGGGCTCAGGGACGCTCTACGTCGCCGAGAGGTAAGTGATGCTAGAGAGCGAGCCTGCCGCTGAAAGTGTGTTTGTGTCTAACGTTCATATGTCATTTACACCGCAGTAGTGACTCGTGCTCATGAATATACAGTAATTCAGCATTTTTATCTCGTGTTTTTAACTCATTTTCTTGTTTTTTTAATCCTCTTGGTGTTATTGCCGTAAAGCATTTTATGACGGCATGGTCGTAAAAACACACCGTACTCATTACGTTTGGCAATTGAAAAGATACTGATACTGATATATACGGCAACGCTATTTAAACCCATTTAACCAATTTTACGTAGATGTTAACTTTGACAACAAGTAAAAAAAACAGGGATTTTTAACCTATAGGTTGCTGGTTCAAGTCCCACGTGGGACCTGCAGTTTAGAATGTTTAGCAATTTAAAAGTGCTTCAGCGAAATATCTAGCTATGTGATCATTTTGTGTTTTCGTCAGAAATGTACACACTTTAACTGTGGAATTTATTTTAATGTTCGGAATATTTAATCACGTGTGTGGGTTTTGATGCTACCTGTTTTCTCTACAGTCGCTTGTCATGGTTTGATGGCTCTGGAATGGGTTTTTCCCTGGAGTACCCGTCAATTAGCCTCCACGCCATTTCCAAAGACCTCAGTGCCTATCCACAGGAGCACCTGTATGTGATGGTCAACGCCAAACTCACCGGTGAGTCTCCCAGGACACCTGTGTGCCACCTGTCTTTTTATACATCATGCCGATTCCAGTGACTAGGTGTGTGCTTCAGCGCCTGCAAACTTGTGCTGTACAGCACGCACTGAACTGAAGGCTTCTGGCTGTCTGGTTTTTGAAAGGGGGTAGTGTGTAATGTTACGGATGTTTTCTAGATGAATCTGAGATGGAGGCTGAAAAAAAAGAGGACGAGGATGAGGATGACGACACTGATGATGATTCCGGGCCGATCACAGAAATCCGCTTCGTGCCCAGCGACAAGGCTGCATGTGAGTCATGAATGGAGGGGGAAAAACAGCAATCAAGTTAAAACTTGCACCGAGCATATTATTCTTGCGAATCTGTCCTGTGATCATTAACCGGGAGAGACCCTCTGTGTCCGCTTTCCTGTTCCAGTGGAGCCGATGTTTAACGCCATGTGTGAGTGTCAGGCATTGCACCCCGACCCTGAGGATGATGAGTCTGATGACGACTTTGAAGGGGAGGAGTATGACGTGGAGGAGGCCGGTAAGCCCGTTCTCCTTCCACTTGCCCCGGCCCTGGGGCTGTTACTTTGCGTTTTCTGTGACCATTTATTCTGTGGTCCCTTCCTGAGCTGTGGAGTCCCGCCGGCTCACCTGCCTGCCACTCTTGCAGAGCAAGGCCATGGAGATGTGCCGACCTTCTACACCTACGAGGAGGGCATTTCCCAGCTCACTGCCGAGGGCCGTGCCACACTCGACCGACTGGAGGGCATGCTGTCCGCGTCTGACACGCAGCAGTACCACATGGCTGGCGTGCGGACCGACGACTCTACCGCGGATTTCCATGGTGCGGCTCCGAACTGACCTCAGTGTTTTTCTTTGCCCTTGTGTTGCATTCTCGTGTGCATGCAAGTGTCCTTATAATTCTCTGCATAGAGGATTTTACTTGGTTAGATGTGCCACAAGAGGACACAGGCAAGCTTTGGCCTGTGCATGCTCGTCAGATGTTTGGTGATGGAGAGAACAGACCTGACTGGGGCTGCTGTCTTTTGCTTACGCTAGATGGAATGGAAGTGGATCCAGGTTCGACTGTGGCTGGACAGTTTGAGGATGCAGACGTGGACCACTGGTATGACCTTCAGGCTTTATACCTTTGAGATGGGAATCTATTGATGAGCAGTGCTTTTTTTTTTTATTTTATTTTTTTAAATGGGACCTTTTTCCCAGTATGGGAGGGGGGTTAAGGACTCCATTGATTTACTCTGTGACACATTTAACAAGAGGCAGCAATAGATCTGTCATTCTTTCGTTTAAAAAAATCCAGCCTTCATACAGGCCTACAGATGCTATGCTAATCTACTGCCCGTTCCATCCGCCTAAGCTGCGTAAACTGAAATGCAGGGCTGTCGTAGCACCTGCTGCTTGCCGATCGGCTGAACGACTCCTTTCCCTTCTTGCAGATGGAGCCGACCCTTTTGTGCCAACAGAAGCACTTGGGCAGCTGAATAAAAATGGGGACTGGGGTTGTCTCAGTGATAGCCTGAATATTTCCTGCAGCCAGCTGTAAATTGTATGTGGTTAATTAGAGATGGATTGTTCTTCATTAGCAAGCTCTTACCTTGGCGTTACTCGTTTTTTTTTTTTACTGTATCTGAAGACTGACCTGATCAGTGTGTCTGTGAGAAATGGCTCAATAAAATAGTTTTTGTATGATCCATTTGACTGCTGCCTTTAACTTTAGAAAATGCCCAGCCTTGGTGTACTAGCAGACTGGCCTCCCGTGTAAGTGATGGTGTACTAGCAGACTGGCCTCCCGTGTAAGTGATGGTGTACTAGCAGACTGGCCTCCCGTGTAAGTGATGGTGTACTAGCAGACTGGCCTCCCGTGTAAGTGTTGGTGTACTAGCAGACTGGCCTCCCGTGTAAGTGATGGTGTACTAGCGGACTGGCCTCCCGTGTAAGTGAATACAGTGTCAGGTCACTTCAGATGAGTCTCAGCTACGCCCAGGGCATCCTCATGATGCTGCCTGACAGGCTGAGCAGTTGTTGGCTTAACTTAGATTCGCTGGGGTTTTCCCAGGACTGCACATCATCATCCTGGTTTCTGCCCAGTCAGGGTCCAGTTTGGACCCAGACTCCCCATTTTGGCACCGGTGTGCATTCAGTAATTTACAGAGCCAGTATTTTATGGCAGTATTTCTTTGCTGGAGTTTCATGGTCCTACCAGACGTGACAGACCAGGATAATTACTATCCACACCCACAACAGCGGTGCATAGAGTAACTTCTGTGTAGGCGTCTTCAGCCTGTAGCACAATGCTAAATGATTCATAAATCACTCTGATGTATACTTATTGGACAATAAAACTATGAACAATACATTAAATTTGGGAGTGGGCCAACCCACTTAACGGCATCCATGTGGATCGTAAAACACTGCGTTTCCCTCTGCAGTCTGGACAGCTGTGTTCCGGGACCTTTTCTTTGTTGAATCACTGATTTCAGTCCCTTTTGGTTCTGCTCACTTGATATTGGGTTCCCAGTGCCTGAGGTTTAGCTCTTGCAGTTGCAAACTGAATTAACAGAGGAAGATTGCTTTTACTGAGCAGGATTTGAAAAAGCTGAATCACTGTTTTGTCTGCTGGATGCACTTTGGCCTGAGTGCTGAGTGTGAGTCAAGGAGCAGATAGGTAGCATTTATGGAGTTCTGTCCTTTTTTTCCCATCCATTTTTAACTCGCTGGTGCAGTTCGGTTGGTCCTCAGCCATTTCTATCTGCCGGGGAGCTTGCTGTCATGCGTTTTTCTCTCCCACCTACAGTGTATATTTATCAGCGTTCCAGAACACGGCGTCCTGCTTTTCCACATCAGGGGAGTTTATCATAAATTCATGCATGCCTGCCATGGAAACCAGTGCAACCAGAAAGCTTAATTAGCATTCCTGTTCCTGAGTATTCTAACGACATAATCACAGAAGTGCTGGGCGTGTATGTTTGGGTATCTGAATGAACGTATACAGTGGTTTATTATATTATTATAAGCCCTTTACTCGGCTTAGCCTGCTTCGGCTTGGCAGTACAGCACCGCTTTGTCTATCACTTCCCTTTGGGTTGGTATTTACCAGGATGTACGCACGTTAGCCTGAAATAACCCCCTGGTCAGACTCTGTCCGTCATTCACAGATTAGCGTTTAATGTCAGGAATGATCAGCTTCGGAATGTTACTCTGTACACGTTACAGGCTTAACACGCATGAATCATATAAACTGCTGCCTGGCTGGAATAATTCATTCCAGCATGACTTCTTTAAAAAGTTCTGTGCAAATTTATGCAAACTCAGCATTGTGCTAAACCAGCATCGATTTAAGTTATTCTGCTTAAAAACACTCAGACGATGCAATGAAACCATTTCGTTGAAACCCCCTACTAAATCTGAGGTACACCTTCCACATGCTTTATGTCCATCATTGTTCCCATCAACATCCCCACATTTGTCCTTGTGCACATCTAATTTCAAGCTAAAAAGTATTTTTAAAATGGAAATTCCTGCTGTGCTTGAAGAAGGTTCACCTTTCTGCAGGGGCTCGCCGTTGCAGTCGGTAAGTATGGTCATGTGCGTCTCCTTTCCTGTTTGCTGCTGTTATGCAGTGATGTGCGACGGTCACTTTACCAGAGGTGGAAACTCCAGGTCCAGACGGCACAAATCCAGACCAATATTTTGTATCAACCAAACAGCTGAACACTTTGTGACTGTGACTCTCTATACTCAAGTGGTTGGTTGAAACAAAATTGTGGTCTGGATTTCTACTTTCTGAAACTGAACTTTCCACCTCTGTGTTTCACCTGAGCCAGAGAAGACACAGCAATGATAAACCTGGCATGAAGACTGCACGACGGCGCAGACAGACTGACCATGTATGGTATATGTGTACGTCTGCGCAGTTCTGAGGGTGATTCCGTTAAACCTACAATAGAGGTGTTAATCGTATAACCAGAGCCCCAGTTCAAGCCATGGTGACAGTGTAACTCCCCTAAATTCTCCTGTTTGACTATTGCTAAAATTACTGGCTGATTCTCCGAGCATGTTTACTGTGACTTTTTAGTCTCAGCAGGATGAAACTCCTTGTCCTTCTGGAATGTTCTTCCAGACAAGAGCGGGATAACCTTGTCGGAGAGCAGAACGGAGAAGGTCATGCCTGGAGGGGGAGACACGGAGGTGTGAAAGCTTCTCCTGGTCAGGAAATGTAACCCAACGCCAGATGCCTCCTCTGCCAGTGTTTTAGGGCTCTGGAGTCTCCTGAGAGGCAGGCTGCTCTATACCCGAGCCCTCAGGACAGCAAAAACAGGGTCGTGTCTACTTGCCCCTGCACCCCAGAGAGAGGAGCCTTACCCAAAATTGGCCCCAGCCAGTAGACAATGGTATACTCCATGAAGGTGTGCCCATCGCAAACAAAGTGTGTGGAGAAAGCCAGAGCGGGGTTGAACACAGCGCCGGTGAAGCTACCACCTGTTAGTGTAGAAACAGGGAACATCACACAGAGCCTCGGACCCACTCAAAAAAAAAAAAAACAAATTATGACATTTAGGCCTCAAGAACTGAGATGGTAACTTAAACGTACTTGGTACATTATCTACTCTGAAAATAGTTTTGAGTAACGACTCATATTTCCTCTAAACCAGACTGAAGAACTGGGTTTAGCCCAAAAAAAATTCATAATGCCAACAATATCCATAGAAACAACTGCACTATATGTAATATGAAATAACATCTATCACTTTAGCTGGTTTCCCACATATCAGCACAGGGCCGATTTATTATTGACTGATTATACCCCGCAAACAGAAATAGAAACATGACTGATTTAAGATGGCAGTATTAAAGCTTTTACTTTCACAGCCACTAAGACATACTTTCCATAATTAAACACAACATCTACAGGCAATAGACAGATGTTCTGAAATTTTTGTGACCTACAACGAAACCACCGTTGCATAGGTAGAGCAGAACTAGGTTAAACCAATACCATGCTCATTAAAGGGGATTAAGCGGCATTAACCAACCTGCATAGACGAGCACCGTGATGACGGCAGCTATTGCATGGATGCGGTACTTGACATCCGTCCCCCCGAAGCATGTGAGCGCGCTCTGCACGGCGAAGGCGCAGCCCAGCTCCACGGCCGCGGCGGTGGCCAGCGTGCACTCAATCGGACTCATGCACTGAAATCGCAGCGCCCTGTGGCGGGCGTGCAGGTCGGACAGACCCAGAGCCCAGAGGTGGGGCGCCGCTGCCCGAGTCACCGCGGCCGCCAGGAACTGGCATCCGAGCCGCGCCAGGGCGCCGCCGGCACTTAGGCTGCGCCGGTAGACGCTCAGCAGCACGCCCGAGGGGTTGCATATCGCCCCGCTGAATGTCAGTGCGTGGACCACCGTGATGAGGTAGGTGAGTGTCAGCATGATCCGCGGCTCGGTCCGGCCCAGCTCGCCCAGCAGCTTCAGTTCCTGCGTGCAGGCGCACAGCTGAAGCGTGGAGATGATCTCCACGGCATAGGCGGCGCGGGGCGCCGGCAGCCTGGCGGCCGCCCGGCGGCTCGCTTCGCTGATCAGCACGACGGCAGCCAGCAGCACCAAGGACGCGCACAGATCGGCCATGCCGCTGCGCTGCGCTTCTCCAGCCCCGCCGTCACAGTCCGCGGTTCGGCGGCGTGTCTCCTTCGCGCAGCACGGAAGTGCGGCGCTGGAAATAGCGGCCAGCAGAGGGCGCCGTTTGGGCGCTGCGGGGTTTGCGGGGATTTGCGGGGTTTCAGATGCACCGCGATTCGTTCTCCCAGTCAGAAGTACAAAAAAAAACAATAGCTCAAATTTTTTATTTTAAAAATACAAAATAGACAATCAAATGAAAATTCATCTATTTTTGAAAGTGCATTTGAATGCATTGAGTTTTTTGAGGTTGTATTTTTACTACATTACGTGATGATAATAATCAGTAATGAAGATAGTCAATTTTAACTAGAAGGTCTATTGTAGACAGAGCTCATCCCTCATTTCGGGGAATTTGGATACATATCAGGGAAAGACACTGCTTAACAAATCTGCAATACTGTTATGGTCCTAAATGAAGTCGTACTATTAAACAATTTTAAGCTGTGATGGACTGTCGTCCTAACCAGGCTGTACAGCTGCCTTGTGTTCTATCCTGCCGGGCAAAGGTTCTGCGTGACCCACCCCCAATGTGGTAAGCAGCTAAATGAATGGATAGACGAAATAAGAAGAAATCTTTCACAATATATAACAATATGTTTTAACTTCATGGTCTTTTGTACAAGTCTCATAGAAATGCTTTGAAAGTTAAGAGCATATCAGATCGAAGTTCTTCTTGACACACAATGCAAATCATCTGAAACCACCAGCAAAGGGTGTTGACCTTTAACGACGATAACAACAACAACAACAATAATAATAATAATAATAAACAATACTAGTAATAAATGTTGCTGCTTTTGTTACTATTGTTATCATCATTATTATTGCTGTTATTGCTGCTGTTGTTATAGCTCAATCAATTATTTTGATTTCAGTACTGTATACATTTCTTCGTCAGCACACAAATGTAGGGTACTATTGCTTTATCTACCATTTCATAGCATACGTATAAGCAGACATGACTTGCATTTCTTTGTGAAATGTGTGATTGATAGCATCCCATTAACTAATATCCGTTGACATTACGTCACTTTGCCTATGAGAAATCCACGAAAATGACGTAGTGCAGGAGCGTCACCCCACGGTTCGGCACCCAGAAGCTCCATCCATTTACGCACCGGGATCCGCCTTCTCCGGCACAGACGGACCGTCAGCAAGATCAATTGCTGGAAGGTGGGATCTGGGACTGACCAGTTGCATACTGGTGCATTGCGTGGTGGGCGGGCGTTGCTATGTAGCAGGTTCGGATGTGCCTGACAATAGCTGGAGACTGGCAAGTTTGTGGGGGGGAGAAAGGGGACTGTCTGCCGAGCGAATCAGACGCGTGTGCATGAGTGCCGGGCTGGGAAATCGCACCGGGAATTCCCTACAGCAGTACCGGGAAGGAATCGGCGAGCGTCTGCAGGTCAGATTTCCCATATTTCCCATTTTCACCCCCTTCAGTTTTTCTGTAGCGATCCAGCTCGGTGCAGTCTGTCTAGTCTCGCCTTAGTGTGAGTCTGTTACACGAGCCGCATGAGCAAGGGGGAGGGGGACCAATTCTTAGCGAAATGGCAACATGAAGCAGTAGGGGGGTGCAGGCGCTTAATTCATTTCACGGTGCTGCCGATCCCGATTTCAAGTTTGCTTTTAGGGCGATGCCCCCTAACACTTTACGGGCATTTCCACACCTCGCATGTTCTCGCCAACTCTTACTGGCATACAGTAAGCAGTGACACTGCTTCTTAGACAGTATCTTGAAATTATGTTTCTCCCCTCGTAGGTTGCTATTGGCAGTGGTTCACATTTAGTCAGTATATACATAGAAATAAAGCTTGCTTGTCATTTGATCACGGCTTTTCCTCTTACTGTACTAGCTGATAGTTCAGGCAATTATAGGTATATCTTTGGACTATAAGAGCCTGCGTAAGATAAGGCTTGCCATGTGAAGCTGTGTGTGAAATGGTCTGGGTATGTAGGTGGATCCCAGCTTGGCCAGATTGATGTGTTGCGCCTGCCAGACCAGAATTCCTGCTGAATTGTGCACCCTCTGTTTCCGTGATGCTCAGCTCCATACCCCCGATCCGGTAAAATGCACATTAGTGGTTTGCATGCTTTACTCAGTAGTGTGGGGCACTTTTCAAAGAGCGGTGCAAATCCACATGTATATTATACAGTGTATTTTTCTGGGCTGAAGGTCCAGGGCTGAGTTCGGTGATCTCCCTTCATCACTAGTTTGGTACTAAACTAGTACTATGGTATTGTTTGGGCCAGTCACCCCCTCCCCTTAAATGTTGGTGTTGAGCGCACAGAAGACGCGCTGGTTCGGGGGTCGGAAATACCGGCAATTACTACTGATTTTGCTCAGTCAGGTCAATTATTTGTTACGATCATAAACTGTATTTTGAAATATGAGTTTTTAGTAGGAAATGGCTAAAATTTAAAGTCGCTTCCACAAAAGCGGACCACGTCAAAGCAATGTATGCAGCAAAATTTATTTTTCAGTTTGATTTCTTTTTAAGAGCAACTGGGCGACTTATCCTAAACGTTAGACTGGAAAGAACACACCATCCTCGGGTATTTGACTAGAACATCAGTGGCGAGATGATCACCGGCCGTAACTCACTTAAACTTAGCAAAGGGGGGAATGAAACCACAGAAGGGGGCATTTTCGGGAGGGGTATTTACAGAATGGACACTGGGCATGTGGGTCACCTTACGCGCCTCTCCATCAAAGAAGCCGGGGCTCATGCTTCATTAAGAGAGGTTTGCACTTTGGACTTAATAACGCTGCATCCGCTGGATCTGGTCCAGGTGCACGACAGCAGTTTTTTTCCTCCACGGAAAGTGACTTATTGGGGGCCGGAATGTCCGAACGATAAAATGCACACCTGTACCTGCGAATAGGAAGCGCACGACGCATGACTGTTTTCCGCTGAGAACGTGATCTTCAGCCGCATAAATCCTTTGTTTAACAAAATCCCGAAATGCTGACGCCCCCGTGCTCGATAAATTTTGTTTGTTGTTGTAGATGTTGTGTGTGTGTGTTTTAATTACCGGGTTTTCTAAATGGACGGAGGCAGCCCTCACTTCCAAACACTGAGTCAGAGTGACGTGATTTGTGTCAGCTCTGTTTGTGTTTGTGTGTGCGTGTGTGTTTGTGTGTGCCTGTGCACATCTGTGACCTGGTGCATCCAGCATGTCCTCAGGAAGTAAGATTGCCAGTCAAGGTGGGGGCAAGCAGCGATCTGCAGGCCAGGGGTATGGAAGTAACCCATCATGTGTAACATGACACGGTCAGCCATGGTCAGCCATGTGGCGCAGCTGCCCAGGGTTTGGCCGTGGAGGGGGGAGGGTGCAGGGCTGGGTGCATGCATGAGTCTGACTTGTAACATATTTGGAAGACTGGAGAAACTTCTGCACTCATTGGGACTTTAGCAAGTGAGTTTGCCTTCACTTTTAGATCTCAGAGGCCGGCATTCCGTTTGACTCCCCAGCTCAGTCCTGGTAAAAGCCCATGTGCTTCCCTGCCAGTGCCCCCTCCCAAGATGGCGCCCTCGCTGGCCACCTCCATCGCCTACTGGGTTAGCTGGCACTGCCACATCTACACAAATGGTGATGCCCAGGCAGGTGGGATTATTGGAAGCATTTCAGCATAACCATCCACATGGTGTTTGGATCTCATGTCCGCCTGTGTGTCCAAAGATGTGAAAGCGCTGAGTGTAGGGTCGCATCATATTCATTGCGTGGTCTTCCCTGTCCATTCAGTTATGCAATGTGTCAGCTTACATCAACCACCCTTTCCCCCCACGGCGTGTGTCCCGTGTAATGTAGCTGAAGTCACTGTTCCGTCATCATTTGTAATATTATCGCCTATAAATGCCCCCCTGTGGGGCATTACCGTGGTAGCGTTGACATGTTTACCCTCCTTCAGAGGAGTCTGGCTGCCAAAAGCCACTCCTGCAGCTCCTCTTTCTCCTCTATTCCTCCCTCATCCCACATTATGGCTCATTTTAAGGAGGACTGATGGAATCCTGGTGAGGGACCTTGGTGGGACCTACTTTACCTCTGTTATCAGTGTCTCTCGGGTCTGAACCACCTTAACTTTCAGTCTGCAGCTAGGGGGCACTTAAATGCCCCTGAACACACAGGATGTGCCAGTCCTCCCTGGAGCATAGACTAAACACCCCCTTGGGTGGATTAAATGGCCTACAGGTGGCTTAGAGCTTTTTGACACAGAATTAACCAGAAGCTCGCTGGTATGAGTCTCTGGATTAGCCAGCTGTTGTAAATTCCTGCAAATTGGCTCGGAATTTCGCAGAATTAATTGTTCAGTGTTTTAAAGGTGTGAAAGCGGTAAGCTGACTGTCAGTGTCTGTCATGGCCTCTGCTATGCAGTCTAAATCCGGATTAACTAGGTGGCGCTGTCACACAGGAATGTTCATCACGGCGTGGCGATTCGCCTCCTCGTCCGCACCGCTGAACTTTGGCTGGTGCTGCCCCCCCCCCCCCCCAGGAGAAAAAATGAATGGTGCCAAGTCAGTTTCCCCATTTCCCATTGGAATGCTGGGGAGAACCCCGCCACCCGTGACCCGCCTGAGTCACCCTGGTTACGGGAGACGGTAGTTACGGTGTTTGATAAAGGGAGACGTTGGCCTGGAGGTGAGCGATAAGTTGAGGACAATAATCTCACTCAGGAGTGCAAAGGTCACTGCGCCGTCGTCTGTAACCAGACACGTGAAGTAAGATCTGTGTCCTGTGACTGGAGGCAGTGCTGATGGGACCGGCCGTAAGCTGACGGACGGGGGAGAGGCGGGAGAAGGCGGATGGGGAGCCGGGCAGTGAGATCGAAGCAGGAGAGGCTGATGACACCCAGATCACAAGGTCCTGAAGTCGTCCCTCCACTACGGAGGCCAACCAATCCACCCTATGATGTCACCCTGGCCTGCTCACACCCTAGTGTGTCCCTGTGGTGTAGCACTCTTGAAGAAGTGTTCTCACCAGCAGCCTGATTTGGATTGTATTTGTGTTTTATTGTGACTTCTCCCTGCTGAGTAATCCAAGTCCTTCTCAGTCTCCTCCCGGCCCACTGCAGGCCAGCCCAGCGAGAGTCCTGGCTCTTCACGCTCGGGGTGACCCGGAGTGACCCCGTGCGATGTCAAGGCCACTGAGCCACAGTTTGGAGCGGGCCCTTATTGATGCTAAGCTGGAGTAACGCTGTCAGAGCGCTGGTGGGGGGCCCTTTCTCACCCCATGACAAATCTCTCCCTTGGTCCGCATCTCTGGAGCCTACTTCTGAATGGATTGGGGAGGTTTTTTTTTTTTTTTTACATGGGGAGAGATGTTGTTCCTGGAGGCCAGTTTGACTCCTGAAGGTCATATTAATCAAGATGACTGATTTACGCCTCCAGCTGATTTAAATAGTTCTTCTGGTTTCTTTTCAGCCCTCCATGCGATTGAAACATCATTAGGGGTGTTTCCGTAGAAAGTCTAGCTCTATAGAGACCACCGCCCCATCGCCACCTGGGCTGTAAATATGATGGAGTGCATTGCATTGTGGGATACGTGTTTACCCATGAATACAGCTGGTTAAAAGGTCTTTTCCTTAACTTAATCAAGGACTTTGTCATGCAATTTTATTGTTTTCTAGTTTCCGTGAGGCTTGCTAGTGCTGATAAACCATGAGTAATTAAGAGGAAAATACTCTCTTAACACAGAGGAACCTATTTCTTGATGTTGGCGGGGGGGGTGGCAGAGGGCATTTCACAAGGTAAAGAAGGGCACTTTGTCAAGGCAATGTCTGCATGGTACTACAACCCTCACTTCTTTCCCCCTTTTATCCCAGTAAGGGAGACACTTGTGCCCCCCCCCACCTGACAGCAAGCTGCTGACGGAAGGAGATCAGCTTTGTGTAATATTCCATGAATAATGGAGCGCTCTATTTCAGCACAGGCTGTGTATTGTTCCCCCTCCCTCTTGTGTGTGTGTGTGCCGCACAGACCAGATCGTGCATCCCTGATAGATGTTGGGGTTCTGTGGGAGTGTCACTCGGAGACAGATTAAGGGGACGCCTGTCTGGCAGGAGGGGGAGGGATCCCAGTCCCACGATTCAGAGCCCAACAATGACAGATGGATGAAAGGAAACGGGGAGGGGTTCCTCAAAGTTTAATCGGTGTGTGTAGGTTAACTGAGCTGTTGGGGGGGGGGGGGGTTGCCATAACGATGGAGCGCCCCCCCCTGCCCGACCCCCGGCTTCATGGGGCTGTTTTATGGGTCTCAGCATTGGTCTAAAAGCTTGGCCTTATTATGGCCTTATTATTGACAGGGGCTGACGCCAGGATGCCCCCCCCCCTTCCCTCGTTATGTTTGCATTAAGCGATTCTCATTAAGAGCAATAAAGCAGGGAGTCTCCTTGGCCGGACACTGCTACCGCATTGCATTGTGGGAGTGCGTGCGGCCATTTGCACGTGAGTGTCTCTAAGGGACACGGTCGGCTGCATTGCGCTCCTGCTCCTCCTCATCCCGCCACCCCCGCCCCCAATTCAGCTGCATACGTGTTCTTCTGGGGGGGGGAGGGTGGAATCCCCCCAAGTTTGAACGTCGACAGTGATGTGCCCCATTTGAGATTAAACCTGTCTGTTAATTAGATTTTCCTTTCCTTTTTGCTTGGCAGGCTGCTAATTGACGCTAGCTAGGGGAAGTTCCCAAACTTCCCTTTGAGCCAGAATCCGAGACGGGGCAGGGAAATGGGGACTTTCTGATGCGTTAGTTGAGCTGTGTGCTTGCGGCGGACCGGGCCGGCACCCCCAGGGCCATAATGAAGGGTACATTAGAAATTCAGGTGATTCATCTACAGCAGCGTGACTGATTTCCCTCCTCATCTGCTGGCAATGAGTGAAATCTGGCCGAGATCTAATAGATCAGTCTACAGCAGGTTCTGGCCCTCCAGCAGACCAGGCTGGTCAGTTAGCACACCCTGAGTCCTGACACTGGCAGGGAGGTAGGTGGCCCACATTTACCGTGAGAACCAGTGCACTGCCGAGATGGGTTACGAAATGCACCAGAGCGATAAGAATATTGGTCATAAAGTTATAGAGGTGTAAATTCAGACCAGCCCTTTAGGTCACATTGTTAGTCCTGCATGAGTCACAGTTACCGTGACGACGGTGCTGAGGTCACCGCGGACGGCTACTCTTTTTAAGCTAGCCACCCCCCGCGTGTTTAAAAGTTGATGCAGTGGGGGAGGGGTCTCCCATACTCAGGTGAGGAGGGGGCTGTCTCCCATGGAATGTCTGCACCCAGCATCGCATTTCCTGCCCGTTCTACCCTGGGGGCAGACGGCAGGGTTCGTGCTGCCGTAGGAGCACAGTAGCCAGTTACCTGACATAAAGGAGCCGCCCCACCCTTCCTAAAACACAAACGCTCCCATTGTTGACAGCAGCTCCTATTTCAGCTGTCTCTGTGCTCCATCCCCAGCTGGCCCTTTGAAGCAGCAGCCCAGCCTGCAGTGCATGTGACCTTCTCGTTCTTCGGCACGCACGAGCACATCAGAGGAGTTTCCCTTGCTTGATTTTCCCCTTCCCACAATGCCATTCGGTGAGCTGTAGATGAAGGCGCCCGCCCATTTGCCCTGGAGCCTGGTATGGGAATGTTTACCTTGGCGTGCGGATTGTGAAGGAGACTGGGAATGAGCCCCGGGGAGGTCCAAAGGTTACCTCGGAGAAGCGAGGCTGGACTTCGATGTAGAGGGAAGATCTGAACGGGATCAGATCGTGGAGGCTGGCATTTGGCAGGTTAGGGCCAGCATCACGGAGCAGAGTGCGGACACAACTGGAGCTCAGAGAGCCACTTATGGCTTGTAGCTGCCCATCAGTTCTGAGGCACGCCGTGGCGCAGACCATCCCCCCCTCCCTGATGGTAGTCATTTCAGTCCCAGATGAGAGAGAGGGGACCCTGTGATTACTTGGGTGGGGGTGTGGGGTGGAGAACATTCCCCATGAGGGGCTGGGAGGACCAGTACTTGGATCACCCCCCCCCCCCGCCTTCTCATTAGTAGTGTTTGGGGGGAGTGATGTTAAAAGAACCAATAAACACCGGATCCCCCCCCCCCAGTGTTTAGAGCACCTGATTCCATATTAGTGGCCCAGGGGACCCATTTCCCTATGACACCATCATAATGGGAGGTGGATGGGCGCTGGCTGAGGACCGGAACCGCCCCGGCCCGATTCGGGAGCGAGGGAAGCCCCACGGAAAGGAGCCTGAGCTTCAGGAAATGGACACATAAAGCCTTGCTAATGGTCAGCAGTGCGCTAAGGGTCGTGTGTGCTGCGTGGATGGGCATTGGGCCGGTGACGGGAACCGGCCGCAGCCCATTGGTCCAGACCGGCAGGGAGGCGGGGCACTCTGTAGGATTACTTTAAACACCAGGCTCAACTGTGAAGGGAAGCAGGTAGCTACTGACTTGGTGAGGGTGAGGAGGTTTTGGGTTTCCTGGGGGGCAGGGGGGGGGCTGTTGTACTTTTGGAGTATAACTTAACCTGAGGGGATTCAGTAAAATATTAATATTAATTCTAAATGTATAAAATAGTAACGTTTGCACAATGTTGTGGATGAAACATTAAAAAGAGTATGTGGGGGGGGGGGGGGCGGGGGCCGGGGCCCGGGGGGGGGGCGGGCCGGGGGGCGGGGGGGGGGGGGGGGGGGGGGCGGGGGGGGGGGGGGGGGGGGGGGGGGGGG
>JAODKN010000038.1:2182885-2204040 GCA_026774425.1 Petrocephalus zakoni
TCTTTTTGATCCTCACAATTTTGGAATCCAGTCGCGGGCCGGATTGAACGGCTCAGCGGGCCGCCAGTTGATGATCACTGCTATATATTAAACTTATATTAAACGTATTAAACATATTAAAACTATTATACTATTATATATAACTGTAAATGTATTAAAACTATATATACTATTATATATATTAAACTTTCACACCCCTCACATTCACACAGAAATAAGCTGAAACAGTTAAAATGATTATATAACGCATTGTCGCTGACAGAGCTGCCGGACGAGGGCGCACCTGCAGCCCCGGGCAGCGGCGCATTTCTGCTGAGGGGGTATCGACTCGACCAGGGCAGACGGCACCTGGGGACAGGGGCACAAGTGACCTTCCCTCCGTCCAAGCAAAAAAAAAAAATAACAAGAGATAGATGAAGTGGAGCACAGCGGACGGCCGGGGCCCGCAGGTAGGGCTGGAAACAGGCGCTTTCCTTCATGCGGACTCTCTCTCATGCGTGATACAGCGGGTATGCATGACTGCGGATTGCGGCGGGCACCGGGGGGGGCTGCCGTGCCGCCCCGAGCGCCATTGCTGACGGGCACTGTCGGCCTCCAGCATGACAGGTTAATTACAATGATGCTGCAATGACACCCGATGGGCTGTAGGTGGCACTGTGGGGACCGTCACAGTCACACTCCACCATTTCCCCTGCACTGTTTGTAAGATCTGGCCTATCCGTAGCAGACCTGTGTAACGAGGGGCTGGTTTCTGTAGAGTGCAGTCTGGGAGTGGAACTGACACGTCCAGAAACTGTGTATGGGGTTAGAGCCCCTTTGATCTGCTGTCCCCGCTGGGAGATCAGTGGCCAGCCGCCCCCGGGCTTGCTGCCAAGGGGAGTTACGTAAACGCTTATTCGCTGTAATTATGATCCAGACTGCTGCACTGTTTTCGAAAGTCAAGCTGAATTTTTCAATTCAACCCCTTTCCAATGAGCTCATCAAAACGACTGCAGTTTAGTGTTTTTTTTTTTCTCCTAATATTTCTGCCTAAAGCAGCTTTATTCTGTAATTAGCTGAGCGGAGTGACAACGCCATCTGGTCTGCATGGGCCTTAGCGTGTGCGTGGCTCTTGTGTCTAACATGAAACATCCGTTTGGTAAATATTGTGCCAAAACGGGATCACTAAGCATGATCACTGTTGCTGGTCTTCCCCATTGAACGGGCGACAGTATGCACTTTGAGGGAATACTTCTAACTAAGTGTCACCTGACTATCTGTAATGTCCAGCCCTGGGAGAGCTCAAACCCACAGGGATGCAGTCAGGGATGGAGAGAAACTGCTGATTCTAGCACAGTGCAGTGATGCAGGTGCAGCCCAGCGTTTGGGACACTTTACTTCAGCAGGAGGGGGCAGGCCTGCTATCTGAAGGTGTTTAGCAGCCCCAGGGGACTTGCATGGGGCTGCTTTTTGCCGGATCGTGGTGCTGCTCACGGACTCCGCACTGCATCTACCAATGTGCTTGTTTTTGACCTAAATGCTTAGTTCTCCACTGTGTCGGGAAGACCTTCTGGGAGGAAACTGTTCATCGCCGCGGGGAGGGGGTTTTAGTGCTGAGAAGCAGACATTTTACTTCACTGTGGAGGACTAACGGGCACGGGGTGGGGGTATACCTCAGGCGGTGGATATGAGCAGACAGACGGCTCAGGGCTGGATTTTAGCCCGAGATGATGAGGGACCAGTGCTTTTTTTTGCTCGGGCAGATAGCTGGCCACCACATTCGCCACATTCTCACCAAAAGTGGGAAACATGGAGGCAGTTTACTGCAGGAGCTGAGCAGCTGCTGTGAAAATGCCCTGCCAGATGAGGGCGTCGCGTGTAAAACCCAAAGGACACAAAGGACAGTGACAGATTTAATCAGAACATAGACTAATGCTCAGGGGCGGATTAACTCATAGGCCGTCTCTGGTTGTAGCCCAGGGTCCTGGCAAACATGAGGGCCCTGCCCTACCTCGGGAAAAATGGAACGGTTCATAAAATCGGCAACAACTGAGTGTCCATGCTGATGTCGACCCAGGGCTCCACCCTGGCTAACACTGCTCTGTCCCATACTGCAGATTCCCCTCACCCAGATTTCTTGTAAACTTCGGTTCATAATAACATAATAAGACACAGATGGCTACACGAGTCTGCCATGTTTCTCACTTTCTGTCATTATTTTTATCCCCTCAGATGTTGAAGTGGAACATTTTTTCTTCCCCCATGTTTGATCGAATATTTCTTTGTTCCTGCTGCTGGCCTGGATCGTCGCCGGCATTATGGGATGCCATTCGTCACCTTGACTGCATTTGTACCGAGCCACAGACAAAACCGTGTGCGCTTTCAAAGGCTGTGGGGTGCTCTAATCTTTCCCTTTAATGGCCCGGTGACCCTGCGCTCGCACGGCCAGGACGCATCAACCTCACGGCTCTGCTGCTCCCAGCTGCAGCCGGAGGAGACCGCCCATCCACATTACAGCATGGAATGTTCCGGACAGAGAACCGATGACGGATGTGGATATTGTCTGTGAACTGCCATCCTGCATGTTACCCAGACAGAGGAAAGTGCACAGCTGTGGTGGGTGTGAACCATGGTAGACAGGCCCGTGTACAGTAAATCATGGTAAAGTACAGGCATTGATTACACTCTGGGCATCACCTCCATCTAAGAAGGAGAAACCATTTCATTTTAACATGGCTCTGTTATCTGAATTTTGGGCATCATCACACCCCTACATACACTGTCTCTGACTTTTCACAGAGAGCTCAGAGTAGCTTTCGAACATTACATATTTATCTGGTTTTTAATGTGTAACACATACAGGCTAAAGGTATCCCTTACAGTATGTCTCAAAAATGGATCTGAGTCTCTGGACGTCTGGGCCCACAGAGTGTTTAATATCGCCGATGGTTTCATATAACCTGAGGAAAAAATGTTCGCACGGAAATGAAGATTCTAGAGAAGGAGAAAAAAAAAAGATCAAGTGTAATGATTTCATTCAAAAGAATCATTTTACACTTGGATCCAGTATTAAAGAATGCATTCATTTAATGAAAGCGTTCCTGGGCTCAGTCTTGGGAATTAATAAAGGTCAGCTGACATCTTACACTGCGCCCACTTCTCAACTGAGCACCATACATCCCATTGTGGGCCGCACTTTATGACTTAACCATATGAGGCTGCCGCCAAGAGAACAATGACCATTCAGACAGCCAACGCCAGCTTCCAGCCGCGGCGGTTATACGCACAGACACGTATATTGTCGCTCGCCTTTCACCTTCCTGTTTGCGGGTCACACGCCCCGGCCACCCTATCATATAAATCTGCTTACTTCGAGCTCTCCCCGGCCACGGCACTGAAGTGCGCACAGCAGGGAAGGGAAAGGGGGAGTGGGAGGGCAAAGTGGGAGGAGGAAAGATAGGTGGAAGGAGGAGGGGAGGGTATCGAGCGCCGCTGTGCCGCGGACAGGTGGAGCGGCAGCATCTCGCACCTGAGAGCTGAAGCCCGGGCACTGCGCAGCGCTGCGGATCTGCGGATGCGCTCTGCGGACGGACCAAGGCTCTGCGCTCGGCGGCTTCTCTCCGTGAGTGCGCCGTCCTCGCTTACCCCCGCGCTTCTGCAGCTTCGCGTGTTGACGCAGGGCGAAATACATTATATATATATATATGTATGTACATATATATTCTGACGGTGCATCTGCACGGCAGCATATGTGAGGGATCTAAGACGCCGCAGCCCGCTGAAGACGCACACGCTGTGCCCGCTGTCCGCCGCGATGTTTGGTGCGTTTGCCGGAATTATAAGTAATTGTGCAGGAGGGGGGACATCGGGGTGCCGTTTTCAGGGGCTGCTGGACTCAAAGGGACGCGTTTCCGCTTTGCTGGCCCGCAGTCCGGCGGTGGCGGGCATGTTAAAGTGCGCTAAAGTGCCATGCCAAGGTTATGCCAGAGGCGCATCTCGGAATTAAATCGTGGCGAAGGCTGTTTAACTATGCTAATGACGCGCTGCAGGTCCCAGGGATATAAACAAGTTGAATAATTCGCGACTGCACGAATGAAAGACGGTCTTCGGGCGGACAGATGTAGTTTTGATCTTACAAAAGTAAGTGTGAAGCGTGCATCGCATTTAATAATGCTATATTAACAATTGATATATATATAACAAATTAATAATAATTATGCGATTTATTAGTTAAAGGGCCTGTTGTATTTTCTTGAAATAAAGCGCATGATCTCGGATGGATATTAAAAGCAAACTTTGGCTGTCTATGGCTTAAGCAGTCCGTCTGCCGGACATAGCGGACGTAGGATGCGCACTGGCGGCCGCTTTCGGGGAGCAGATCGCCCCGGCGCCTCTTCCAGCCTGTCATTCATCTGTGCCTGTGGCGTGATGCGCACAAATGAATGGACAACAGTAGGCGAAAGACACAGAGAGCCATTGTCTTCGCACAGTGTGTCGATCCCCCGCTTTGAAACTGATGTCTGTGTTCCTCCCTATCTCCGGGACGCACTGAGCGCAAATTCATTTCAAAAGCGCAAATTCAAGTGTGCTTGCCCATAATCAGCGTTATAAAAGTCACCCTAACCGTTCGGACTAGTTTTAATGTGAAATGTACTGATGGGGACTGATTGGCAGTAGCAGGGCTGAGCCCGATTGGGAAATCTGCCCGCTCTTGGTATTTATGACTGCCACGTAAGCTGAATGCTTGTTATGGGTTATTGGCCCTGTTACTGGGAGAGTGTCACATATGCAAATGGGAGGTTCTTTGTCTACACATGTGATTTGCTGCATTGTGGTCCTTGTGTTACAGTCTAGGGCCAGCTTAATGCATGGGCTAGGCCCCCTGCAAACATCAGGGCTCTGCTCTGCCCCTGTAAAAATAGAACCGTTAAATCAGCACCTGATTGCCTATGCTGATGTCAGGGGCCCTAGATAAGTTAATCTAACCCTGTGAAAGACCAAACAATTCAGAACGTTATCTGCCTCTTAGCCTAACCTTTAAACCAAGCTATATTAAAGGGCCTCATAAACCCTCAGGCTTAAATTCAAATTAAATTGATGATCATATAAATTTATTGTTGTTCTTATTGCTTACAGCATATCTTTCTGCCTCCATGAGAAAGGGTGAGCACGTCACGTCGTTCAGGTTCGATGGGACTGGCTTCGTGCGGGTACCTCAGCTAAAATAATCTGCCCGTGACGTGGAAAGAGAGTCCTTGGCACACTTCCGGGGACATGAGATGGGACAGAGGAAAGGGGCCTGAGGACAATGACAAATATGTTCACTTGTTTTTTGATAGAATTTTTTGGGTGGTAGCAGTCTTGCTGAAAATGCCAGCGGTCAGATGGATCTGGGTTCACAGGAACCGGAAAGTTCTCTGGCCATTAAGCCGAGGGCGGGCAGAAGCAGCCTGCTGCCAACATACGCTTTTCTCTCAGAAATTCTCATTCCTGAGCCATTTCCCAATTTTCGTAACCTTAATGACACTTTAGACTCTTGTTTTAAATCCTTCTTCCTGGGCCGGCAGAGAAGTGGCCTTGGATAATAACAGCTAATCAGTGATGGCTAATCAGAGAATATTCTGGAAGGCCAGTCAGTGATGCTGTAGTCAAGGTGAATCTGGCGGTCTGCTGGGTCATTTTAAAGTAGCAGGGCTTCCTTTGTTGGGGGGGGGGGTGCAGATTGTGCCATTTTATATATAGGTTTTTGATGAATTGATATGTTTATATTCATGTCTATACCTTACCATCCATTCATTTTCCTTTATTCAAATCCTCCAAGGGTGATTACCCCCCCCCCCCACCACAGGACATATTTAAAGATTCTGTCCACCATTAATCTGTGGTCATCTGAGATCAGTGCTGATCAGGGTTTGACACGGAGGGCCAAAGCAGCAGCTCTGTGGGGCTTCCCCTGGCTTTGCTTAATTGCTTTAAAGGCATAAACGCTGGAGATGAGGTGGTGTTATCTCTGCAGCTTCTGTATGCTTCAGCTCTGCCCATGATCAAACCGGTTTCTTCCAGCTCGTGCCCTTATTTCCCGGCCCCTGCAAACTAAGAAACTCGCACGTCCCTTGATGACAGGTTGGCACAGAGTAATGGTGCACCCCCCCCTGCAGAGAGAGCTCGCCTCTTTCTGCTGTGAGCTGTCACCCTGTTACCCACCTAAGTGGTTTAGCCCAAACCGGAAAGGTGTGGTGGGTTTTCCGGAGCCCTCGATCCCGGGGTCACCTGGCCATCTTCCCCGTTGTCTTCGAGTCAAAGATGAGCTATTTCCATAAGTCCTTTCAGACAGCTGTAGAGCTCTTAGGTTTCAAACCTCTGTTATGGAATCAGTGAAATATCTCTTCATCATAATAAACTATTATTTAATATCCCTGATGGCCCTAGGGGCAGGACAGCTAGGCTACTTCTAATTCAGCTAAATTTAAATTAAAAGCTGGAATGTGATCTTCTGCTGCGATTGGTGTGTTTGTATAATTTTTATCTGACAGTATTTACATAAAATGTCGTCAGATCCTTTGCACCGTACTGCTCCTTTACTCCTTGTTTGGGGTTCCTGACTGTAATGGACATTTCAGTACGGCCCTGCCTGCAGGTCCACCTTGCTGTCAGTAGTGGGGAGAGGCTGTGCTGGCGATCTGTTACTGGGCCCGTGTGAGATCTGTGTGCTTAGCGTCATGCTGTTGTCACACAGGCTGTACAGGAGCAGATAATAATATCACCAACTGGCATTTGCGATACTTGCGTGTTTGGCATGTTCAGTGTGGTGTGCCTTCTCCTTGATAAATGGTGCCTGTGTGAACGACAGGTCCTCCTACCCGGGGTGTCTCATGCGTGACCTCCATGATGACGCCGGCGGTTTCCTGACCTGTCCGGTCAGTCAGCGGTAACTTGAGGCAGGCTGACGCCGTTTCTCTTGCCGCGGCTGTCGTGTTCAGCGTATCAGGGGCTGGATCTTTGGTGGAGAAGGTGCTAGCTCAGGCCTGCGGAGCGTGTCCGTGGCCGTAAAGGCATCCTGCTGTATTAATAGGCAAAGTGTAAAATGGCACGTGTGGATGGTGCATGTTTATGTTTATGTCTGGGGTGGGGGGTGGAGGGGGGGTGGATATCCTATGCATTCCTGCGGGGATCCTGGCTGTCTTGGGAAACATCTGGAGGGATGTCTAGTGATTAATGGCCAGACCTTGCTCTGTTAGGAATGTGCTGCTTTTCGGAGGTTCCTGTCGGGATGTGGGAGGGGGCTTTAGAGGACCGAGGACAGGGAATTGTGGGCCTGCAGGTGAATGGGCGGAGTCTCCCGCGATGGCGCTGCCCCTTACACTTGTGTTCATTTCAGATTCACAGGCGTTAAGAGCAGAGCACTGTGCCTGTGGTTTCTAGTCACGTGTCGGTGTGTGATGTATGAATAATGTGGAGATAATCCTTTTTAAGGTATTGTTTGTAATATGTAAGTACATGCCGATATGAACTAATCCAATAATAATAGATTAAGGAATTAAAACATAAAAAGCAGGCTGGCACAGTGGCTCTGTGGGTGCTGTTGCTCTATACCTCCAGGTTGTGGGTTTGAATCCTGCCTGTCCTCTGTTCGTGAAGAGTTACATGAATGTTACACAGTATTCCTCATAGAAGGATGGGGGGGAAAATAAACAGTTGTAAGCTAGGGTGTTGGGTTCTTGTAGCTAGTGGTAATTGATGTCTTTGGCTTTTATTTGACCAATCAGCAGAGAGCATCAGCCTCACCGCTTTGGGTAAACACTCCCCCTCCTCCCCCAGCGGCGCGGCTCAGCCACGCCCCCCACCCCGCCCCGCCCAGCTCTGGGCCATGTGCGGCCGGCGCTGACCAATGGGCCGCTCGCCCGCCTCCCTGTCCACGCTGAAGCTGGGCAAGCTGAAGGTGGTCCGGCGCCAGCTCCTGCAACATTATGAGCACCAGCCCTGCATCTCCTGCCTGGCCGGCCTCTATGGCTGCCAGTGGAAGCGGTACCAGCGGGCCCGGGCTCCACCAGGGGAATGCTGCTGCAGCAAGGTGAGACCCAGGGAGAGGCGGGGCTATGCCTCCAGGGGGCGGGCCATACCTCCTGGGACGTTGGGTGATAAGGGAGTGCATTTTCACACATGCATTTTCAACAGCTAATAGTTAATTGCTGACACTGTCACACACGTTTGTTTTGTCAGTTGGCATTTTGCACATCAGTTACAGTCAAATACTTCTCGGAAAAGTCCCTGTCCAGAATGCGAGGCGTGAGCAAGTGTGGGAGAGTGTCAGCGTACGCTTGGTTTAACGGTGTGCGCGTTCCCTGCAGCTGGAGTGCGGCAGCATCATGCTCCTCCTGGGGACGTTCTGCTTAACCCTGGTGCTGCTGTACTTCTGGAGCGAGGCTCGGAATGACTACAACGACTTTGACTGGTAGGCGTGGCCAAAAACAGAGCTTCAGAGAATGGGTCAGAACTGCACTTTATTTTTTAAAATCCCTCTATTTTCTCCAGGCTTACCTTTGGGACGCTGGGCTTCTGGTTCCCCTGGTCATTGGTCGTGCTCGTCATAGCGGCTGTGCTCTTTGCGTATATCGCCGCCCTGGTGGTGAGGAAAAGACACTGCTTCTGAGGGTGTCTCAAGTTGTTGTGTATTCCCCTTTGGACCTCACTTTTCCTCCAGCTGTGGATGCCCTCTGGTTAAAGATTTAATGCCCTTTTACGGTCTGTGTGTGTGTCCGCAGGTGCTGGCAATTTGCCTGCTCACCAAGGGCCAGAGGCTCTACCTCCACTGGGGCCATAAGGTAACCACTGTGTCCCTGTGATCCTTCATTTCCTGAGTTCCCTTTTCACACCTCTCTAAAATTCCCAAAACACACCCCCTGTTCACTTCCACCAGGCACAAATACATGATCATTATTTAATATCATTACATCATTTGTTAATAACAATTTAATTGTTTATTTTATGATACGGGTTGTCAAACCTAATAATAATTACCAGATTTAAAGTAACCATACAGTCATATAACGTTTATGGGTATGCTTGTGACTCTCTGACCCATATGACTAGGTCATCACCAATACTGATTATTGTTATTACCTTGGCCCCGCCCCCTGTGACTAACGCCCATTCCTGATTGGCAGCTCGGCATCCTGCTGACGCTCTCCTTCTCCATCAGCGCCACTGCTGTGCTGTCGGACCTCTGGTGCCAGGAATGGACGACGCTTCTCCTCTCTCTCCAGGCAGGTGGCCTGTCTGCCCGCACGCCTGCCATCTCAGGCGGGTGGTTTTCACGAGCACAGAGTACAGCATTTATTGAACTTGAGTGGAAGTCCTGTGACAGAGAACTTTGATGTGGGCTGTAAAAATACAAAATGCTACAAGTAACATGATTTTTATTATTCACATAAAAGGATTTTATTATGCTTGTGGGAAGGCGGGGGATGTAGCTCTGCAAACTAGGACACTGTCCCTGTGATCAGAAGGTTACCAGTTCAAACCCCCACCCTGTGATTTCACCACTAGGCTCATGAGGATGGTCCTTAAGCTCCACTGGCACCTCTGACCCTGCTTTTTCCAAAAAATGCCCGTTGTTTTGAGTAAATGTTTGTCTTTAAACGGGTGTGTAACACAATGAAACGTTGGGTTGCCAGATCACTGCGCCGTACCTCCATGTGGGCGGAGTCGCTCTGATGACACTCCTGTCCTGGCCAGTAGCCCTTCACTTCTTCTGCATGAACAAAAGAGGTGAGACACAAGTGTGACGTCACTTTGAGAGTGTTACCCGGGCGGCCTGGGGGCTGAGACGCCCTCGCCGGTGTTGCAGTGTTATTTGGGTGGGGGGGGGTGGGTGTCTCCTTGTGACATACTGTGAGTGACAGTGACAGGAACAAGGAGCTGGACTGGTGGCCGGCGGTGACAGTCTCCGGAGGACACCAAACCCCCCCACCCTCCTGATAGCTTGACCTTGAGTACTGAAGTCTACAGGCCCCAGTCGTAGATAGTCGTAAAAAGCAATGGATTCCCAGCCCCCACAAGCAAACAGTATCATGTGATCGTGTTTATCGCAACCCTAAATTAGACAATGCAGCATTCCCCAGATGCCATTTTGGGGTCACAGACATTCCTTCACCCGCCCCTTGTGTTCCTATCCAGCATGGCAAGTGGTCATTCTGGGGCTGTACCTGGCGGTCCTCTTTGCCCTCTACTTGGTGCCCCTGGGCATGTACTCGCCCTGCATTAAGGAACAGGGAACCCTGGGACCCCCACCTGCCCTGATTGGACATAGGGGAGCCCCTATGGTAAGTGGAGGGGGGGGTGTTAATATACCAGCAGCTTTCACTTTGTAGGTTATACAGGAATGAGTGCTGACTAGTGTATCTGCTCGTCTGTAAATCTAGCTGGATGTATTGTCGCTGTAGCAAGAGCAGGTAGAGGGAGGAGGGACTCTGAGCTGGTCTCTCTGCCTTAAAACAGCTTGCGCCAGAGAACACGCAGATGTCCTTCCAGAAGGCTGTGGAAGCTGGAGGAGTTGGCCTGGAGACAGACGTCGTAATCAGGTGATACTGAAGCCAGGAAAGATGATCCACATGTACAGGGTGAAAACCCTTTGGCCAGCGAAATCCCCTGGGCGTTACTCAGTGTGTGTGGGTGTCTTCCTCTCATCTCAGCTACGACGGGGTGCCATTCCTCATGCATGACACCACGCTGAGGAGGACCACTAACGTCCAGCAGGTGTTCCCCAGCCGCATGTCATCCTTGGCCTCCATGTTCACCTGGAGCGAAGTCCAGCAGCTCGACGCCGGGTCGTGGTTCCTCTCGGTCCGTCTCCGTCCCCTAATGGTCATTGCCTTGAGGGATGGAGTGATGTAGAGGCTGGAGAGGCCAAGTGCAAAAGAGGACTGACCTTCTTGTCCTGCTCCTCAGCGTGATCCCTTTGGGACTGCATCTTCCCTGGACCTGGATGACCAGGCTCGTGCCCGTAACCAAACAGTCCCCTCGCTGAAAGACTGCTTGGACTTGGCTGCCAATCATGGGATGCTGGTCATCTTCGACTTACAGCAGCCGCCCACGGGCCACCCGTATCGTGATACCTGGATCAACCGTACCCTGGAGGTCATCCTTAATGAGTCCTACATCAACTCCAGCCAGGTACGTGCAGGATAACAGGCTTGGCTCCGCCCCCATATTTCAGTTTGACGATCAGGTGGGTACAGCTGTAGGAGGTGACGTGGGTCGTGTGCATTGACACAGGTGCTCTGGCTGCCATCAGAGGAGAGGCAACTGGTACAAGAGTTGGACCCACAACTGCAGCAGACGTCAGGGAGCAGGGCCTCGCTGGAGGAGCTGCAGAAAGACAACATTGTCAAGCTCAACCTGCACTATAGCTCCATGTCACAGGAGCAGATCCAGTAAGCCACGCCTTCCGATATTTCCTCCAGTCTTTGGCTAGGCTGGGCCACGCCTCCCTGCCTTTTCTCCAGTCTTTGGCTAGGCTGGGCCACGCCTCCCTGCCTTTCCGCCAGTCTTTGGCTAGGCTGGGCCACGCCTCCTGGCCTTTCCTCCAGACTTCGGCTAGGCTGGGCCACACTTCCTGGCCTTTCCTCCAGTCTTTGGCTAGGCTGGGCTACGACTCCCGGCCTTTCCTCCAGTCTTTGGCTAGGCTGGGCCACGCCTCTCGGCCTTTCCTCCAATCTTTCAGTCAAGAAGGCCACAACTGCCTCACCACTTTGTCCAAGTTAACTCACGAAAACTTTTACTGAAAATGTTTCTCTTCCTGTTTTATAACCTAATTATTAAAGCTTAATGAGCAGACTGTGAATTTTCCAGGAAGGATAATGAGACAGATGGCTATGGTGGCTGATTACCAGAGGGAGATATTAGGAGAACACTTTCTACCATAGCGCACTCAACAGGGAGGGAGATGTCACTGGTTGCCGCAGCAACCATACTGTCGACGCGGTCCCTGGGAGTTGAGCGACGGGGACATTCCCGCCGAGGGTTGGTGTTTTTGCAGCCGTGACTGGCAGTATGTCAGCATGTCGCTATCCATCCCTGCAGCTAGGGGGCGCCAAACCATGTTCATGTGTCCCATGGTCCACAATGTCCCACAGCCAGCGGCAATATGCATCATGACTCAAACAATGTGGTCCCCCTACTAGCGAGAGACATTCATTACACTAAATATTAAATAATTTGTTCCTTGTTTAGCTAGCAATAATCTTCTAACTAGTTGCTAGGATGCAGGGGATCCCGGAGTGTCTTCTCGAGTGCGGCCCGTGACCGTGGTATATGCTTCTTCTGTTCCCATCAGCAAATATGCTTCTGTGAACATCAGCACCAACCTGTATGTGATCACCCAGCCTTGGCTCTACTCTCTGGCCTGGTGCGCTGGGGCCCAGTCTGTCACCACCAACGCCGTGCACAACCTCTGGTCACTACGGCGCCCCCTCTTCCTCATGGTGAGGCTCCCGTCGCTTCCGGCTAACCCCGTAAGCCTGTGACTCCTCACTTAGCGCGACCTTCATACAGTTCAGCCCTAAAGCCGGTGACATCCTTGTATGAGTCACCGCTCTTCTGCCGTTTTTAGGTCTTTCTCCCTATTTTTATCGCTCCACTACTAATTACACTTTCTATTCCACGTCTATCCTGGCCACTCTGTCCTCTACTTTTGTATAATCCCTACTCACCTTTATTTTTCTGCTTCTGTTGTTGTATACATGCTTTTTTTTGGAGAAAGTTATCCTACATGAGTCTAGGACAAACAGCAGATTCAGGAATGATTGTATTTCCTGTCCTTGAGGTGACCTCAGCAATCTCCCAATATTCAGGTGCCCTGCCAGAGAATCTGCTGATGTCACTTTCTGTTCCCCGGCAGACTCCGGAGCACTACATCCTGATGTGGACCCTGACCGATGCTGCGTCTGCTGTGCTCATCCTGCTCGTGTTTCTCTTCCACTGGTGAGTCCCCGTGCCACAGCCCAGCCCCCTCCTCCCTCCCCTACCGCTGAGATGTGCTACCGATTTCACGTGTGGCTGTCTCCATTTCAGGTGGCGAGACAGCGGCCTACTTTTCTGGTCCGACAGTAGACAGACAAACGAGAAGGGACCTTACAGCAAGTTCCGGACTGGTGAGGGCACGTCATCTGAAATGGGCTGATTGGTGAAAAACATACTTTTAGCATCTGATATGTCCCCGGAAAAACCTGGACAATTGACTCGTGTGCTTGATTTAAGCATGGTGCACAGCTGCTGTGTAAAATGCAGTCCAGCTTGCCTCTTGCCTGTGACCTTTCAACCCTGTGTCTTTGGTCCCTTGCAGAGCTGAGTGATGTGTGGTCCGTCTCCAGTGTCAGTGTTCGGGGAGACTTGCGGAGTCAGCCTGCCACCCCCAACCTGGCTACCATCGCAGAGGAGGCCACAGTCAAGGCAAGCGGGCAGTGAGCATGTGGACCCTTCCTCCTCCTCCTCTTCCTCCTCATCAAAACGATCTTCCACACGTTCTCCAGCATTTGAGTGGTGGTCATGCGGCCCGAACTGGCCGTGGACAAGTCTGGCTTTGCCGCCAGCAACCGGGAGACCCGTGAACCCCCCCCCTCCCCCCCACGCCATTACCGGAATGGAAGCTCTTTTCATAAGTGATTTCTGCATTTGCTGTTGCTCCCAACTCTAAATGAACTGGTGGTATCTATGGTAACGTCATCCAGCCTTCAGAACCCTCTTTCTAGGCCACCATATCATGTCACTGTGGGAGGGCCACCCTCCCAGAGATGCTCCCAGTCATCTACCGTGCAGTCTAAGGGCGCCCCCTAGTGCCCAGTCACATTGCTGCTTTGTAGTTTAATGTGTATGAACTGAGCATGTGCTGGGACATGACATCACAATGTTCAAATCATAGATAATAAGGTATGTCGGAGTGGCAAGGTTACCCGTTTGAACGTGTTTGAGTGAGTTTTCTGTACAGGCAGTAATGCCTGATTGTGGTGGCAGAGTGTAACAAAAACACTCATCTCCCAGGATCTTAAAAGTTAATGTAAATTTAAAAGGCCCACTGTCTGCCTTCCAGACGCCCGCGGGGCCTGGCTGTGTACAGTTAGGGCTCCCCAGGGGCCAATGGGGTTAATTGCCAGTGAAGAGCTTTGCCAGCATTTCCCATGGGATCAGTGCCACTTAAGTCAGCATCGCATCAAACTTGCTTTTATTTTCCCTTATGAAAACAATTATTCTTAAACTGACAATCTTGATATCTAAAATAGAACTGATAGGATGTCTGTGCGCCTTCTTAATTCTGACAGATGTGGTGGATTTCATAGGTAGATCTGGGTCCTGTGTCACAGGTATGATGGCTCACTCATTTGCATGTTTGAGTGCCACCCTCTTATCCAGGATCCAATCAGACAACTGTTTTCACTTACCTGCAACTAACTGAGCGTAAACAAAATATGTCGGAACTGAAACGTGGTAAGTGAAGGAGAGTGAGGGCCCGAGGCGTGCTTTTAAACCGCGCACCGTCTGACTTCAGTGTTGCGGGTTTGTACTCCTGGGTCCAAGCTGGCATGCTGTTTTAACATCATTCCCTGACTGATTGAACCACGGAAGTTTCCTATAATGCATCTGAGAAAACAAATCTGGCCAAAAACAGACATTTGAATAAGTTTATTTTTTTATAAAACTGCTTCTTTTAAGATAAAACAATGTGCTTATGGTAGAGGTGTTCCCCCTTTCAAATAAAAAAAATTCTGCATTACAACTTGCTTATTTGTAATTTAATGTATATATATTAAAACTTTGTTAAACGTGAAACACGCACACACTAACATTAGATACCATGTAAACTCACCAGTCCTGCATGCTAGAAGGGCAAAACTTTAGCCTAGGGCTGTCTCTGCCTCGAGCACTCTGCATAAGAAGCCAAGGTGGTACTCCTGAAGACGCTCCATATTTGCATGACATGCAGCGGTTATGAGAAATGCACCCCCGCCCGCTATTACCATGACCTGTCGGCCAGCTCCGCCAGTGGGGTACGGCAGGATTATAGACCAGATATTTTACTTCTGAATGTTTCAAATAGACAAATAAGAACTCACAACCCTTCATGCCGCAAAAATGTTAAATGGAGAGCAATAAAAGCCATTATGAGAACATTAACCAAACATATTCATCACACTTTATATTATTGGGGGGGGGGGTTCTCGTGAGAGTTCTCATGCACGTTCACTGAGATACACTTTCTCAAGCCACAGAAGTGGAAAAGCAGGATCGGAGTGAGGCCTGCAGCGGGTCATTTCATCAGCGATAAGCCCCCTGGAGTGGCGTCACCCATGTTTAAATAGCCTCATTTTGGGTTCTGCATCCTAAAACTTTAAATATCTAAATTCATGAATGGAAACGGGACCCTTTACAAAACAAACCTATTCTGAAACATTAAATATCAATAGATGAATGTCAGTCCTAATGACAAAAAAGCATAAAATTGTACAAAAAAAACAGTAAGGCTTTCAAACTTAAGTGAAATCATACAGATTACATTTAGTGCTATGGGTTTACAGCAATGTAATCAAATACATTTTACATCGTTGCTTTTCCTGGTGTGGCGAGGGGGCTCCCCAGAAGGACCTGATTGGCTGGCTGGCTTACCAGGGGGGTCAGCGGGGAGGGCAGGTGAGAAGGAGAGGGAACAAGAGAGAAGGGGAAGTTCAGAGGTAGTCATCCTCACTGGAAGGGGATGAGGGGGCGGGCTCGTCGATGTCAGATCCAGCTGTGCTGGGGGAGGGGCTTCGGCTCAGTCGCCACACACGGGCGGAGTAGGTGTGGCCCCAGCTGCAGGGCTGGCCCAGGGGGCGGAGCAGCCGGAGAAGCTCAGCAGCTCGCAGCCAGTAATCAGTTCACTTGCTGTCCCCAGAAGGACCTGATTGGCTGGCTGGCTTACCAGGGGGGTCAGCGGGGAGGGCAGGTGAGAAGGAGAGGGAACAAGAGAGAAGGGGAAGTTCAGAGGTAGTCATCCTCACTGGAAGGGGATGAGGGGGCGGGCTCGTCGATGTCAGATCCAGCTGTGCTGGGGGAGGGGCTTCGGCTCAGTCGCCACACACGGGCGGAGTAGGTGTGGCCCCAGCTGCAGGGCTGGCCCAGGGGGCGGAGCAGCCGGAGAAGCTCAGCAGCTCGCAGCCAGTAATCAGTTCACTTGCTGTTGACACGGGCACCCCGTTGTTTGCTCATGGTAGTCAGCATCTGGCTGATGTACGAGGTCAGGAGGTCATCCATCTTGTAGCCCTGTGTGCAGACCGGTAATCACAGGGGTTTTGACAACCGATTTATGAGTTTCCCTTTAACAAACATTTTCAATAAAGAAATTTCATTATTGAAACGTCATTTGGACGTCTGAAAGTAGGAGCCACCATGCACAGCTTCAGGTGGAGCAGAATCCCACTCTTCACATGAAACCTGCTCTTCTAAACGGTCAGCGTCCTCACCAGCGAGGTCTCACAGAGCAGCTTGCTGCCTTGAACCAGGTTGCCGATGGTGATGTGGAAGTATGTGTTCCCACTGCTCCAGTTGGAGATCTTGGTGAAGGGGTGAGTGATCAGGATGTCCTGATGCAGACACATACAGTGTTGTTATACGCACACATGGTCACACACACACAATTCTCAAACATAACGGAGTGTTGCTGACCTTGCTCTTTGGGTCAATGAGGCTGACACCATGCTTGTTAATCGCTATCAGGAGGATCTCTGGGAAATTTGGCTCTGTAGTTTGCTGGAAAACAGTCAAGGCATTAATCATTCCGGTGTTCTGATGGCGAGCCCTGAACAGGCACTGGCCCGATATCCAGGGTCCTGCATCAGACAGATGTGAAATCCCCAGATTATGTGATGACAGTGAAGCTCCATCACTCTTCTGGATGCAAAAACATCTGCTACCTGTGACCGCCCCACTTAAAGACGAAGGTGAACCGATTACCTTCACCTCGAAGAAGGCCGATCCAAATGTTGCCCACTTGAAAATGACTTTGAGGAACATCAGCTTGGCCTCCTCCCGTGATTTCCCAGCATGCTTGTTGAAATACGCAACCACAGACTGCACAGATACATGGGACAGATCTCTCTGTGACATGGTGTCTTCACAGTCCACATGTACACAATGACTTTGAAGCAGTGGTTCTCAAACCTGTTCCTGGAAGTCCCCCATGCCAGAATATTTTCATTTGAATCCTACCTTAATCTTTAATAGGCTAAAAATGAATGTGTTAGGTTGAAAGCAGTGTGGGTTCGAATGAAATCATTCTGGCAGGGAGGGCAACAGGACCAGGATTGAGAACCACCACTGTAAAGAGAGTACTGTGAGGGAAGGGTTGATCAACTGATTGTTGAACTAATGACTAATGACCCAGTCCCATGGGCACTCACGCGTTTCCAGTCATCAGGGGACATCTGCCTTATCAAGTCTTGGGGCACCAGCTCTTTCAGCATCTTCGGGATGCTGGGGAAGTGAGACTTGTCGTCCTCGAACTTGACACGGTAGATGAGCGCAGCCAACTGGAAGACCTCATCGCGTGAGCACTTGTGGTAGCCGCGCAGGTATTTGGGGAGCTCCTGAGGAAGAGCGTGCGGGATGGGACAGACCGTTAAGGCTCAGCATCGTCATCGCAACACTAGCGCCACTAGTCACGGGGGACCAAAGACCACTCACCTGGTAGTAGTGAAAAATGGAGTCTGCAAAGGAGTCCTTCCCTGGGACAGTGTTGGTCCACAGTTTCTTCATGAAGAATACCTGGTAGGTCAACGAAGGCACTATACCTAAAACAGACGGAGCACACGAGCGGTTTAGGTAAGAATGACTTGGGAGGGAGCTGACCTGACTTACGATGAGGATTAAGGTGGGTTGGGGCTTTACCATCCTTTACAGGCCGCGCTTTCTTGATCCAGTCTGTGAGGTGTCTGACGAAGTCAAAGAAAAAATCCCCTTCTGGCACACTGATCACCTGAAAAGCAGAGTCCAGCTTCAGTCTCCTCCAGCACCCTGGTTGTACACCAACTTCATGATGTCTAAGCAGAAAAACCCAGCTTCAGATGCTCTCTGCTTCCCCTCAGCTTCCGTGCAAAACCTCCAGGACTCGTGGTGCCATCACGCTCCATCTCAGCATGATCCTAAGAGACCTTCACACCCTGCCTCTCTCACTCCGCCCCCTACCTTGTCGGAGATCTTCACAAACAAGCTGAAGCCTTCGGAGGACCTGAGCAGCAGGCGGCTGGAGATGTTCAGGCAGAAATCCTTGGCTTTTGTACCTGACTCCACCTCAAAAGCCTGCAACAGATTAAAAAAAAAAAAAAAACTTAATATAAATTTGCAATGCCACTGTTCCATAGCCCCAGTCAGTCAATTACTTAGAAAAAATTGGAGAAATAATTAGAGGCAGATTTATTTAGAACAACTAAATTAAAATATAATTAACAGTGCTCTTCAGGCATATCAAATCAATTACTGAATGCATCCCCTTTGTAATCCCTGCTGCTCATGTAATCAGCACTTAATAACAGGACATTACGGAGTCTAAGAACAGTTAATGCTTTATGATTAGGGAATGCTATTTTTTATCCACACTTGGGATAGGAATAGGATTGCTATTTTTTTCACTAATGGATTTTGTTACTGATGTAAAAAAGACTTCTTGATACGGATATACAGGTAGTCCCCAACTTACGAGATTTACCCCATCGTAACTTGAAAATATCCTAAGTTGAGACATGGCCTAGCCTACCCAGGAGTCTTAAAGAATGGTGATCAGTATGGGGTACTATACTGAAATTTGGTAATAATTTTACTGTAATGATGCTTTTTTTCAGTAAAATTGGGCTTTGAAACACCAAAAACAGAGGAACACGAGACTCTAACACGAGACAACTGGACCCTGTTGATCGCTGGTAAGAGTGAGGCATCTTAAAGACGGCAGATGCGTACATTCCAGCAGCGCCCCACCCTATCGTACCACATGCGCTGCCCCGTCTGACTGCCACGCTGCTACTGTCATTGTAAGACCGAACCATCGTAACTCAGGGACCATATGTATTACATCCATTGGGTAATTCGGTTATGATTGCATTTGCATCCAGAACTGGACCTTGTTTGGACGGGGATGCCCATGCAGGCCTGCAGGCGCCTCACCTCGTCTGTGTCGTCGGGGAAATACACTTTGTGGAATATCTGCGTGGTCTTATGCTGGATGGCTTCTACCTCCACCAGGTGGGGGGGGTACTTCCTAGAGCCATTTCTGGTTTCCAGAAGTAGAAAATTCAGAGTTGTCAGCATGAGGCAATTTTTCTGTCCTTGGAGTCCCCCAGACAGTGCACATTTTTGCTCCCCCCAGGCTCCTAGCTATTCAAGAACACCAAGGACTGGATTGAGAAACACTGATATAAGTGTAGGGGGGGGCGTGATTACTGTGAGTATAGTGGCCCTGTACCTAAAAAGGGATGCATTTTATGAAGAAAATAGATAAAATGTACTCCACAGCTACTGGTGTAGGTAGGGAGGTAGGGGGTGGAGAGTCAGCAGGAAAGCACATGGGCCAGTGTTCTATGCCCACGGAGCTGCTTGACGCAATCAGTCAATTCCAGGACGAGTCCTTTCATGAAGCTCACAGAACATCTGGACAGTCCTCCCCAAAAGAGTTGCTGAGCTGTGCTGATCTCAGCAAAGCTGCGAGTGGAGGATGCTGGGACCATGGTGCTTTTTAAGGTCAGATATTTAGCTGATAACCTGTAGCTGTGCGATTAAAACGACCTGGCGTGTGACAGACACCCGGGGTTACCTCAGGGCCTTCTGCAGACGCTGCATGCAATCCGAGGCCAGCGGGTGCTGCCTCTTGGCCTGTATGAACCGCTGAACGTGGGGCAGCAGCAGGTTGCTGGGCGGAAACATGCCCGTGCAGAGCCAGAGCAGCTCCCAGCCTTTCTCCTCACTATACCTACACACAAAAAAAATCACAAAATGCAACTGCAAAGAGCACAGTACATGCTACTTACACCACAGAGGTCAAGGCTTCAGGTAGGAGAGCACAGGGCCCTTCGCTTACTTTATATGGTTCTCCGTGAGCTGCTTCAGAATTTGGCAGTATATTTCATCCTTGAGTGGCTCAGCCTTCAAGGCCCCTTCGAAGATCTGGTCGGTGAGCTCATTCACGGACCGCATGCGTTTGGATGGATAGTCGCCCATATATTTCATGATGGGTGCGGAGACCGGCATTAAGAAACAACACACCAGAGCGCTCGGGGGCGTAACAGCTCAGCACATCGAAGGACAGTGACACTGATGACCGTCAATGACAAGGATGCGAGACCGATGGGACCGTAGAGACTTGGTGGAGCGCTGAGGAGATCCAGGACATGGGGGCAAGGATAGCGTTTCAAGAGGAGAACGCAGGAAAGGATATCGATGAAGGCCATGCAGCCTTCCTGAGACAGCTCCTCGTGGCTGAGGACCTTCTTCAGCAGTGGCTGCTTGATGGGTTCCCGGGTGCAGCACCACATCTTGTCCTTGCCGCGGTTCTTGGTGATCATGACCCGGCTCAGCGTGTGCTTGGGGGGGGGCCTGGCAGGGGAACCGGGGAGAAATGAAGAGAGGGAACCGGCGGAAATGAAACAAAGAAGAAAAGTGGAGAGCCTGGGGTCGGGGGGGGCACCTGAAGTGGTCATAGGAAAACTCCTCCAGGGTATAGGGCTTGATGTGCTCCTCACTGTCGGCCAGAGTCAGCTGGGTCAGCCGCAGGGACTCCTGGCGCTGGGCTGGGGTCATGGTGACCAGGGCCTGGGTCGCAGGGAGGGACAGCGTGAGGGGGGGCTGCATATAAGGCTATATTTAATCAAATCAATTGGTTTTTACGTAGTGGCCCTCATGACAGAGTCACCCCAAAACTGCTGCAATACATTTTTTCACCTTTTAGAAATAATAAATAATTGATAATAAATCAAAAATGGGCAAAAAGGAAGACAGAAATGAAAGAAAGAAAGCAAGCCAGATGACAAAGGAGGCGTGTAACCCAAAGGCCTCATTGGCCAGGGATTAAGGAGAAAAGCCTCTAGGGCAGCGGTTCCCAACAGGGGGGTCCCGGCCCACAAGGGGGCCTCAGCGAGCTCTGTGGGGGGTCACGTCATATTTTA
>JAODKN010000038.1:2204140-2219102 GCA_026774425.1 Petrocephalus zakoni
AAATGTAGAGGGGGGCCTTACAATATTTTCCGGGGGAAAAGGGGGTCTCAGGCAAAAAAAGGTTGGGAACCACTGCTCTAGGGTACCAATGTCAACTGGCTGCCCCCTCGGGCGTGCTAAGGTCATAGGCCTTATGGAGAGAGGGAGAACGGGCCTGCGCATTAACATGTGCCCTTTTGTCGTCTGTACATGTTTTTGGTGGGGGTGTACATTGTATCGGTTTGGGTATTAGTCTGTATGGATATTATTTGTATGTGACATTTATTGATTTTAGACAGCTCTCCAGGAAGAGGGGGGCGTGGTCACAGAAAGTGGGCTGGGACGATCGCTTAAGAGCTAATGGATGAGGTGACAGCCGTGGTACGACAGGCTCAGGTCCAGCAGGTAGAAAGTGACGCCGTGAGCGAGCAATTCTAATCTCACATTGCAATATTTAAATAGTGCAGATTATACATTTCGGTGTGACGTAGCACGATTTCTTCATTTAATTGTATGTAATGCAAACCCTTCTAATTGTTTTTCTGGATGGTAGTTAAATAAGATGCAAAGCAATGGAATGATGGTTTCGCTTTTCATTATGCCCCATTCTCTTTGCGACACTCACTGAAAAGCAATGCCTGTGATACACTGCAAAAGCAAGTTATTAACTGTGGTCAAGGTCCGGCCGGTGTGGCCTGGCTAACTTAAAGCTCCATCCAAGATGTAACAGTCATATTTATGTATGACACCGCATCTTTGGATATCATGTGACACCATTTGGGTTCAGGGAGGACTGGTAACTGACCACAACGTCAGGCTGAGGCCTGGTGATAGTGGGCAGCACGTAGACAGAGTCGGCTGGGAAGTCACCCCTCTGCTTGGTTCGGTCGTTGATGCCGTGTGCCCAACCTGAGCTCATGACCTGCTCCCCGGTGTCCTGGTCCAGCAGAATGAGGTCCCCCTTGAGGAAGCTCAGGAATGTAGAGTCATCCCCAGCTACACGGCAGGGAACAATTCATATCACATCATGCACTGTACTGGGTGGGCATTAGGTGGCATGTGGTTATCTGTCAGGAGCTATGGGGCACTAACTGGGATTGGGGTTGTCATGTAGAGCCACAACGAACTTCGACCTCCTCCTCAAGCCCTCCAGGAAGGTGACCACCAGGTCACGGATGTCCTCCGCGTTGTTGGAGGTGAAAGTGTACTCGTCCCCCTTGATGGTGGCCAAGGTGAAGCAATGTCCTTGCAGCTTCCCCCCCCTGTTGGGGAAGGAGGGGACACCAGTTTGGTCACGGGGGTCCAGGTGGCTAGATTCCCAGAAGCCTTAACCCAGACTCGCAGTCTACCAGCAGTATGACTCGAAACAAGGAGTACGGAATTCTTAGGACTTAGGCATCCTGTTTCATACAGTATAACAGTGGAGAAAGTTGCAGGTTAAAAATAAACAGCAGTAAAGTATATTGCGCCAGTTGGTGATGTTCGGTAATCTAGCATTCCCAGAACATTGAAGGAACAGGCAGAAACCACTGAAGATGGCCGGACGGGCCTACCTGCTGCTGGACACGGCAGTGATCTCCGGGAACGACAGCTCAAGCAGCACCTGTTCCTGCTCATCCACGAAGTAAACCCCCGTCCAGTTCACTGCCACGATCACGTCGTTCTTAGGCAGGCTGGGCCCTGAGGTGACAGGACACATCAGCACGCTAAACGCATGCGAGGACACATCAGCATGCCAAACACATGCGAGGACACATGGCCGTAGAGCAGCCATCGCTGAAAAGCCGTACCTGAGAATTTGAAGGCCTCGTAAAACCGGGAAAACAGTAAAGGCCACTTATATCGGGCAAAATCCACCACTTCCTCCTTGACCTTCTGGGGGTCCATCCTCTTTTGAGCATAGATTCCCTGGAGAATCAATGGCCAAACAGGAAGTGAATGGACACAAGGTTGATGGGCTATTCCTGTAAAAGTGGATATTATGTAGCACAAACTGACCCACTGTGTAGTTCTGCATCACCAGATGGCTACCCTTGAGGGCAGGGTATAGTTGGACAAAACATTGTTTTATGCAGGCTCAAACAAAATCAGTTCATGCCTGCAGAAAGTGTTTGCGCCTAAGTCCATTTATAAACGTATTATGTTTGTCGATTTCCTCGCCACCCCTGCCTCTGTCGTGGGGAGCTGCGCGTACACAACAGGTCAGCCTACAGAGGTGCATCTTGGGATACAGCCTTCGCACCTTCTTGTGTGCCGCCATGATGAACTGAGCCCACTTCTCGAGGGTGCGGTTGGAGCTGATCTCGCGGTCGGGGATATAGGACGGGATGAGACTGAGGAGCCGCTCCAGCAAGATCTCAGAGCCGTAATCCACATAGTACTGCTGGGAGCCCAGCTCTGCCAGGTCCTCCTCCTGGAGTGGGGAGATGGAGATGCATCATGCCATTAATAGGCCAAAAGTAAATCATTCCAATCTGGTGTTTTCCAACCCCGTCCTTCAGGACCCCAGACAGTCCATGTGTTTGACATTAACATTAAGGACTGCTTTGACATTAATTCAGTTGGCTAGGGAATAATTTTGGTTATAGATACCACATATATTCAGAAACCTTAGCCAAACCCAACATAGTTTCTATAGATTAAGAGGGATAAATCCCCCCCACTTTGAGTATGGGGGGTTTCGGCAGGCGGGTCCCAGGGAGCCACTCACCCGGTCGCATCGGTACTCGCCAAACTTCACGCCGCGAACAATCTGCTGGTAGATGAGGTTGGTGGCCACATTGTCGTCGGCAGGGTTATGCCAGGGAGTGAAGATCTCCTTGCGGAAGAACAGCCTCCAGGGGGCGTTACGCTCCTGGGCGCCTTGCTCCTTAGCGTACTGCTCGCACTGGGACACGGCATCCATCACGTGATCGTTCCCGCTGCCCAGCGAGGACACCTGTTGGCAGGGGTGAGTATGACCGGTTTGACGGGTATGGTGAGCATGATCTGATGAACACCACTGGATGCAGTGACACGGCGCACCTTGTCAAACAGGGCGATGTAGAGGGAGAAGCCGAAGGTGTCCCTCAGCCCGATCTTGTCTGCCAGAGCGTTACACAGCTCCTTGGCTGTGGTGGCCGAATCGGTCAGCAGAGTCTTGGTCGTGCCATCCATGAAGGTCACAGGGAGCATTATGGGTTTCTTTGACTTGGTGGCCTGAAAAACACAAACACTGAGAAGTAAATAAATATACAAAATTAATAAATCCAGACCCTATATGCCAGAACATCACAATCATCTGGCTTCTTCTTCTTCACCATCTTCGACAACATTAGATGAAGAAAAACAACAGAATGGTACTGATGAAGGACCATTGATCGAGCGGTGTGAGCCGTTTCATTGGTCCAGAAGCCATACCTGGAGCTCCAGCCACGAGGGTGGCTGGGTCCGTGTCCCATTGACAAAGGTCCGCCTCAGCCTCTCCTCACAGTAGGGGGCATAACCTGGGGGCCCCCCACTGATAAAATTCCTCAGATACTGTGGGGTCACAGAGAAAAGTCAAGTTGACCTAAAAACACCAGCAGTCCCAATTCACACAACCCCCGTAAGTCTTCACATTAAGGTATCAAACCATTTGAATGGAATATATAGGATTGAGGAGCCTTTATTAGCAGAGAGGTGGACACACCTCGTACTGACCACATGAGATTTTCTGCATCATTCAGTACATAAAGTGAACTCCTTGAGAAGTCTTACTTTGACAAACTTCTCTGAGGGGGCGAAACACCCCACACAGAGCGAGACGAGGATCCACCCACGGGCGTGGCTACTCTTGGAGGGATTCTGGGTCAGCTGCTTGCAGATCTGACAGTAGATCTCATCTCTGTGATGGAGAGATTACAGAAAGCAAGTGTTTTTTGTTCATACTTTCCATGGTGGTCAGATCAGCTATCTGCAGTCAACAGGGAGAGAATCAGCCAGGAGATATCTATGGCACTCACAGAGGGATTCAGCGAGGGGATATCTATGGTGCTCACAGAGGGATTCAGCCAGGGGATATCTATGGTGCTCACAGAGTAAATCAGCCAGGGGATATCTATGGCGCTCACAGGGGGATTCAGCCAGGGGATATCCATGGCGTTCACAGAGAGAATCAACCAGAGGATATCTATGGCGCTCACAGAGGGATTCAGCCAGGGGATATTTATGGCGCTCACAGGGGGATTCAGCCAGGGGATATCTATGGCGTTCACAGAGAGAATCAGCCAGGAGATATCTATGGCGCTCACAGAGAGAATCAGCCAGGGGATATCTATGATGCTCACATAGTAAATCATCCAGGCAATAGCCATGGCACTCTGACCTGAGGGCAGGCCGTAGGATGCCGTTGCCGATGATGAAGTGCAGCTTCTCCAGATTGGAGGTGGGCCGGTCCTCCAGCATGCTGTTGCCATGCAGGGAGTACTCACCATCATTCAGGCGCTTGGTCACCTGGAGACAGACCCCGGAAATACCTTAGACCACGGGCATCTCCAGGTCTGACAGGGTTCCGGACGGATAGCCAGACTCACCTCCTCTGTGATCTTCGACTTCTTCTTCAGAGTGAGCGACACCAGCTTGTGACGTACACTGCTCTTCCTGTGGCTGTCCACGTGACCCGTCTATGGAGCCGGAGCACAGGGACGGATAGAGCTCATGCTACATGCTTCTGTCATACCAACATGGTCAAGGCGCCTTGCTGAAGCGAGTTCCAAGGCCAGAAGACCACACCTCAGGCAGACACGTTTACAGTCTCCTTTTCTTTCAAAAACAGGCTTTATAAAATCTTACAGTATGTGTACTGAGCAATGCTCTCTCACTATCTGAAAACACAACATGGGGATTATAAGGAAAAATCAACAGGATGCATGAAGTTTTGAAAGTGCTAAATTAATCAAGGTGCTGAATCACTGTTCCACCCTTAGCACAGCTGGTCTCCTTACATGCCGCACACCTGTGAGTCAAAATGCACTGAATGCTGTTATTCCACATGAATTCGTCGCTTAGTAGATATGACAGTCTGCAGGACATGTAAGAGTCTAGCAGAGGTTTGGACGTCCCCCCACTCCACCTTCCTCCTCACCTCCCCCTCCCCCTGAAGTGCCTGTAGCTCTCGCTTGTAGGTCTTCTTCCCGAGGGTCTCATAGATTTTGGTCATGACAGGGATCTTCTCGCTGCCGTCACTGATGGCGGTGTGGTACTTTGGCTCGGGGAGGTCACCCATGAACCTCAGCACTGTGATCCAGACAGCCAGGGCGGCCTGCGGTGCGGGGGGGCGGGGGGGGAAACGAGAGAATGATGCGTAGTGATTGGACGTCAATGGAGTGAGTGCTGTCAGTAGTCATTGATGGTGTATGGACAGGCAGGGTTCAGGGGCGGAGCTACAAGTGCATTGGCCCCAGCTGAAAGCTGATTGGCCCCCGGAGTGCTCTCTCCCCTTTCTCTCAGCAATTCAAAACATATCATTGGCTAATGAAAAGGTTGGCCCATTATACCGTCCCCCTGCTGGGGGTTCTGGGGACACCTCTGGGGGACCTACCAGCTGGTCACCTTCATCCTCGTGGTAGAGCAGGGGCTGCTTCAGGGGCCGTCGCATGTAGCTGTGCGTGGTCGTGCCCTGGAAGTAGGTGGCGGCGAACTTGGCAAATTTGTACTCTGACAGGTCCTCTTCCTCCTCCTCGGGAAGGGGGAGGGCCTCATCCAGATCCTCCTCCTCGAGCTCCTTCTGGGCGCGCTCAAGATCCTGCCCAAAGGGTGCACACACGGAGAATCGCCCAGGTGTTGGCTGGTCGACACACTTTGCGGAAACCCGGGAAATGCAACACGCACCAAATTCCAAATCCTTTTCTTGGAATAAGACTGAGAACATCTCCAGAGTCCTGCAGGTGCCAGAAGGAGGATGCATCCTGTTCCAGCTGGGCACTGAGCCACTTCGCTCATGACTCAATAAGCTAACTGTTCCGTACGGAGAGCAGGAAAACCTGCTGAACTCTGCAGAACCAACCGAACGCAGAGGACTGTGTAACAGCCACCATCAAAGATTAATTTCATGGGAAATTTAATTAAACGGCTGAATGATCTCAGCTTGGCGGTGGGGTTGCAGCGGGGGGGGCACTCCTTTTACCTCAAAGCCGGTGGGAGCCTGGCCCTCCTGGCCGGGGAAAGAACTGGTGGTGCCCAGGAAGCCGAACATCTTGTCGACCATGTCGGAGTCGTTGACGGGCTCGTGGCGCGCCTTCTCGGTCTGCTCCAGTAGCTCCTTCTTGCGGCGGGCCTCGTCGCGCTCGCGGCGCTCCCGCTCGGCGTCCTCGCGCGCCAGCTGGGCCAGCCGCTCCTGGTGTATCCGCTCGGCCTCGGCCTTGGCCTTCTTGGCGCTCATCTGGTTACGGAGCCGCTCCTCCTCGGCCAGACGCATCTTCTCGGCCTCCAGGCGGCGCCGGTACTGTGAGGGGGGGGGCGTGGCTTAGGGGGGGGGGGCATGTTTGGCGTGTGTCACTGTGTCATGTGGCGCGGGGCCCACCTCGCCCTTGAGCCTCCGGTACAGTCTGCGGGCAATCATGCCGCGCGTGTAGGCCTGGATGGTGATGACGGCCCACAGGCGGTGCCGGAAGGCCCGCCGCACCAGGAAGCCGCGGCCTCGGGCCTGGAAGAGCATGATGCGCTGCCGGGTCACGTGGTAGGTCACGTACAGCTTCCGTGAGCGGTGGAGGGCCTGCAGGCGCGAGAAGCCAATTCGCATCTGATGGGGAGAAAGAAGTAGGGGACTGGTTAGTAGCCATTTTTTGAGTTTATTTGCCATGCAGTGGAACTAAAGAACTACAGATGGAGTTTAAGAACTACAAGTAGAGTGTTACGGCCGTCACTGGAATATTAGGACCACTAATGGAAAGTTAAAAACACCAGCGCACCAGAATGTCAATTAGTCAGAATGTCTTTTCCATTCTTTGAGGGTCACGGGTATTTAGGAAACTCACTGCACTGTAGTTCTTCCGGCAGTAATAACCCCTCCATGTCTTCTGGATCAACATGGCGGACTTCCTCATTTTAAGGAAATTAGATCTGTGAGGGAAAAAGCCACCCTCAGAGCTCGAAGAAGCACCAAAGGAGCCCTAGATTACTGTTAGCCTCTATTGCTCGAAGTGTGACAATGTGCAGAACAAGTTACAAAGGTCAAGTTTAATACATAATGGCATCATGAAAAGAGAAGACAATTAGCACAGGAGGTAGACCAGCACAGTGGCTAAGCAATCCAGGGTTCATGGGTATATCTAGGAATCCATCTCCATCCTCTCCTGCTCCTACTCTACATCCAGTAGTCCTGCCTCTCTGGTCCTGGACCCCAGCCGCAGCCCCCATTCTCACCTGTCCTTGAAGCCCCGTACCACCTTCTGGATGAGGATGACCTTGTCAGTGATGGCCTTATCCCGCTCAATCTCCAGCAGCATGTCATGGTGGTCCTGAGAGCAGGGGGCAGCCATTTTAAGTGTCAAACAGTTCTGACGATAAGCGATTACGCAAAAGGTACTGTAACAGCATATAAAGCAAAATCCTCAAATCGAGAGAAAACTTTCATTTGAAAAATTCTGTGCAGGCAGGGGGCCTTTTGATGTGCCCCTCTGTTGGGCATCCTGACAGCCGTATCAGGTATGCCCACTTCCTGTGGGGAAGCGTTATTTTTGCCTCTCTCCAGTCCCCATGGGCTGGAGCTTCCTGCCCCAGCAGCTGGAGCACTCTGATAGCAGCCGCGGACGAGCTTTCCAAGAACCTTTGACCCATGGCTGGGGTCTTTCCACTCCACCAAAGCAAAACAGTTTGTCCTACATGAGATGCCCCGTGACTGTGAATTAAAACAATGCCCCCCCTTCACAAAACCCTACGGTTAAGGTTATTTAGCGCTGACAACAGATTTGTCTTTTAACAAAGTATTTTTAGACATAATCGGCCAATCAGAAAAGTCTAGGTGCCGACAGAAATCACCTTGAGGAAGATCTTGGTCTTCCCCATCTGCCAGTCATCGTCCCTCCCCAGGACGGCTTCTGCGATGCGCTGACAGGTCCCCCTCAGGTCCTCCTGAGTCGCGATCACAGACAGACGAATGCAAAACAAAACATGGACGAAAACACCAGATGAAACAAACGAAACACCAGAACGAGTAACCGGAACGAAAAGCACGCACAGAACCAAAATGTGGATATCTGTGTTTTCACGGCACACAGCAACCCACCTGCTTGTAGGCGGGTTTGACCCCGGGCATGAGGACACGGTAACGGTCCACAAACTCCACGAAGGTGTAGCGTATGGGGTAGCCGGCCCGGCGGATGCGGATCGTCTCCATCATGCCGGAGTAGCGCAGCTGGCGGACGCACAGCTCGCGGTCAAACAGCTGCGTGGGGGGCGGGGATTAAGGCAGGATGCTGGGTTACTCCCCGATGTGTAGTGAACATGCACAGTTCTTCACATGCAGCCATAACGTCACATGAGCAAACAGCAGTCCAGCTAAGCAACAAAGAGGGAGGCCAGTAGATCAGAGTAGAGCCAATGATCACTGAAGCAGCTGGTGACACCAAAAGTCATAGACTGTGCGATAAATGAGCAGGTGTTGCTGTACTGCCATATCGGGGGGGGGGGGTACCACAGTAACGGCCTGGACACCAATCCCACACTCCGCACCACCCCCCCACGTGCCATCGCTTACCATAGGCTTCTTGAACTCATTCGGCTTGATGCAGCGGACGAAGAAGGGCTGGCAGACGCTGAGGGTACGCATCAGCAGCTCCAGCGAGCGTTTGAACTGGCTGCTGAGCGTGGGCGAGCGTTTCCGAGTCTCGGCACCCTGTGATTGGGGGGGGTGTGGCAGGTCGGGAGGGCGGGAACAGGAAACGGGAGTGGGAGTGGGGAGTTACTGCTGATCTTCCTTTACCTTCCTGTCCAGCCCCCCCATCATCCTCACGCAGGAAGGCGATAACATTCTCAAAATCAAGTGCCAGTTATCACCCAGCGGGAGTATCGTGGGAGGGGCCTGGTGAGACCTGGGCGATGGGTTTTGAGGTTACTGAGGCCAACAAGAAGGGTAATGCAAGCCCCATGAAAGAAATACGTGCACCTCCTTCAAAAAGGCACAGACCACAGAAGCGAGACGCTCTCCCAAGGTATAAATCAAGAAGGTAAAAGTTCTGGTTTGTGTACTCACACTATAATTAAAATGTTTAAATCTGATACTCATTTCACAACTGACCGCAGTGTGTCAGCAGGTCTGTGTCTTCATTTCAATGACCCTTCCTGTCCAGGTTCAACATGCATACCTGAATATTTCAGGCGGCTGACATTCCAGGAAATGACCTCATGCAATGAACCGATGGAAATAAACTCGTGGCATTTGCCGCGCCGTTCGGATGCCGGTTCATGACCCGGCCCTGAGCAAGCAGCCAAGCGGATGGCTATGGGGGATGCCGGGTAAGCGGCGGGGGGGTGCAGCAGCGGCAGGTTAGCAGCAGATGCATCATGGGAATCGGGAGGGTAGCAATGGGGGACGCCAATCATCGTTACCTTTGAAGGAGGGGTGCCCGACGGAATCGAAACATCACCTGCTGCATAGCCACACAGAAACTGGGGTGCAGAGGTAGAGATTCAGGAGAGACATGGCATTAGCACAGCCGGAGTAGAAAGGGAGAGGGGTTAGAATGAACACGGGTTCACCTCCGACCAGGTCTTCAGCATGACCAACGGAATTAGCCTGGTCTACAGCTTCAGACTGGGTGTTCAGTTTCAACACCTGGCTGGTTCGATGGATGGGTAACCCTCGTTAGTCTGTCTGCGGAGGCTTTCAGCTTATTTCAGGAGATGGTGATCATTTAGGGAATAATGTCAGTCAGACACACCGAACCTTCTCTGCACATGGTCACAGCAGACACATCCTGATAAAAATCTCTTGCGAAGTGCAACCTTACCATAGCGACATCAGCCTGGAAAATCTGCTTGATAAACTTGTTCTTGGAGGAGTGGACCAGCTGGATGATGTCACCGTGCAAGGTGTCTCTGTTCTTCTCCAGGAAGCCTGTAATTTGAAACGACCGACTCACTTTATAGCAGTAGAATAAAGACTATAGGTCAAATATTGAGTATCGGTTCGTATTTTTGTTAGGAGTATCAAACCCAACCCTTTGATCTACTTGAAAAGACATTGTGAGAATACAGATTCAAAACACTGCTCACCTCTCGTCTCATAATAAACTATCCCAGCAAAGTGCTGGATCCCAAACTGGGTTTCGTAAGTGTTCTTTGGGGGTATATAATTGGTGTTCAGTTTGTGCTGGGAGTTGAGTTTATTCAGCATGGTGGTGTCGGTACCCTGGAAACACAGAACCAGTAAGGCTTGAGGTAAATGTTCTCTCACTACCATCAAAGTGCACTTAGTTTCCAGGCCTTCTGCGGCTCCCCAACATCACACCCATCCTCGGCTACCTTGGGGAACTTGCTCTCCTCGTCGATGAGCGAGATGATATTCATGGGCTTGATGGCGATCATGTCGAGGGCGTCCTGGTTGTCGGTGAACTCGATGTGCTGCCAGTTGATGTTCTCCAGGTTGTACTCCTCCTGCTCCAGCTTGAACACATGCCGCACGAAGAACTGCTGCAAGTTCTCATTGGCGAAGTTGATGCACAGCTGCTCGAAACTGGAGAGCCAATCAAATCAGCCAAAAAGAAGGAGGTGTATAAACAAAAAGCAATTATGTCTCTTCAATCATTGATTCAAGCTTTTCCATAAGGTTTCACACTGATACCCCGCCATTTTATCATGTTAGATGTGTGTTTGACAGACTCTTCCTAAGCCTGAATGCACTGATCTTCTCACATAACGGTAAACAGCAGGTGGAGATCTACAGGCATGGCTGGTGGCAGCTTCTCTAGACTTGCCTGTTGTTGGTGAAGTTCTCAAAGCCGAAGATGTCCAGCAGGCCGATGGAGCGCCGCACGGCCTTGGGCTCGGTGGACGGAGGCTTGTAGATGGCAGCGTTGATCTTGTCGACGATCCAAACAAACAACCTGCCGTAAATCCCCTGGGATTCACAGTAATAAGGATGTTAGGCAGACTCTGATAACTCGCTAAAGGATTCCGATCACCACTGTCATTCATTAACCTCTGCCACTAACCTGGCTGCTCTACTCACATGTTATTGTGTACTGCATGTACATTGTATGCATCCTGTATGTACTGCATGTACATTTTATGCATCCTGTATGTATATTGTACAAGTGTATATTTTGTGTATACTGCATATCGCATGTTTACTGTATATATCGCATGTAAAGTGTATATTGTGTGTATACTGCATATCGTATGTTTACTGTATATATCGCATGTAAAATGTATGTGTGTATACTGCATATCGCATGTTTACTGTATATATCGCATGTAAAGTGTATATTGTGTGTATATTGCATATCGCATGTTTACTGTATATATCGCATGTAAAATGTATGTGTGTATACTGCATATTGCATGTTTACTGTATATATCGCATGTAAAGTGTATATTGTGTGTATACTGCATATTAAATGTATACTGTATATATTGCATGCATAGTGCACATTGTGTGTACATTGCATATTGTGTGTATAGTGTATATTGTATGTATACTGTATGTATTGCATGTATATTGTATTTATGTATGTTATTGTTCTATTAACATACAATAACTATTCTGTTGTTTGCCATTTATTGGTCTTGACCGTTACATGCTGCTTAAATCTGCGTACACACACACCCCCAAGGATTTCACTGCACTTTTGCAAATGACAATAAAGCTTTAGAATCCTTTGGGAAAAATGACCCCATTAACTAGGAGGAATTCCTTTTCTGGAGCTGGTCTGTGCAGATGCTGCAGCCTCACCTTCACGAAAGCGTCCCGCACGTCCAGGGCCTGCTCCATGCTGAGCGGCGTGGAGACCGTCTCCCCGCGGGTGATGATGGTTCTGCTAGTCAGGCAGTTCATCAGATCCTTGGGGTCCACCTACAGTATGCAGAAACGCAACAGTAATGCGGAGTCAGAGGTATTGCACAGCACGGGAGCAAAGTGCTGCACAATACAGCACAATGACTGATGGTCCGGCTTCAACAGGCGTAGGAAGACGGCCTGATTTACACAGCGCACAACACCATGCGGAAGTCTTACGCAGTCAAAGACAGTGGTGTCTAAATGACCTTCATGTTTGTGTAAAATTATGATATTATGTCTGTAAGAGTGTGTCAGCTGAACCATTTCAAACCTCTCCTAAAATCACCACAGTTTTTCCAGCAACCATCCAATATACCCACCATTTTTTACTCAACCGCTTGCACACCATGAGCCTAGTTAGTTAATTAAGTGGGCTGGTGGTGAAATTTCACAAATACATGGAATGGCTGAGGTGCCCCCAAGGAAAGGTTTGGGAACCAAAGTCAAAAGTTCATCTAACCATACAGCACGATATCAGTAACTTTTTGGAAAACAGAAGACATCCCTGTCAGTTTTTATTGTGTTACTCTTAAGAGGCACATATCATAATGTCAAAATGTGTTTTTGTTCTGAGCAAATATACACTCACTATGATAATCAGCTTTCAACATTTCCTTTGACTGCTTAAGACTTTCGCACAGTACTCTACATACGCAGAAACGCACAAAGCACTTACAGGACAAATAAGCACAGAAATGCACAAACCACCTACAAGACATACAGCATAAGCTAAAGCCCGAAGGTGGGTCTCCAAGGGACCCAGTGCATCAAAGTAGATCAGTAGAAATCCCACTTATCCCAAATCCCAAAACAGAATCAATGACATTTCAGACAAAGGCATTTCAGTTTTAGATATGCAGCTTATAACAAAAAAAAACCCGACTCTCCTCAGAAAGATAGTTTGACAGTACAGTACAGGCCAAAAGTTTGGACACACCTTCTCATTCAATGTGTTTACTTTATTTTCATGACACCAAACAATGAATTAACACATGAGGAGTTATGTACTTAACAAAAAAAAAGGTGAAGTGAAAACCATTTCAGGTGACTCCCTCCTGAAGCTCATCGAGAGAATGCCAAGAGTGTGCAAAGCAGTAATCAGAGCAAAGGGTGGCTATTTTGAAGAAACTAGAATATAAAACATGTTTTCAGTTATTTCACCTTTTTTTTGTGAAGTACATAACTCCACATGTGTTCATTCATAGTTTGGTGTCATGAAAATAAAGTAAACACATTGAATGAGAAGGTGTGTCCAAACTTTTGGCCTGTACTGTATGTACACAGCTAACTAAATTGTCTTGCTCAAAGTACTTGATAGCATTGTTATCATTCTGGCACAAGGGGGCACTGTTGCCCATTATATTTCAAAGGAGTTAATCTAGCCTTGTTCTTCAATTTTGGATGAATACAGTCCAGTATCTGCCTCCCATTATTAGAACCCCAATATCTCACCCCCCTGTTATCCACTGTTGTGATGCTGCTGACTAGGAAACTACAGCTACATCCGCAAGAGGAGGTTCAGAGGTCTCAGGGGGCACGGTGCAGAAGAAAGCCCCTACCTCCAGCAGCGTAGCAGCAGTAATAAGGTCAGGACTTCTCACCACTTCACAGGCGTCGAGGTTGTCATAAGTCCTGGCTGGGTTGGAGGAGAAGGGAAACTGAGCTTGGCGTTTTAGGGGCAATTCAGCCCGATTTTATCTATGAATCTATGTAGTTCATTCTGATTTACTCTTATGCTAGGCCCCTCCAGTACTGCACTTGCACCACTTTGTAGCGCCGCCCTGCTGGCTGACCTTCGTAGTGCAGGTTGCCCAGGTGCAGAATGGCGGCCAGCAACTTGGAGATCTCCCAGTTCTCTGTATCGGTGAACATCAGGACCTTCATTGCCGAGCGGATGTTTGAGTACTCCTTCATGTCATCGCGGCCGTCACACACTGTGCAGTTGCCCTGGCGACAGGGAGCGGACAAAGACCGACACTGTAAGCTGAAGTGTTTGGTTAAACCTAGATAAATTAATCAAAATGACTATGAGACTGCTATAGTACAGAGTACAAAGGCTAGTTCATGTACACAATTTAAAACAGAAAAATTAGGCTAATTCCTGACTATTAAAGAACGTTAAAGTGGTGCATGCGTCAACGGGAATCTGCTATCCCTCCAGTAAGCCTAAGAATGCATCCCTGTCGCCAGGGAAACAGCTATGGAGTGCTTAGCAGTCCCGTGGGCCGAAAGCAGGCAGACTCACAATGGTAAGGTAGGTGTAGTCCGTGGCCTTTCCCAAACCCAGCTTCTTCTTCTGCTCAGGGGTCATGCCCTTCAGCATGCAGTAGAAGATATGATAGTTCCTCTCGTCTTGGGCCTGGCAAGGAACGAGGGTCACAGTGGTGGTGACGGAGCCACAATCCGCCCGTTATTACCTCGGAAAGCTGGAGAGTATGGCACGTTTGCCCCCCGCCATAGCACACCTGTCTGCACACTCTGGACTTCTCCAGAAGGTACTGCTCGATCTTGGCCCCCTCGATGGCGCCTCTCTTGTTGAAGTGGATGTCGATGTACTTGCCGAAGCGGCTGGAGTTGTCGTTGCGGATCGTCTTGGCGTTGCCAAAGGCTGACGGGTAAGGAGACGACAGCACCACCGCGATCAAAACAGCCAAAAAAAATACTATTACCACAGAGCTAAACCTACCAAAACAGAGCGAAAATATACTGACAAAACAGCTAAAACACTGCAAAAACAGAACTAAAGCAAATTATCTAAAACAGTCAACTAAGACAATGAGCTTAACAGCTAGCTTTTGGTCTAGCTATCTGCTAACAAATAAACTATTTTAAAGGTCAAGTTCCCTTTGTATCATATCTCTATCAGTCCTTCTCTGATTAGTTTTTGGGTGGGGGGGAATTGTGCTTCACCACAAATGAAACCATTTTTTAGGTGGTCAGCCATACAGTGCACAAAGGGTACAAAGG